>CM050908.1:5382500-5982500 GCA_027726005.1 Juncus effusus | reverse complement strand
ACACGATCAGAAATCTATAATAAAAATGAGGAATTCATCGGCTCTTTCCGTTGCTGTTTTTCTCGCCTGTTTGATCGCCAGTTCATCATTCGTCTCCGCGACGGAAAATGCAGTGAAACCAAGTCAATACTTTGTTTATGTTAATTATCCAGACAGCGTGAACCACGAGACATTTGATGATAATATTCTCTCTCAAGTTCTTGGAAAGTAAGTAAATTTAGTTTATAGTAAGATATTTTTCTCTTTGTTTCTTCAAGGCTGCAGATAAATTGTCTATTGCATATTTAACTAAGATTTCTTTTCAAATATCTAGTTTTATTGGACAATCTCTTCTTCCAAAACTGAACTTTTGTTTTAATTTTTTGATGAATAAACAAATAAAGCATGAGAAAAATAGTAAAATGTAATATCCAAACTAAACAATTACATGTTTTAATGGACCAAATATATCTTTAAGATTAGATAAAGAAAATAATTTGAATATTTTGTTAAACTAATATATTTTTTACTTTATAGCATGGAATCAGCAAAGAAGGCAATGCTTTACCACTACAACACGGTCATGTCGGGATTCGCTGCGTCGCTTACTCCTAGTCAGGCTGAACGTATTAAACGTAAGTTTATTTTTGTCAAGTCGCAATTATTTTTCTCTTTAAATACTGTAAAATATGAAAAATAATCTCTAAATGTAGAAACTAAAAAAATAATATTATTTAACAAACTTATAAATTAATTTAATTTGATCATTTAGATGTAAAATCCAGTGGTGGAACTAGAGTACATGAATATTGAGAGTATAGGGGGACCAACTTTTTTTTTATAGAAAAATGTGGATTCAATATGTGGTATATGAACAAAAATTTCCTTCATAGGGGGCCCATGACCCAACACACACCCCTTCCTAATTCCGCCACTGGTAAAACCTGAAATAGTTTACATAATTTGTACAAAGATTTGGTCTTAAAACATACATGAAATTTTATTTTTTGATATAAAAGAATATCTACTGTAAATTCAGTAGATTTACGTAAATACTAAATCATTTATTATGTATTGGTATTTGGTATGAAACGCGAGGAAAAATCACTTTAGTGAATTATGATTGGTTATCATACATAAACTGACAGTTTTTTTTGAAGAGTGACTAACTAAAAGTTATATGTATATATATATTTTTTTCATTTTTCAGAGAATCCAAGTGTTTATGATGTTGTTGAAGCCGAAGGCAAAGCTCAAATATTTCAGGATTTTAATTCTTCAAAACGAGGATACAATAGTGATTTCTTTCTCCGCTTTGATGTGGGGGTGATTGGAATGATTGTTGACATATTATGCTTATGGCCATTCTGTTAAGTGTTTTTGATAAGAGAAAGAGAGGGGGGGATAATGTACTGATAATTTTGAATTATGATTAATAAATTTAATAAGTTTCCTTTGTCTCTGTTGTCTCTCTCTTTCATGCATTTAGTAGGGAGAAATTAGTGACAAAAAAGTTTAATCATGAAATAACAAATAGTAAAAGTATGTATTAGTAAAATATCATGATGAACCAGCCATTTTTGCTTGGGAATTAATGAATGAACGAGGTTGTGTTTCTAACTCTTCTGCTCCTTTTCTTCAGGTACTTGAAAAATAAAAACAATAATAAAAACATTTTTTATTCAGATAAAATATTCATTTCGTGAAAAGTTTTTAATTCCAGGCAAGGATAGCTGAAATGTCTCATTATATAAAAACACTGGACAAAAATCATCTTGTTACGGTCGGTTTAGAGGTATTTTACGGCCCAAAAATGATGAGTCGATCCGATATAAATCCAGGAAATTGGGCCGCTTCTCTTTGCTCCAATTTCATTCAAAATTCCGCAATTCAAACGATTCATTTTGCTTCAGTTCATGCTCATCCTGACAGCTGGTGCAAATAAATCCTCAAATTAATTATCAAATTTTCAATGGATTTTTTAATATTTTTAATTTTTGTTTGAAAATAGGATTCCAAAAGCGAGCTTAGAAGAAATGGGTTGATTCTCACAAAAACGATAGTAAAAAAATATTCACAAAAACGATAGTAAAAAAATATTAAATAAACCCGTTTTATTTTCTGAAGTTGGTTCTTATGCAAGTTCAAATGAAAATAATACATATGAAAGGGACCTTATGTTAAAAATAGTGTATGATAAAATATTTGAATCGGCTAAGAAATTAGGGGCTGGTTCAGGAGCCCTAATTTGGCAATTAACGGTTGAAAAAATGCAACGATTTGGTGATGATTTTCGCTGGTCGCAAGAGATTTTCCTTCGACTTATAATTTGATTAAAAATCAATCGTGTAGGTTAGAATTGTTGTTTAGAAACAAAACAGAAATGAGAAAAAAAGATGAGTGGTGCGTGATGTCATGAATAGATATATTTTTTCTTTTTGATAAATATGACTTGGGTAATTTTTTGGTTTATTCTTTTATCAAGGAGGAATTAGGTAGATTTCACAGCCATTTTATTGAATTTTCATTTATTCGTTATGTATATATATAATATAAGAGTTGATTATGATAACATTGATATGTGATGCTTATGTATGGGGAAAGAGAATAAATTCCGTCTAATTTTACATCAATACTTTTTATTGTTTGTATTTTAAATTACTAGCCGTACAATCCTTCCTTCAAATCCATTTTTTTTCTCAATCTTTTTTCTTTAGTGCAAGAACCAAAATTGGAAGCTTAGTGTTCTCCTTCAAAAGATGGTTCGCAACATTAATCGCAAATCTTGAAAACAAATCCTCGATTATAAACTCGCCGAAATGACTAGAAATCATTGGCTCCAAAACGGCCCTTAAGCAGAGGGCAAAATTTGCGCCACTTTTGATATTGTCACGCACTATATCAGATTCAGAATCATCGTCAGGATCCCAGTTTGATTTGAACATTTTGATCTGAAGAGTGTCAAAGAGCCCTTGTTCCGTTACGATTGTCTCTACTTCCTCCATAGATGGCACGTACACTGGTAAATTGAAGGAGTACAATTTCTCTTCTTCAACAAGACCCTTCAAATCAAATTTCCATAGTCACACTAGACATATATATACAAATTATTCAATTTTTTATATTTTACGTGGAATTAATTTTATATATAATTACCTCTAGGACCATTGAATTGAGTGCCTCCGCGACTAAGGAATGGAGACAACTTAATTCTCCACATAATATGTCCTTATTCTTCCTTCCAATAAAGCCGAGAACTGCCTGACCACCTGAAACCAGTTCTTCGAAACGTAATGCAAGAAATAGCGAGAAGTCTTTACGAAATTGTTCTTGGTAGAGTTTCACCACTTGAGGAGGGCTTGTTTTCGAAATGTAAATGCTCCCTTTGTTCTCTAGCCCTTCAGGAACCTGCACGATAATCATTATGCAAATTACGCTTCGGATATATATTTTTTTCGTTGGATGGAAATTTATATCACACTAGCATAACAAAATTGTGTGTATATATATATATATACCTGAGAAATCCAATTGAGAGAGTAGGATGAATGAAAAAAGTGAACGCTTTGCTGAGGGAAAAGTCTACCGTAGAAAGATCCCGGTAACCCCGCAATATAATAAGGTACATTCGCATCCCTTAAACTCTCCTCATTATTAAAATACTCCAACAACCGAAATATATTGTTGAAGTCGTTTCCAGGAAGGTCGTTAAGGAAGAATTGCATTTCAGGGGGCTTCGGTCCCAATGTCTGGCAAGCGGCTCTAATTATGTGTATCACTTCAGATATAACCATGAACGTGTTGGGGCCGGATGAGCAGCCCAGATCGGCCATGACCATCTTCTTAGGCACGAGATCTCTGCATAATTCTCCGAATGCTGCTTCTACAAACGGCTTCATTTTTGTTATTGCCTTATTCTGCCGGCCATTTCAAAACGTGAATATGTTACAACCTCATTTTATCTATAAAATTAAACACTACTACTGAAGAGTGAAGAGGTCGGTTGAAACAAGTCTTAAATTTATTCAGTCTTGCATTTCATGCCACCATCCGAGAGTAAATCATATTTTCTTTTGAGAATTAGATCCCAGTTCTTGTCTGGATATCCGCAATTTAATTAGAATAAAAGTATGATAGGTTCATTACAATCATTTGCCAAGAGAATTGACTTTACAAGAATGGCCTTGGGGGCGATTAAGATGGATGAAAAAATAAAGTTAAAATAAAAAAGAATAAATTAAAGTAAAAGAAAAATAAAGGAGCAAATAATTGGAAAGAATGTAAAACTATGAGAGTGAATCATATTGAATAAAATGTAAAAAATTATGGGTCAGTTAATGTTCAAATTAAATTAAAATAACATTAACTTAAAACATTTACTCCGAAAAAAAACAGTTTGTTAAAACAGGAATATGAGCATATACATGATATTAAAATGTGGATCACCTGAAGCTTACTATTGGCGGCATAGCTGTTAATACCAGAACCGCCATCCATGTGATTCACGAGAAGAAGTTCCTCCCCCTCCGTCTTTTTACTTTTACTTGCTAATATATATCTTGAACTAATGACCTAATTTCTTTTTGATACAGAAAATGTATATAGCGATTAGTTGGGGACTATGATTTTTACAACACTGACTTCGAAAAATGTTATTTTCGCCGTCCGAGCTAGCGACAATTCGAAAAATTAAATTTGAAATCTGAAAACACTTAATCAGGGCTAATCTGGTGTTAAAATTGACTTCCGCCATTTGATATGGCGAAAGTGCTGAATATTTAATTTTTGAATTAATTATAAATGGGTTTTGACGCAATGTTATGAAAAAAAAATCATTTTCCCCACAATCATGGGTAAAAATTTATTGTAGCAATATTTATAAAAAAAAATTGCTTTTCTTTTTGCTTTTTCGTCACCAGATTTGACTAAAATATTTTTTTTTTCTTTAACCCTATATTATCGCTAGTTAAACAGGCTAACAATTATTGGTAACAGCAATGTCATGCCCTGAAATCGAAATGTGACCGCCGCAATATCATTAAAATTAATTAATGATATAGGAAGCATTTTCATGATAAAATAGCAATGTCGATACCTGAACGATGCGCGGCTTGAAACTTTTGACTTCAGAGTTCTGACTAAATATGAAACTACTTCAACCTGGACCAAAACAAAACAAAACAAAACAAAGGGGATGAGCACGGATGTACTCAATAAGGATAGAACGAATAATCAAACATGCCCAGCCTCCTATAGCTGAAACCTAAACAACTACTGATCCATATTGATTTCTCGAATCTCGTAATAAGAATTTCCTTTAAAAACTCAAAATCATTTAATAATAATATAATAATAAATTCATAAAAGTTATTTCTCGAGCCTCACTCACCAACCCACAATTTTAATATCTTATTTAATTTATTGTTCTTTCTACTTTTAATTATGCCGTTATGATGTCCGAGATTGCAGCACGGGATGCCCTACTGTTGTATGCAACGAATCCTCTAGATTCGAAGGGAGGCCTGGAATCGCAGTTACAGGGTGGCTCTTGACACACTTTGCTGTGTCTAGGATCGCAGCCGTAGGGTACAGCTCTGTCAGATCTGATTTTTTCTTCTTTAGTTCTGTTTTCTTCATCTATTCTTTTCTTTTTATATTTTCTTCTTTTATCTTCTAATAATTATTTTATTTAATATTCTAAATCTTTACCCACATCCCGGTGAAAGTTTTCAAATGAAATATAATATAAATAATTTCGGGCTACATAGTCCTTATAATACATAAAATTTTAGGCATATTCTTACTATGAGATTTCATCCCTCAATTATTTATTCAATAGATAAGTCAAAATGAAACAAATATATGGATTGATATTCAAAAGTCAAAACGAAAACTATAAGATACGTTACCTTAGCCATACAAGACCGCACAAAAAACAAGAAGCTATAATGTCAAGAATATTTCGACTTAACGAATTTTAATTTTAATACACATCAAGACTTCTGGAAATCTTTTTGATTCAAGTAAAGACATGGCAAGCCAAGAAAGGGGAAATGTGTCTCAACAGATAAAAGAAGGGAAAATGAAAGTTGGGCCTTATCCTTGGCTGATTCGTGGAAGGCAAAAAGAAAGAGAGAGAGAGAGAATGAATGGGGAACAGAAAATAGGAATTGATTGAATGTACCCAAATTCAATGTCATGGTAATTAAGTTAAATTAAATCATTAATTAGAGAAATTATGAATTGGGTTTGGGTTTTGTATTGAAGTTTCAAGAATCTACTGGATTATCAGAGGAATATTTCGATCAGGTTTGGGAAGGATTCAAATTGAAATGTTTTTACTGATGCACATCTTAAAATGAAGGAATGAAATAAAACTCCAAAAGTTTTAATACAGATACCAATTCAATGAAATAAGTTTCTAAATTTATAATTTTAAATATGTTAATTGGTAAAATAAAATATGAAACTATAAAATGTAGTGAAATTACCAAAATATCATTAGCCCTAAAATTATAAAATTTTGGGGCATTACAGGCAGAATGTGATTTTCCAACTTTCACCAGATCAAAAGGCAAGCCTTCCGATAAGCCACCAATTTTAGATACATAGAAAAATCATCTCCATTAGTTATTTAATGGAGACATCTATTACTTTAAATAGCATGTGTCATCAAATGAAAATAAGATTAAATGAAAAAATCCATTATGCTTGCATAGAAATGCAAGGAGTTGATAGGCTATTGTAGAAATTTGTTAAATGAACATAATATACAAAAATAGCTCTTAAAATTAGCCGGTCTATACGGTAATTTTTTATTCAATTAAGAATTGTTTTTCGTGCATAAATCAAGTTTACACACACCAAGAGATTTTTAAATATTGGTTCATATAGACCGAGTTCAAATTTAAGTTTGAACAAAACGCGTGGAGGTGTGAACGCAATTTGCAAAATATGGTACCTATGTATCACTAACTATATTATTTATGCAGCGGGTCATTTTATAATATTAATTATGACCCGTTTAGAGTACTTGAATTAAATTGTGATTCAAAGAATATTAGTATTGCATTTACTATTTTTTAACATTTGCAAAAAGAGCTTGTCTACAGTACTCCACTTTAAAAAAATTAGTCTTGATGAACGGTCTAGATGAGTCTGAAAGTGGAGTACTGTAGACGTTTTTTCTATATAAAATAAATAACAAATAATAAAATTGTAATTTGAGGTCTACTTTTTTTTCCTTCTTGTTTTTCTATATCCAGGGTCTTCTTACATCTCAAGTAGTTAATATTAATCACAACTTATCATATTTCGGGTTGAACCCCATCAATCCACGAGAAGCGGAGAAAGAAAGAAAGAAATAAAGAGGAGATCGATAGACGATGGAAAAAGAGAGAATGAGAGACGGAGAAGTCATCCCCCTTGGATACTCGCGAGGAGTCTGATCTGGCTCAGAAATATGAGGTTCAAGACTTACCTACCCCATTATGTTATTCATTGACGAAGTTCAGAGGAGCTTTGAAGGAGGCCGAACGAGGTGAGTTGATGAGATCTGTTCTACAAAGTTGAACTCTTTCTTTTGATTGATCAAATTTTTGGGTTTTGACTTAATTCAATTATTTGGTTTGATTAGGGAGTTGATTTCAGATAATTAGTAGCTGATTTAAGGAATTAGAGATTAATTGTTTTATCTAGTTTCGTTTTCTATTGTTTTTGTTTTGAAACTAGTCAATTTTTTTGCCGAAGAAGGAAAGTCTCTCATTGTTGCTGATTAGAGATGAATTGTTTATTCGATATATAAACTCATTAGAAATGAATTGTTTACTCAACATATAAAATGATTAGAGATGAATTATTTAAACATTATTTAGCTCGAAAATTGAATATTAGCGCATCTGACTAGTTGTTTAAACATTATTTAATTAACAATATTTTTCTACTAGTGGTTAGGTTACTAAAAACGAGGCAGAGGAAATGGTAAAGAGATGGCAGAGGAAGGCAAAGGCATTAGTTGTAGAGGAAACAATGAAGAGCTTCTATTTGTAATTGGATTAGGGTTTTGAACTCAGTGGGTTTCAGGTTGAACTGGAACGGACGAAACAGTTGAATATTTCATTTCTGACTTGCAAAATGTGACTATCAACAGGCATTGGATGTGAGTTGCGTTATGTTTGTTAGTTATTATTTATGATTATAAGGGATTGAGAGTTCTTGTAAGTTTTTAGCTTTTATGTTTATTGATGTTATTTGTGTTCTAATCCAATTTATGTATGTTTGTATATTCTAATGGATGTGAATTTGTATGTTAAGAGTGGATTTATTCTAGAATAAAATATAAATGGTCTTGATGTACATTACTTATTTCAAAAATTATTGCAAAAAACTTCTCTTTAAAGTTTGATATTGATTGTTAAATTTAATTAGTTTTCCTATCTCGGAATGATACATAATATCCTAACAGATTTTTCAGTTAGCTTCCATATTTAATAGCCTTTATTTCATGTCATATTTGAGAGCCTTTATTTCTTGAAAATATTGCCAATTTAGCAAGTAAATGGGAAGTCAAATTTAGCAAGCAAATGGGAAATCAAAAGAGGAATATTAACAATTAGTAATAAGTTGATTGGCATGTAATTGAATCCATATCGTACAAAACTTAAATGCATTTTCTCTCAGGTAGAATATACACATGTATTTATTTTGAAAATAAATAATTTTTTATTTTTATCATTTATGTTCTTTATTTTTACAGAAAAATATGTTTTTTTTTTTGGAAAAAAAGATGGTAGCAAAACTAATTTTTCTGACGCTAATCTGATGAAAGATATACAAGACGAAATTCTTGTTTCGGCCAAGAAAATATGAAAATTTGTCTTGCATAAGTTTTAAGTTTGTAAAGATTATTATTATTGGTTGCTATTTATTTCAAATTCTTGCTTGAATAACTGAAATTGGAAACTATTTTTCATTAATGTTTTAATTAAGTTTTCAAGTTAAAAATTGAATGTGTCATCATTTTGAATCTAAATTACACGTATAAATCCATAAATCCAGCCTTAATTGGCCATAATTAATGCTCATAATTTCCTATAAGTAATGATATGAATTTGCTCTGAATTTGCCTTGTAATCCAACCTTCCTAAATTGACATCTAGCCTTGTAATTTGCTATAAATATGGTATATATTGAACGTAACGTAACGTAACGTAATATAATATAATATTACTTAACTTAGCTTGGTATAACATAATGTAGCATTGTATAATATGGTATAATATAGTATAATGTACTAATGTAATGTAATATAGTATGATATGATAGAACATAACATAACATAGTATAATAATATAATATGATGTATTATAATATAACATAACATAACATTATATAGCACGACATAACATAACATAGTATAATATAATATAATATAATGAGTTTGTCTAAGATTTTGCAAGTCCTAGATTGAAGAAATGGACGGTTAAGATTGAATCTATTAAAAGAACTTTTGGCTGGCTTAAGTTTTTTGATGGGCATGGAAGATGCTTTCAAAGAATTAATGGAGTGCTCCATTGATTGAAGAATTGGAGGGCAAAATAAAATGGAAATAAATTTGAGATTGAATTTCTATAATCAATACCACATATATGGAAAATATCCTATAATTAATATCACATATACCGAAAATACCCCGGTCAATCTAACGATCTTGATTAAATCTATCATTAAGTTAAAAAAAAGAAGTAGAGTACTATAGACGAACTCTTGCAAAAAAGTCCGTATAAAATTATAAATTACAAACAAATCTATGCAAACGAAAATTATAAAACAAAACTTGTATTATTTGAATTTGCAAAAAATCCTACTTAAATATTTTTTAGGATTTGAAAAAAAAGACCCTATATTCTCCCAAAATCGAAAAAAAAACACTCTATTATTCCTAAATTGCAAAAATTCCCGATATTATTGAAAATTTCCAAAAAAAGCCCCTACTACATATTATCCTAAAATTTCTAAAAAAGTCTCTGCATTATTGAAAATTACAAAATAGCCTCTACTTAAATGTTTTTCGGGAATTCACAAAAAGCACTTATGTTCTCCTGAATTGCAAAAAAAGTCCCTGAAAAATGCGTATGTTATCCAAAATTGCCAAAATGTGCCTTTGTTATTGGAAAATTCCAAAGAAACTCTACATTATTGCCAAAATGGCAAAAAAACCTATATAAACCAGAAATTAACAAAATACTTTTGGAAACTCTCAAAAAAAGTCTATATATAAGTTCTTCAACGAGTGTGTACAAATTTTTTTTACCTGATTCATTAACTTACAAAAACAAAACAAATAATTGTACATTATTATATATAATTATGAAAGATTATGGCTAATTTTTGTCTGTAGTTTGTAGTTTTTCGAATGATATATTTTTGACATCTCAAAAATTAAATTTTTATTATCTCTCATAATAATTTTATATCCGCAGCAACGACAACATTCACATCACCCGCTTACACATCACCTAAAGATCAATGTTACATCCCGGAACGAAATGAGTGGAAAGGGGGCTAGTTGATTAGTCTCACCTTGAGTAGTGAATGTAAATTGAAGTTACTTAAATAAACTAGTACATTAACTACTATCATCAACCAAGCTTTTGTCTTTTTCGGGATAATATGGTATGAGCCTGATAGTTGGGCTGGGCCATTAATGCACTAGGCTCTAACAAATGGTATTCAGAGCAGTTCGATCCTGGGGGTACTATCATGCGGCTGAAAACGTATCATACCGTTATCATACCTAGAGAACCTGACGATCGTATATCTCTCAGTGGGGATACATATATGGGGTGAAAATTTGCACGGATGTGTAGTATGACGATACTAGGGATCACGTGTTAGTTCTGACGGATACGTCAGAAATTTAAGTGAGTGAGTTTGTTATAACCCGGAACGAAATGAGTGAAAAGAGAGGCTAGTTGATTAGTCCCATCTTGAGTAATGGATGGAGTTACTTAAATAGAATAGTGTATTAACAACTAGCATCAACTAAGTTTAAGTCTTTTTAAGGACAATATGGTGTGGGCTGGGCCAATTTATTAGTGCAATACTCTCAAATCTCAAAAAAAATGGATTATATGAAATCTCTTTAAATCATATCAAATTTTATTAAAATGTTTTGTGGAGTATATGCTTCTTGAACTATAAAATATAAAAGTAAGAAAGTAACATTTACCAATTCTGAATATTTTTAATTTTAGCCGTGCGATGACACGCGGCATGGCTGCGAAACTTTTTTCATATAATAGAATTGCTGCGCGAGACATTCCATTGATTCACGAAAGGCTCGAAACATTAGACCTTTCTCGCTGGAACCAACGTCGACTATAACCCCTAGCCTTCCAAGCTAACGATGCTATTTTGCTTACAAATTTCACGCAGAATGCTTGAAGAGCGAAAATGGTGGCAGACTAGTAAATAAAATGAGTAAATTGAAAATAAAAGGTATTATTGTTGATGAACGAGACAGAAAGGGTAGGACGGTGTAATCGGGTATTTAAGTATTGTTACGATCACTGCTTTTTTTCCTTTTTGGATTAGTTACTCGAGTCGGTTGGTGGTTTACTTTTATTAAACCATAAGAGATGGCGAAACTCCGATTAAGTTCCGCAAGTTTCTCCCTAAATTAGTTCTTCAACCTCGATTAAGATCCGCAAGCATACTAAACCTAATCAGCCTTAAGACTCCAACCTTAGGTCATGATCCGATTAAGATCCGCAATCACTTCCTAAATTCTCGAATTCCCTTACTAGTGAGGGCGATTAAGATCTGCCCCGTACCATACCGGTTGGTTACTTTTAACTGTTTGGTTTAAAATTTAACAACATGCCATTATTATTAAATCCAAACCGAATAACAAATATAATAGAACTTGAAAAGTAACTCAAAATAATTAATCCAAATAATATTCGATAAACCCAAAAACTCACAGAACAATAATTAACCCAATTATACCATCCTATGAATGTACTACTCACGAGTCATAATAAAAATATAAGCAAAAGAGTGAAAGAAGAAATTACAAAACATCGTGAAAATGTGAAGCTTCCCTTCTTTTGTTTCTGCGCAGCTGTGCTTTCTCGTGGCTTTTCAAGTATCAACTCTCAACGAACTCTTACAAACTCGATATCAAAATTGTACTACTCGAAAAGATCTACAAATCATTCTCAGATAGTAATTTTTTAATTCTCAGTCTAAATTGGTGTTTTATGCCTCTGAAGTTGGTTGGTTTATATAGGCTGAGTTTTTACCAACCATGCCTTAATATGGCCGTATTTTCTGACTTAATGGCCGAGATTCATGACTTCTTTTGCCTCATAGGCTGTAGATTTGAATAGTGGTCGGTGAAAAACGTGATTTTCATCTCCATGCCTAAGATCTTTGACCCTTTGCTTGATGACTATTAAATGAAGCATGGATGGAACTTGTTCTTTCTTGAGCGTTCTGCAAGATAAACTTTGGGTGTTAATATTTACTTCTTGCTTTGTAGGACAAAATATATATTTATTCAACACTCAAACATGTGACAATTTTCTTACCTACTGTAGTATGAAAGAAATAAGATTTATTTGTTCAAGTAGTATGAATATCTCTTTTATTTGTCAATAAAATATGACTTACCCATACAAATCTTTGCGACATGTCAGCATGGGTTAAGCATGATAAGCATGTATCTTGTAAGATATTATATTTCTCAACTTTGTCACCAGTATCTCAAGTTCAACTATTCATACATGTGGTATTTTTCATAACTTCCATTTTACTTTACATTTATTCAAAACTAAATGGATTTTTAGTTGTGAGTATTTAGATTATACAATAACTTTATTATATTATAATATGCGAAAATAAATATGCAAATGTAATTGAGTTCAGCGTTTTAAGCATAATAAAAATGTTCAAAAAGCCTGTATCGAATGGCTGAGAATGGACTTTTCAAAACTTGACGTATTTTGGAAGGGAATCGCCTCCCCTGCCTCGGCAAAGAGGCAAAGGACCGAATGACCTCTCTACTCTGACTTTCTTTTACTTTCTATTTTATGGCGAATCAGCAGGAACCCTTAACCAGAGAATCAAGACCGGAGTTAAGGATCAAACTCCACTCGAGTGGGGCCTCCTTCTCATGATCGGGCTTTGATGCTTTCAAACTGGCAAGCGTGGATAACTAAATTGATTGGTCCTTTTATTTGATATAAAAAGAGCATAGACTTTTTTTTTTTTTGAAGGAGTGGAAGGCGGAAGCCTTTTACCACTCGTTTTCATTTATGTAAAATAGTTTTTTGTACATGGGTATGGCATTACAATGAGTGATTTCTTCAAGAAAATTTAATGGAACGAAGAAACTAGATACTAGCTAAAATGGATTAAACTACAAGTTGGACGACCACCAGCTTGCGAGCTCCTTGATCTCCTTTGTGAGAATCTTGTGTAGCTTGCTTTTGTTTGAGAATATCCTTCTGTTGCGTTCACAACAAATAGACCACCAAACTGCAACACAAGTTGCGTTCCAACTCTTCCTCCTTTCCGCTTGGAAGTGAATCCGATTTTTCTGCCAGAAATTGATGATGTCTAGAGCTTTGTATTTCCGGTTCCACTCTGCATTGATGTGTGTCCAAATGGCTCGGGAAAAGATACAGTTGACGAAGAGGTGTGAGGCGGTTTCTTGTTCTCGGTTGCAGAGTTTACAGATAGGTGTGTGAGGCCAATTTCTTTTACGGAGGTTGTCGGCAGTTAGTATTTTGTTAAACAATAACCAAGCGAAGATTTTGGTTTTCAACAGAACCTTTATTTTCCACAATCTTCGTTGCCATGCAATTTTTACTCCGGAGTTGCTGATCAGGATGTGCGTTTGCTTGGCCGTGTAAAGGTTTCTCGTTCCCCATCACCATATTTGTTAGGATTTCTTGTCGGAAGCGTGAATTTTGACGTGGATTCGAGGCACCTTTTGGTGTCTTTAATGGTGGCCAAGAGAGAGAGAGAGAGAGAGAGAGATGAAGAGATGCAAAATGAACCCTTGTCTTATCCTTTATGTCAAAGGTCTTAAATACATACTAAAAATAAAAGCCCAAATGAGCCCAAATATGCAATTAGGGGGTCCATTCAACAATCTCCACCTTGGACCCGAATTGCATCATAACTAAACATAAACAAATGCAAAAAATAAAAACATACATAATGTACTAGCAACATGCTAGTTACAAACTGAAATTAAATCGGAACACAATTTAAACTTAGCAATCGGAAGAGGCTTGGTGAGCATATCTGCCGGATTCGATTTGGTACCAATCTTATTCACCACAATGTTTCCTTCCGCCGTCACATCTCGCACAAAATGGTACCTCACGTCAATATGCTTCGTCTTGTCGTGGTACATGCGATCCTTCGTCAAATGAATGGCACTTTGATTGTCACAATACACCGTGACCGGATTCTGAATGGACAATACCTCGCCAACAAAACCCCTTAGCCAAATACCTTCCTTTATCGCTTCGGTTAACGCCATGTACTCGGCCTCGGTAGTCGAAAGAGCAACGGTTGATTGAAGTGTGGCTTTCCAATTAATCGCACACTTCCCAAACGTAAACACGTACCCAGTTAGCGAATGCCTTTTATCGAGATCGCCCGCAAAATCCGAGTCAACATAACCCGTTAACTCACCATTCGGATCGGATCCGAATTCTAAATATGCATTCATCGTACCTTTCAAATAACGGAAAATCCATTTTACCGCTTCCCAATGTCCCTTTCCGGGACATGACAAATACCGGCTCACGACACTAACCGCTTGCGCCAAATCCGGTCGGGTACACACCATCAAATACATCAAACTCCCGACCGCACTCGAATATGGAATCTTCTCCATATATTTCCGCTCCGAATCGGTTTTCGGAGATAAATCCGCCGACAATTTAAAATGAGCCGCAAGAGGGGTAGAAACTACCTTCGATTTATGCATATCAAAACGGCGTAAAACCTTTTCGGCGAAACCCGCTTGCGAAAGAGTCAACTTCCGCTCGGGTCGGTTCCTCGAAATCTCCATTCCAAGAATTTTCTTAGCGGGTCCCAAATCCTTCATCTCAAAAACGGAATTCAAATCCGCTTTTAACCGCTTAATTTCCCCCAAATTGGACGACGCAATAAGAATGTCATCCACATAAAGAAGTAGATACACAAAACTCCCGTCATCTAATTTCTTTAAATAGACGCAACTATCGTAATTAGATCGAGAAAAATTAACGCTTACCATAAAAGCGTCAAACTTCTTGTACCATTGTCGGGGCGATTGCTTGAGACCATAAAGCGATTTATTTAATCGACATACACGAGTCGGTTCGGTTTGGGGTTCGGTTAGGTTTTCAAAATCCGGAAGTCCTTCCGGTTGGCTCATAAAAATTTCCTCCTCCAAATCGCCATGAAGAAAAGCCGTTTTTACGTCCATTTGCTCGAGTTCCAAATTTTTCAACGCGACAATCCCGAGCAATAATCGAATAGACGTGTGTTTCACGACCGGAGAAAACACGTCATTAAAGTCCACACCTTGGACTTGGCTATATCCTTTCGCGACTAGCCTTGCTTTGTAGCGCACATTCGAGCCATCGGTTTTGCGCTTAAACACCCATTTGCACCCGACAACTTTCTTATTTTTCGGAGGGTTCACAAGAGACCATGTCTCATTTCGCTTCAACGAATCTAACTCCTCCTTCATAGCGGAAATCCAATTTTTCGCTTCTTTTGAATTAACCGCTTCTTTATACGTGGACGGTTCGCAACTATCCACGTCTTCTGCAATAGCCAAGCAATACGCAAAATCAGAATATCCATATCTCGAAGGTGGTCGAATGGTCCTTCTGACACGATCGCGGGTTAGCTCGTACGTTTGCGGATCGAATTGGCTTTCTTCTTCATCAACTCGGGTCGGGTTTAACGAATCGGGTTCGGATCGGTTTTGGTCGGCTTGGGCTAACTGGTCTCGGGTTTGACCTTTAAAACCGTCTGCACTTAGCGGTATTTCATTCCCAACATTTTCCGACTCATCATGCTCCACCTCGGAATGAACCGTGTCATTTATTCTCAACTCATGCGCATTTTTTCCTCGAATCATTTCCGCTTCGTTAAAAATAACGTCTCTCGAAATGATAAATTTGCCCGACTTGGGACACCATTATTTATACCCCTTAACATTCTCGGGATATCCAACAAATACGCATTTCTTCGACCTCGGTTCCAACTTGCCGTCATTGACATGCACATATCCGGGACACCCGAATATTCTCAACATCGAATAATCGGCCGGTTTTCCCGACCAAACTTCTTCCGGCGTTTTCAACTCAATCGAGGTAGTCGGAGATCGATTAATCAAATAGCACGCCGTGCTAATCGCTTCTGCCCAAAATTCTTTTCCCAAACCCGCATTTGAAATCATACTTCTCGCACGCTCAAGAAGTGATCTATTCATTCTTTCGGCCACGCCATTTTGTTGTGGGGTATGCACAACGGTTTTGTGTCGCAAAATACCTTCGGCCGCACAAAAATCATCAAACTGGCGATTACAAAATTCCAACCCATTATCGGTTCGCAACCGCTTGACCCGTTTACCCGTTTGAGTTTCTAGAAGTTTCTTCCAAATTTTGAAATAATCGAATACTTCGCGTTTTTCTCTCAAGAAAAATACCCAAACTTTCCTCGAAAAATCATCAATAAAAGTGAGCATATACCTTGAACCTTTTCCTTTGGACGGTTCGCGAGAAGGCCCCCAAAGGTCGGAGTGAATGTATTCCAATTTCTCCTTTGTCGTATGAATGGCGGTCGAAAAACTCACTCGCTTATGCTTCCCGAAAACGCAGTGCTCGCAAAATTCCAGATTTCCGGTACTTTGACCGCCCAACAAATTTCGCTTGCTTAAAATCGTCATACCACGCTCACTCATGTGACCCAATCTCATATGCCACAACTTCGTAATTTCCTCATCCGTAATCGAACTTGAACGGACAACAGCGGCAGAACTGAACGAGACGGGTTTTGTTTCGGGTTTGGTTGTTGGAATCCAAACCGGTTTGGTTTGAACCGGATTCGGTTTTGGGTTGGACTTGGGTTGAACCGGATTTTCTTGAACCGGTTTTTCTTGAACCGGGTTGAACCGAGCCGGTTTTTCTTGAACCGGATTGAACCGGACCGGTTTTTCCTGAACCGGCGCGAACCGGGTCGGTTTTTCCTGAACCGGAGCGAACCGGGCCGGTTTTTCATGAACCGGCATGAACCGAGCCGGTTTTTCCTGAACCGGCGCGAACCGGGTCGGTTTTTCCTGAACCGGAGCGAACCGGGCCGGTTTTTCATGAACCGGCATGAACCGGGCCGGTTTTTTCTGAACCGGCGCGAACCGGGCCGGTTTTTCCTGAACCGGCGCGAACCGGGCCGGTTTATCCTGAACCGGCGCGAACCGAGCCGGTTTATCCTGAACCGGCGCGAACCGGGCCGGTTTTTGCTGAACCGGCGGGTTTTCTTGAACCGGGCTTGAACCCGATTTTTCCAAAATAACTGTACCGGCCTTTCCGGTAACCGTCGAGGCTTGCAAAAAATAAAGTGTACCAATGCGTTTCGCCTTCATGATTGTGAGGGCACCGATTGAAACGCGCATTACTCCACCTTCACTTCGGAACTTGCAACCTCTTTCTTCAAGCGATCCCAACGAGATAAGATTTTTCTTCAAATCGGGTATGTGCTTCACACCCGTTAACGTCCGAATTCGCCCATCATGAAACTTGAGCGATATTGAACCGGTACCGGCAACCTTGCAAGAATTATTATTTCCCATAATAACTCTCCCATCCGTAGGCTCGTACTTTACAAACCAACTTCGATTCGGAGTCATATGTTGAGATGCCCCCGAATCCATAATCCAACAATTCTCATCCTCTAAGCAATTATCGACAACGGAAAGCGAATCAAAATTGTCGATATTTGCTGAATTAGCCGATTCGGAACCTTTGCCACGATTATCCGCCGATTGCTTATTCTTCAATTTGTAACAATCGACCTTGATGTGGCCTTTTTTCTTACAATAATTGCAAATAATATTTGGATTATATTTACCCTTGGATTTCGACCGGCTTCTCCAATTTTTCGACGACCGATCCGATGACCGACCGCGATCCACAAACAAACCGGAACCCGTACCGGTTTTCTCGTTGGTTATCTCACCATCAATGTGAGATTTCGCTTGCAAATTCGATTTAACATCCTCAAGAGAGATTTTCTCCCTTCCATAAATCATCATATCTCTAAACCCCTTATATGAAGCGGGTAAAGAGCACAAAAGCAAAAGAGCTTGATCTTCATCATCCACCTTTGCGTCAATTTTGGTCAAATCATTAATAATCGACGCAAACTCCGAAATATGTTCGGACACGGAACCTCCCTCCGACATCCGGAGCGTATAAAGACGCGACTTTAACCGCAATCGATTCGTGAGCGACTTTTTCATATAAATATTTTGTAATTTTTCCCACAAATCTTCCGCCGTCTTTTCCTCCATAACCTCTTGCAATGTCCCATTGCTAAGGCATAATTGGACAATGGAAAGAGCCTTATCATTCATATCTCTCCATTTCTTGTCCGTTATCGCATCCGGCAAATTGTCTCTCCCAAAAATCGCATCTTTTACCCCATGACTGGATAAAATTGCCAACATACGAACTTGCCACAAGGCAAAGCTCGTCTTACCGTCAAACTTCTCAATATCAAACCGTCCCGACATGTCCATTAACCCAAAAACTAAAGTTCCTCCTTCGGTTTTGAACCGGTTTGTACCGGTTTAGGCAAAGCGTGAAATCCGGTAGAGATTTACGTGTAGAACCTCGCTCTGATACCAGATTGTTAGGATTTCTTGTCGGAAGCGTGAATTTTGACGTGGATTCGAGGCACCTTTTGGTGTCTTTAATGGTGGCCAAGAGAGAGAGAGAGAGAGAGAGAGATGAAGAGATGCAAAATGAACCCTTGTCTTATCCTTTATGTCAAAGGTCTTAAATACATACTAAAAATAAAAGCCCAAATGAGCCCAAATATGCAATTAGGGGGTCCATTCAACAATATTGTTGTAGGCGTAGAGGTTGTTCTTACGGTGGCAGATGAATAAATATTCATGAGTTTAAGAAGATCTTTGGTGAAGAAGGATAAATGATTTGTAGGAATGTGGCTGAGTTCTCTTGCATTGGAGATGTCATAAAGCTCCCCAATTGTTTTAGCCCAAATACTTACTGGATTAGCATCAATTTGCCACAACCATTTAACAAGAAGGGCTTGATTTTGTAGTTTAATATTTTTTATATCTAATCCCCCGTTTTGTTTAGGTAGACAACATTTTTTTCATTGTACTAGACAATGACCTCCCAAGCATGACATGTCCCCTTTCCAAAAAAAAGATCGCATGAGTTTGTTAATGGCGTTTATAACCCATTGGAGTAATAAAAAACTTTGCATCATATAAGTTGGTAATGCGGCCATGACCGCTTTAATGAGCGTAAGTCTTCCTCCATATGAAAATATTTTCCCTTTCCAACCCGCGAGTTTGAGGTTTAGTTTATTGAGAAGTGGCATGAATGCTGTTTTGGTGGGTTTTTTGATGGATAATGGTAGCCCCAAGTATTTAATTGGTAGCGTTTTTTTTGTTGCATGGTAGTACGGTGGCGATTGTCGGATGAAAATTTTGTGGAATGGCGATTGGGACGAAACCACTTTTGCTCCAATTAATTTGGAGCCCGGTCATTTTAGAGAAGTGTGATAACGATCTTATTATGATTTTAATGTTTTGTGGATGGCGTGAAAGAAGATTATTATGTCATCGGCATATTGTAGAACTTTAGGTGCTACCGTGATATTACTGGTTAAGAGTGGATTGATTTTTTGAAAGAGTGCTTGGAGGGAGTCTACATCAAGGCTAAAAAGAAGAGGAGATAATGAATCTTCCTGTCCAACACCTAAAAAGAGAGAGCATAGACTTCAGGAAGCGAGCTACCCATTTCGCGAGCTACCCATTTCGCTTTCTCTTTCCGGAGTCGTTTGGTGGCTCAACGAGAGATTTGTCTTTTGATCCATCATAATATATACAAAGATATACAGTATAATAGATTTTTTCATTTAATCTTATTTTTATTTAATAACACATGTTATTTAAAGTAATGAATGTCTTCATTAAATAGCCAATAAAATAGATTTTTCTATATATCTAAATTTAATGGATGAATCCAACATAATAGCTAGAAATGTTTTTCGACTTAGATACTATCAAATAATTTTCTCAAAATAGAAAAACATAGTTAAGAAAGAAAGAGAAAGAGAAGTCAAAGCAAAAAAAAAACAGAAAACAATGTCGATCTCCTTCTTCCTCTCCATCCTCCTCCTCCTCCTTCCATTCCTCGTCCTCTCCGAGCTCCACCTTATCTCCCTCCCTCCTTCCTCCCTCCGCCCGTCCACCCTCGCCTGGGACCCGATCTCCACCCACTTCGTCGTCGGCTCCGCCACTTCCCACGCCATACTCGCCGTCTCCGACGCCGGCGTGGTCGAGCACCTCATCTCCGAGCCCTCCGGACCCACCTCCTCCGTGTCTTCCCTCGCCGTCGACTCCGTCCGCCGCCGCCTCATCGTGGGCTTCTCAAACCCCGCGTCGGTAGCCGCTTACGAGTTGAAGTCGGGTTATAAGAGGTTGTTTGTGGCGGAGGTGGAGGGTGAGATTGGCGGAGTTGCGGTGGATTTGGGTACCGGAGAGGTTTTTGTGAGTGGGGCGGAAAGAGCTGTTGTGTGGAGAATCGGGCTTGGAGGAGAGGTGCGCGTGTTTTCGGAATTTCGGAAGTATGGAGATGAAGGGCTTGGTGGGATTGTGCACGTCAGCAGTGGCTATCTCCTTGTAGTGCAGGTACGGCCAATGAGAGCGTGCCATGTCAGGAATTCAATGATGTGGCACGGCTCGTAATGTATCTCTGATTGTTTGATAATATTTTGGAATTTTTAGATCTAATCAACTAATTAGGCCTCAATTTTGTAATCTATTTTAGTGGGAGTTTTATGTTACCCTTTCAAAACTTCAAAATATCATGTTTGCTCTCTGCAAAATACAAATATAAATTTACCCATTCAAAATTAGCAACATTTGTTTTCCTTAAAAAGATCCGAAAGGATAAATATAAATAACAATAGGTTTCAAATTCGGAAGAACAATTTCAATATTTGCATCTTTAGAGGGATAAATACGATATATTTTGAGTTTCGTGGGGGGTAAATTCGATATTCTCATTTTTAGAAAGGTAAATAAAATACGACATTTTGAAGTTGAGAGTAATTACTAAACATGAAATTCCCCTTTTCTTTACTTATTAATTAATTAATCAGTTAATTTATTTATTTATTTTCCTACAGCCTGCAACGGGGAAGTTCTTCAAAGTGGATTCAGAAGACGGGGCGATAAAAGAAGTCCTCCCCACAGCCAATCAGCTCGTGCCACATGGCACCCAACATCTGTCCCTCAACCACGACCACTCATTACTCGTCTCCTCCAACAAAACCCTCCAAATCCTCAAATCCGACGACAGCTGGGCCCAGGCTGGCGTCCAAGACAAACTCAAGTTAGAGAGTACTGAGACAGCTGTCGCGGTTGCGGTGAGAGACGGAAAAGTGGGGTACGTTTTGGTGGAGAGAGAAAGTGGGGAGTTTAGGATTGAGGAGATTGAGTGGAGGAGGAATGAAGGGGATTTGCTGTGGGGGTTGGGGTTGTTAGGGTTAGGGTTTGTGTATTTTTTGGTGTGGCGGTTTCAGATGGGGAAGTTGGTTAGCGGGATGAGTAAGAAACAGAATTAGGAAGGGGGGGGGGGGGGGGGGGGGGGGGGGGGGGGTAGAATTAGGGTTTGTATTTTTGGTGGAAGTTTTGGTCGGTGAATTGTTGGATAATACAGAATGTAGCATTTTTGTATGAATATACGATTTGTTATGTCGTATTTGTTTTGTGTAAGAATATATTTTGTGTATGTAATGTAAAATGGTATATTGGTATGTAACTTGTATGTGGAAAATTTCATATTAATGGTATGAGAAACTTTATCACACTAGAAGGGTGATTTTATCAATCTCATTTTTTCGTGACTTGAGAACACATTGTGCATGAATGGTTCATTTATTTCATAACAAGTATTACTGTATTAGTTTGTTTTGTGTGAGAATCATTTACTATTAATTCCTATCAACAAAGAAACTATATTTAATTTCCACTTCTCATTTAAAATCTTGGTGCCGTTATTTTTACTGCACTTTGCCATGAAAACTATTGATATCAATATTTTAATTCTGTTTGCATTTTAGTGTTTTCTTAGAATGCCAGTAAGATATTAGAGAAAACCAACTTAAGATAGGATAAAGATACATGGACAAACAAATCCACCACAACTTTCACTTATGTACCACATATATATATCCATCATGTGGAGCCCAAAATGCATTGAGAGTGATTGTGAATTAACAGGTGAAACCTTACTCAGCTGCAGGGAGGTTCAAACTTGTACATGGGGAAGATTACATTAAAGATACGGACTTTTTTTTTGTACATGCGGAAGAGTTTATTAAAAATGTAGCGACTCTTTTTGCAATTAATGCCTGTAGCCATATCATTTCATTAAATTTGTTCGTTACAACACAAAAACATAATCAGTAAAAATAAATTCAGTAAAGATGTAAGGACTTGTCATTGCATGATCCTACTACATACATAGTATAATTTCATCAATAAAGCCCTTGCATTTATTGTATTTGGAATGACACCGATGTGGAAAACAATCTTTTGTCAAAAAATATTAAAATGAAAAATATATTGTAACTCATGATGATTTTGATTTTAAAATATCAAAAGTAAGTATATGATTTTTTCCCTTCAGAAATCAATAACATGAAATACACCTAATTTGTGTATATAAGAATATAATTTTTTCCTCTTTATAAATCAATAATATGAAAATACAACTGTGTATGATGAAAAAAATGCTTTGTGAATGCTATATATACACTATATAAAAAAAAGAGAAAAAGAATTATTTTACTGTATTTTTTAAATTTAGCAATGGAAAATATAGGAAATACAAAGTTCAAAATAAAAACTATACACTAAATACACCTAATTAGTGTATGATGAAAACAAAAATGCTTTGTGAATTCTATTTATGTAGACATGCTGGTGCAATTATTCAGATATGTACTTTGCGAGCAGTAAACTCTTCCAGATTTACATTTAAAAATAAAAATAAAAAACTCTTCCAGATTTTGTATTTCGTTAAGTACATCTTTCTAATTAGAGTCCATATATAATGCCCCGGTGCTTCCCCCACCACTCATCGATTATGTCAGCCCATGTTAGAGTCAAGCTGGTAAATCCTATCTTCTTTCGGCCCCTTTTTTTTCTGGGCTAGATTAACACTGAGATTATAATGGGCCGAGTTACCATTGAAACCCAAACGGACCACAGTTACCACTAGACTGTCAGGCTGAATTAAATAATGAGAAGTGGTCACGGTCGTAGCCTGCACCTGTATTAAATTATCCACCTATTGTGTCAAATCATATTAATGGATGATTTTTTTTTAAAGTAATGCTGATAAAAACTCCCGCCCAACATTTGATACACACTATATGTACACCTCTTGGGTAGTTGAATCCCAACCTAAAAATTGAATCCATTTCTGAATACCCGAAAAATGACCAGAAGTACCGCCATACCTGTGTCTCCGCTGGATTGTCCTCCTAAAATGGAAAGGTTGTATCGAGACTTATTTTGGAATGTTTATTGTTGGTTATATTGAAATATAGAATTTCTTTTTTTTTTCATATGGATAATACACTATTTTGAGTGCTCTCTATCTTTTCTTCATTTTTTTTGCGTATCTGGTAATCTTCTTGTGACTTTTTTTGTTACATTACATGGTGGTATTTATTGGAAAGCTTTTTTTTTATATTTTCTTTTTAAAAAAAAATGTTTTGTGGATACTGGTAAGCTGTTTTATTTTTCTGCTGGTAATGTATGACCTAATGATTCCTGGCGGAAATTGAGTGTTTAGTAAATTTTTTTTCCGTCACACATTATTGGTGCTGATGATATTTGACAAAAATTATCACTGTTGATGTTTGTTTTTAGTGATTTTTACCTTTTTGGAACTGGTAAATCATTTTTTAAACTGGTTGTCGTTGGTAATTTATTTGTGACTTTTCTTGTTTTAAAGGTCAGTGCATTCGGAAAATAGGATTTCCCACCAGATTGTTTGTTTGTTACATTACATGGTGGTACTTATTGGAAAGTATCTTGTCGATGCTGGTAAGCTGTTTTGTTTTTCTGCTGGTAATGTAGGACTTAATGTTGTTTTTTTATATTTTCTTTTTTTAAAAAAAATTTGGACGATGCTGGTAAGCTGTTTTTCTGCTGGTAATGTAGGACTTAATGATTCCTGGCGAAAATTGAGTGTTTAGTAATTTTTTTTCCAGTACACATAAGTGGTGCTGATGATATTTGACAAAAAAAATGTTGTTTTGGAATGTATACCATTCTATTTAGTGCTAGAAGCATGAAAAAGGCCAGGGATTTTTGGTACTGGTATGCACTGGTTCATTTGACAGTATAAAAAGAGGTCATTATTGAATGTGCATGCCGGTAAGCAGCATTACATTTCAAGCTTGTTACCTTTTAATATGTGTGTTTTCTTCCTTTTGTTCGTTTTTAAGAATCAATGTTGGTGTTTATCTATATGATAAAAATGAATGAATGTTTATAAACATTTATTTTAATATATGTTGTCAAACATATATTATAGGATAAATATTTTTATATATTTTAATTTATTGTTTTAATATAAATATTTTTATTTAATTTCTACAACATATGAAAATGTACTTGCCAAATATTCATTTAAGGATATATAAAAATATTTTTTCTTTTTATCAAGAACCTAACCTTAATAGTAAAAGTATTTTTATTTTGATTAATTATAATATGCATGTCCGAATGATAAAGGTATATTATATCATATAGTGCATTTTACTATATGGTATAGGTACTTATTATTCGGACATGCATATTATAATTAATCAAAATAAAAATGCTTTTACTATTAAGGTTAGATTTTTGATAAAAATGAAAAATATTTTTATATGTCCTTAAATGAATATTTGGCAAGTGCATTTTTATATATTATAGAAATTGAATAAAATTTTTTATATCATGACAATAAATTAAGACTTATAAAATATTTATCCTACAACATATGTTTGTCAACATATATTGAAATAAATGTTTATAAACATTCATTTTTAGCATATAGATAAAGACCTATATGTTTTTTTTCCAAACATATAAAATTTATCCTAAAAAACTAAAAAAAAAAAAAAAAATTCTAAAACCGCACTTCTTTTTTTTTTTTTTTTTTTTCTGAACCGCATTTCTAAAGTGCGGTTTCAGCCAAAAAAAAAAATTGCAAACCGAACTTTAGAAGTGCGGAAATGCTATAAATTGGAATTTGTTTCTGAAGATGTATTTTTTGAGAATTTCGTTTTTATTTGTGTATATACAGTGAATTCTATCATGATTATTTGTTTGACTGGTGAAACATGTTAACTGGTTCTTTATGTTGATTTTCCTGCTTTAGATCCTTTTTGAAACTGTTTTTTTGGACTGGTAAAAATGCGTACTGGTAATTTTGGTTGTGGTGAGATTTTGGCGTAAGTTTTAAGTGTCTCGAATTAATAAGTATTGTACACTGGTAAGCCTAACTGCATTGAATGACTGATAGTATACAATGGTAATTTTTGATGAATTTTGTATTAATGGTAACTTGGGATGAATTTTAATTTTTGTATTAATGGTAATTTGGGGCTGATGATAATTACAATTTTTTTTTTGATATGATGAAAATTTGTTGGATTAATAATGGTTATTGATTCATAAAAGGTTACTTTTTCATATTGATGGTAATTTATTCAAAGTAACTTTTGTGAATTTATAAATGGGATTTTTCATATTAATGGTAATGTTTGGATGTGAATGGTAATTTATTAAATGATAATTCTTTGAATATGGTGGCAATTTATGGAAACAATATCTTTTTTTAATGACAATTTTCTGATATTGGTGTAGTGGTAAGTTATGCAAAAAACAGTAACTTTTCATATCAATGATAATTTTCTAATATTGATGCAAATGTTAATTTTTTTAGGTTTTAAGAGGAGAAAGTCTAGATATTACTATAAGGTAGTACAAATATGTGAAATTTGGGTATTTATGAAATTTATTTTCGTGAATAATTTATTTATGGAAAAATTACTTGTATGAAAACTTTATTTGTTAATTGAATTATTATTTGAGAAATATTTACTATTTGGTAGATATTTGATGTTAATTTGTATGTAGTATATTTGATTAAATACCACGAATATTGTTTTGTGGTATTGAGTAATAGTGTTAATTTCGCTAAATTAGAGAGATTGGTGTTAAGAATATTTGGAAGAATTAATTTGTAAATATTTATGAATATATAATGGTGTTTATGGGGTGTTTATGTGGTGTTAATATTTAAAAATGCATTTTTTTTATAGTGTTCATATATTATTGATAATATGTGGTGTTTATATGGTGTTTATGTGGTGTTCATATATTATTGATAATAAAAGAAAATAAAACTAATTTAGCTCTAACAAATGCATCAAAATAAAAAAATAGATCCTAAATTTCCTTGAATCTAAGTTATCACCACACACGAACAAATGCATCAAAATAAAAAATAGATCCTAAATTTCCTTGAATCTAAATTATCACCACACACAAATTAATAGTAGTACAATTTACATACCATTTATTTTTATGCCATTATTTCCATACCATTTTTTAATACCATTATTTTATGCCATTATTTTCATACCATCTTTTTTTTTTTTTTGGTGGTGGGAGCGGGGAATAATTTTCCAAAAAAAAAATACCTTAAGAAGGGCTCCATTAATGAAGTGTGGTGGTAGTAACTGGCATTCAACAAGAAAATGAAGAAAGATTTCAATTTGGGGGAGGGATTATCACTACAAAGCTCTGTTACTTTACACTTGCACGGATAGTAATTATTACACTGCAAGGGGTCAAATGGTATGCGGCGATTTGACATGCTGAGCAGACTAGGGTATGGAATGCAATCATCATGCCTCACTTATTGTGCAATATCAATGCATATATAGTGGTAAAACAGCTAGTGGTAAACGGAACCCGCTTAATTATGAGTAATTTGATAAGAAATCACGGGCTGCACCACTCCATGGGCAAGATTACCACCACGGCCATCCAAGTGACGTCAGCCAGGGGTCCTCGGGGAATCGGGGGGGCAATTAATAATTTTCCTTCTAATTATATCTATTTATATTAAATAAATTATATGAAAAGATGGGGTTTTGTATAAATATGAAGATCTGGAAATGAACGGAGGAAAAGGATCAATAGTCAATCAAAGAACATAATATATTTATCACGTCTATTAGGTAAATTGATCTGGAAGTGATTATTTTCTCATGCATTTAGAGCTTCATAGATCTATTAGGTAAATTGAAATAATTGAGTACATTTAATAATTACAAACAAGTTCAAAGTAGTCAACTGTTACTGTTAGATTGAAATATTTTACTACATTTCAGTTACACAACAAAGATGTCAGTATGTAATGTTACAAAAATTCTTCTATTTATAATTTTAATAATGATATTGCAATATTTTGTTACCTAATAAAGATTTGAATCTTTGGCAGATTTATCGATAATTTATGGAATAAGCAGCAAAAGAATTAGATAATTTATGGACTGACTAAGCAACAAAGAATTAGATGCAGTGCTTTTCTTTTAATATTTTGAATTTCTATTGTGTGTTTAATTTTGGATTCCTTGATAATATTATGGCATAACCGATCCTTTCTCAAAACTTAAAATTGATGGCATATAAATTTGAATGAAATAACTTTTTGAATAATACTTAAAAAAACTCGTGGAACACACGAAGCGTCCGCTAGTATATACTAACATAAACAAAAGTTACCTGCAAAATAATAAAAAGGCTAAACAAAATAAGAGAAAATCCACATTAATATAAATTATATAAATAATAAAAAAGCATCAACATCCTCAAATTGCCAACTAATATCATATTCACTTAGTTTATTATGTTTATATAATCCAAAAATACCAATAATTTATTTAATTTTTTAATGATTGTTTTTTAGATTTTTTTTTATAAATTAGTCTAAATATTTTATCAATTGCTACCAAAAAAATGCTTAATAAAATGAAAGCAACACCTCCCCATCTCCAATATACAGACTGTCGACCGTCTCATTCTCGGCTGCTACCTTCTTCTAAAGTTTTCAGTTAAAGCTATTTATTTGCATGACCTAGAGTCGATGTTACATTGGTTTAGATATTTGTGCTTTTGGGAAGTTTACTATAAATTAGTGTAAGTATTTTTTTTTTTTGAGTTAAATATCATTAAACTTACATGACAACTTCGTAAGAATCAGAAAAACTACAATCCTCCAGATCCACTTGATATACCCTAATCATTCCGTTCATAATCGAATCGAAACTATAAATAAACTAGATAATTGCATGATTTTGAAAATCGATTTTCTCTGGTATCACAAGTTTGTAAAGCCAAGTAATTTGCTTCTCATGTTTATTTAACAATATAATACTTTATGAAACCACTTTTTTTTGTAATATGTAGATTGTTTTGTATTCCTAGTATGACCATAGGCTTTTATAAATATATTTGCTTCAAAAAAATTTAGATTGCATGACCTAACTATTTTTGAAGTCATTTTTTGCATGATTTGAAAGTTGAAGGATATGGAGTTAACAACTCATATTAGTCCGACCCGATAAAGGAAGAGTAAGAAACCCGGATCCGATAAGATTATATGGTTAATTATAGAGAAAAGTCCATTTTTGGCCTCTCAACTATTCAATTAGTTTTTTTTTGACCCCTCAACTTTTTATTGGTCCTTTTTTGACCTCTCAACTATTGAGTTAGTCTCTTTTTGGGCATTCCATCCGTTAAATAGTTACGTGTCTGTTAACTTGACACGTAAGCAATGATTTAGCATGTATTTATGATGTGACAATTGTGACTTGATAATTATTTGAAAAAAATAAAAAAATTCTTAATCCCCTCATTCATTTCTCTCGTATTCTTTCTATCTTATATTTTTCTAAAATTGTCCCTTAAGTTTGATTCGATATGAATTTTTTCATTAATTTAAGATAGAAAGAATACGAGTGAAAGAAAGGAGGAATTAATTTTTTTTTTTCAAATATTTGTCATATCATAATTGTCACATCATAAATATATGCAAAATCATCGCTTACGTGTCAAGATAATGGACACATAAGCATTTAACGGATGAAAGAGCCAAAAAAAGACTAATTCAATAGTTGAGGGGTCAAAAATGGATCAATAAAAAGTTGAGGAGCCAAAAAGAAACTAATTGAATAATTGAGAGTCCAAAAATGAACTTTTCTCTTAATTATATAATGGTTTTTCTGAAGTTTATAGTGTTAAGACCTCCAAGGACTCTGTTTCGGTTTTGGAGCTTTTTTTACTGTAGAAGAAACTAATAAGTCCAAGTTCCATAATTTTATTTTCTTGTATATATTATTTACCACAAATATTATGACGCTTGGCGCCTTCTTGGTTAGAGGATTACAATTAGAGGCTAAAGCTCCCAAGTTAAAATTATGCAGGTTTGATCCCACATTTTTTGTTGAAAATATGTCATACATTGCATTTGAACTAGGCGCGCAGAAAGACCGTCTCTTATACGTTATAACATTGGTGTTCGTGGACCGGATCTATGTCAGAAAATGCATAATCTCGCTCCTTTTTGAGAAGAACAACAATTTAATAACAAGTCATTTGATTTATGAAGATGAAAACTAATAACTATATCCATTCTAAAATTTTGTGGAAGAGCAAGCACAATTATTGCATTGCATGTGTGATGCCTATATTAGTCATTTCATTTGCTAAAACGACTCTCATTTTTCTTCGCGACTTAAAAAAAATACTTTGTGAATGATTGATTCCTTTATTTAATAACCAACTTAGCTAATTTTCTGTGAAAACCTATATTTAATTTTAAAATGTTAGTGTTTTCTAGAATGCTAGTAAGATATTAGAGAAAACTAACATATAATGGGATGATGATACAATTTTCACTTATGGATCACACAAATATATCGACCATGTGGAACATTCATTGAGTGGTTATGAATCGTATGTGAGAGTTGAGTTATCCTATAAAATACTATACCGTCATCGTCAGGGTCGGGTTCACGACATGTTGCCACATTTCTTGCTCCACGTAAAAAATTTCAGCCATATCCCTACAGTGTTCAAAATCTTTCAAGATGGCACGGTTCAACCATTCATCCCACTGCACATGCACATTTGCTCGTTGCTCGAGCTGTTTTTTTGGAAATTTTCCACTTGTACACATATTTTGAAAGAAAATATCACTTATACATATATTTTTTTTCGAAATTATACAAATAACATTTTCGGCATTTCAAACACCAGTAGAAATAAAATTTCGGTATTTGAAATGCCGAAAGATGTTTAAGCCATTAAACTCAGTTAATATAATGGTTAAAAGAAAAAATAATAGAAAAAAGAATTTCGGTCTTTCAAAGATCGAAATTTGTATATTCGTTATTTTTTATTAGACTTGGATTTGAAAGATCGAAATTTGTATTAATAATTCGTTATTTATTTTATTTATATTAATTATTAATTTTATACATAAATTAATATTTGTATTAAAATAATTCATTATTTATTTTTAATTAAAAATAATTAATATAAATTAAAAATAATTCGTTATGTAAATTTGTATATAAATTAGTTGTTTTAATATTTTTAAATAATTCATTATTTATATATAAATAATTCGTATTTGTATAACTTTGATTTGTATATAAATAATTCGCTATTTGTATATTAAAAATAACTTATTTGTATAAAAATAATTCGTTATTATCTATAAATTATTTGTATATAAATTAAAAATAATTTGTTATGTATAATAAAATTTGTATCTAAATTAAAAATAATTAATATAAATAATGAATAAATTATAAATAAAATTAATAATTAATAATTAATATAAATTAATAAATAAATATAAATTAATTTGTATTTAAATAATTATTAATTTATATTAATGTATTTCTGGAATAATTATTAATTTATATTACTTTATATTAATCAAATCCAAGCCTAATAAAAAATAACGAATATACAAATTTTGGTCTTTGAAAGACCGAAATTATTTTTTTATTATTTTTTCTTTTAACCATTATGTTAACTGAGTTTAGTGGCTTTAAACATCTTTCGGCACTTCACAAACAGAAATTTTATTTCTACTGGTGTTTGAAATGCTGAAAGTGTTATTTGTGGAATTTCGAAAAAAACATGTGTATAAATCGTATTTTCTTTCAAAATATGTGCACGAGTGGAAAATTTCTTTTTTTTCTTCTTTCTAAATAACATTTTGGTCTTGAAAACTAATGTTCTAAGAGATCTTCACTCAGTGTTTGTGTCCAAATACTATATTTGTCATTTATCTGGGTGCTCGATTAGTATTTTTTTGTTATAATTGTGCATGTAAAACATCTCAAGAAATCTACTACAACATAATTACGAAACACAATTTGTTAAAAAATGACTTATCAATATTTTTTTGGACTTATCAATAGTTAGATGGATAATATTATGATTAATATTAACCTATCATACTTTTATTCTAATTAAACTGCGGATACTCAGATCAGAACTGGGATCTAATTCTCAAAAAAAAAAAAATATTATGATTAATATTTTTTGTATTATCTATCAATATAATGTGAGACTGAATTGGCTTCGAAATTTAGTCAACACATCATTTATTGCACAAATAGGTTTAAATTGATGAAATATTACTTAACTGTGGTGGAGTGCACATAAGTTTAATCTAAAAGATACGTTGATGGAAATGACTTATAGTCTAGTTTGTTAAAGTATTTGCATGTGTAACAAAAAATCATGATTTTAATTCCTGAACGTAATATAGCACATATATAACAAAGTCACTCGACCCAATGGGGTTAACATAAAAACAAAGGATAAGTTGATTGAGCCACAATGCAATTTAGATATATAAGCAAGTTTAAATTACACAATAATATCCTGTTATTTGACTGTAAATTTGTAATTTTTTATTAATTTAAATTAGGTACTAACTGAAATGAAAATGCATTTAAGTCCAATTTATGTTACACAATCCCGAAATTCTGAATCGAAGCGAGACTATGCACTAGTTATAAACTTATATATACATGCCAGATCAAGCCTTCTGGGTGATAATAGTAAAAATTCAAATTTAAGTTATTCAGAAATATGTGTTGTGTTGGAATAAGTTGGGTTATGAAATTACTATGATTTTTTCAGTTCAAAGTTTTGTTACCTTGTATTTGTATGCATTCTGTATATCTAACCAAAAATAGGTATGTTGGTAATAAAATTGTTTTTAGATAAAATATAAACTGAATGGTCAAAATGCACTTATCAACTAAGTTATGAATCCGTTATATTCTTTTTGGAGTTAGAAAGCGTATGATTGACATGAGTCATAAATATGTTTTTTTTTTCTGGTGGAGTTATAGAAAGTGTATAATTGACGTGAGTCATATATGTATTTGATAAAATCTCCTATAAACATATTCAGTTAGTTGTCAAACTATTTTATTTTGCAGCTACGCCATAAATGAGAATCTCATTTTGTTTTCTGAAGAAAATCTCATTTTGTTTTCTGACTTGAAAATACTTTTTACATGAATGATTCATTATTTAATAAGAATTCTTGAACTAATTTTGAGTGAAAACCAACTGTCTCTTCATCCCTACCAACAAGGAATCTGTCATTCTTTTTTTCTTTGTACTTCCCCTTTGCATTACATTTAAAATGCTGCAAACCAATATTTTAATTTCATTTTGTTATCTAAATGTTGGTACCACTAATATTTCTAGTGCATCAGTGAGATAATAGAGGAAACCAATCATATATATGGGAGATTGAAGAAATACCAATATCACCATTTAATCAGTGTGTACGAGACCGAAACAATTGTCAATTCACTCTTCGTTACCATTTGTCTCGTCTACTTTATATTGGAGACGACATAAATTACTATGATATTCCAAATTCTTTGTTTGCACTCTCTGTTCCTCTACTCCTAAATTCTTTTTATCTATTATAAGATCTCGTCTTGTATGAAAAAATCATACAGAGTGCTTTCTCGTTTGTATATTCGGTTAGCTTTGCCGTAATTGTAGGATTGTGCGTCATAATTTAATAGAAGCACACAAAACAACAAAAGTGGTTCCAAGCAATTAATTGTGAAACATGTAATGCTGGTTCCTTAATCCAATTGAAAAAGTAAATCCTATAATAGAATCAGTTTAGTTTTTTTTTCTTTATTTAGGTGACCTTCGATTATTGCATGAACTTGTCTATGGTACTTCTCTTCTTTTTTTAACTTAATGATAGATTTAATCCAGACCGTTAAAATTAGAAAGGTATTTCCGGTATAAGTAATATTAATTACATATATTCAATCTTAAATTTATTTTTATTTTATTTTGCTTTTCATTTCAATTAATGAAATGAGATCTTCATTATATTCTTTCCTTCTAATTCAAGTCAAAAAAACAACCTGCCTTCCTGATTTAGTGAAAAAAATTCAAAATATGATTTATGTAGTATTAATCTATAGGGAGAAATGTTTTGGCCCTCTAGAAATTTCAGTCAAGGTCTGCCAGTATATGATACATATTTGATATTATATACTATAATATAGTATGATGTAATATAATATAATATGATATAATTTAGTATAGTATAGTATAGTATAGTATAATAAAGTGTAATATAATATAATTTAGTATGATATAATAAAGTATAATATAATATAATATAATATAATATAATATAATATAATATAATATAATATAATATAATATAATATAATATAATATAATATAATATAATATAATATAATATAATATAATATAATATAATGTAATATAGTATAATATAATATAATATAGTACTATGTAATTAATATAGTGTAAACTGTAATGTAATGTAATATTATAGAGTATAATGTAATGTAGTATAGTATAGTATGATATGATATAATATAGTACAATGTAATGTAATATAGTGTAATGTGATGTAATATTATATAGTACAATGTAATATGGTATGATATAATATAGTATAATGTAATATAATATAAAATAGTATAAAATAATATAATATAGTATAATGTAATATGATATGATATAATATAATATAATATAATATAATATAATATAATATAATATAATATAATATAATATAATATAATATAATATAATATAATATAATATAATATAATATAATATAATATAATATAATATAATATAATATAATATAGTATAATATAATATAGTATAATATAATATAATATAGTATAATATAATATAATATAATATAATTATTGTCATGCTTAAAAAAGAAGAAACAACTTCATGCCAAATATTTTATTTCTTGCTATAGATAAATACAATATTCCAGAATAACAATCAATTATGTAGACAGTAAAAGAAGAAACAAATCAGTTCCAAATATTTTTTTTCTTTATTTCTCCATTTCTCAAACAAAAGAGTTTTTTTATGGTTTCAAGTACTGAGACGAAGGGTCGCGAGGGAATTAGAAAAAAAAAGAAAGAAAAATAATTAGACACTAAATTACGATTTTACTCTTTTATCATTTATTTTATATAGAAAAAACGTCTACATTACTCCACTTTTAAGCTAATCTGGACCGTTCATTAGAACTAATATTTTTATTGTGGATTACTGTAGACAAGATCTTATTGCATATGCGTGTATTCACCAGCAAAAAGCAATTCAATTAACAAAAGTAAAAAAATGAAGGAAATAATTGCTTAAATAAAAGGAACCTCAATATCTGAGAAGGGTGCTGCAAATAGCAAACCCCCCACTAACTAAATATCTATTTAATCAAATGTTTCTAAACGCAAAATTGAAAAATTGCCTATCTTTGTGATTTATAAATCACCCATACAGATTTCACCGAAGAAAAAATTATGGCTTTAACAAGTTTTGTCATGGCTCTGTTCCTCGTCTATTTGATCGCCTTTGCCTCTTCAGTCCCTTCAACAAATGTGCTGAATACTGAGAAGCTGTGCCAATACTTCATTTATGCTAATTACCAAAATAATGCAAATCGCTAGACATTTGATAATAGTCTTCTCGCTGAAGTCCTTGGAAGGTCGATATATTCTCAAGTTTTGTCATCACTAATTATCATTATTATTATTTTTCATTATGATTTATGAGTGTCTAATTTCATTAGAATTACACTTTTATCACAATTGTTTTTTCTATTTAATATATCTTCTGTTATTTCATACATAATCTCTGCATCTAATACAATACAAATGTGAAGTTTGTAAGTAGGATTGTACTTGTAGATTATTTGTTATGTTGAATACAAATTAAGTCCTGAAAAAATGGATGGACTTTTATCGTGGTAGGATTGTACTTACAGAGTAATGTTGAAATACAAATTAAAGATGTTTAATAAGTCACTAGATCTGCTAAAAGTGTTTATTTTCTTCTTTTCTTGACTTGAAAATATTTTTTACACGAGTGATTTCATTTATTTAATAACAAGTCGTAGCTAATTTAATAAAAATCTATGTATCATTAAAGAAACTAAATTTTTAGATACAATTTACACTATTAACATGAGAATGATGTTTTAAGAATTTGACTACAATTGTATATCACAAATATTATGACGCTTGACGCATTCTTGGTTAAAGGATCCCAATTAAATTTATGCAGGTTTGATCCCACATTTGATGTTGAGAATATGTCATACATATACATTCTGTTCAAACTAGGTGCACAGAAAGACTCTTATAACATCGTGGACCGTATCTATGTCAGAAAATACATAATCTCTTTTAGCTTTGTGAGAAGAACTATAAAATGATAAATAAGTCATTTGATTTATGAAAATGAAAAGTAATCATTAAATACATTGTAAAATTTTGTGAAGAGCAATCACAATTATTGCATTGCATGTGTGATGCTATATAAGTCATTTGATTGGCTAAAGCGATTCTCATCTTTCCGACGTGAGTTTAAAATACTTTGTGCATGTATGATTCATTTATTTAATAACAAATCTTTAGCTAATTTTGTGTGAAAACCTATTTTTAATTATTCCTTGAAGCATTTCAACAAAGAAACATCCATTTTTTTTATTTCTCTTGCTATTTAAAATCTTTGTATCCATATTTTACTCTTTTTTTCATTTAAAATCTTCATATCAACATTTTAAATTACAGTTATGTTATTTAAAATGTTCGTATTGCACCAATGAGATATTAGAGAAAATCAATTATATACACATCAGATTCAAAGAATTGATTTGGGTGTAAATTCTAAATTAACTAGAATGATAATAGATAAAAAACTACAGACGTCATGGAGGCTCATTTTATTAGGGTTGAGTATATTTTGCTTTGACAATCATCAACATTTAACCTAGCGAGTAATTCTAACAAAAATCATAGTTGAATGGTCATAATGGCTATTCATAAATAAATAAATTTTGATTTGTTATTAATGGATATATATTAGAATCACGATGCTACATGATTCATGACTTCAGGATAACATGCTTCAATTTTTGCAATGATATCATTTGATTTTAATATATATTTTGTATGATGTGCTAGTAGATAAAATTGTAGTTGATAAATTATATACTAGAATTGATTTGAAACCTATGTGTGTTTGAGAATAAATCAAACTTGAGAAAAAAAAAAATCAAGCAACGAATTGTATTAAAATTTGAAATAAAAATTTGATATTATTCCAGAAAAATGTTAGCAAAGTTGTTATTTGCAAGTATGAGCTTTTCCTTGTATAAATAACTTCATTAAGGTAAATTCAAAATTGGCGATACTTTAAAATTTAATGCCATCAGTATCTTGAAGAAAAAAGGCTTAAGAGAGCAGACCCCCTTAACAAAATATCTGTTCAATTAATGTCTCTAAATGCAGACCTAAAATTTTTTTGACAATTTTCACTCATTTTATGACTCATCACCCCTCCTTTTTCTTTACTATAAAATCAGCCAATTTACTGACTAATTTCATAGAAAACCATATAATATCAACCACAAATTTATCTAAAGAAGAAAAATGAAGGATTCATCAATTTTTTTAGTCGCTCTGTTCGTGAACTATTTGATCGCCTTCGCATCTTCAGTCCCTACAACAAATGTGCTGAATACTGAGATGTTGCGCCAGTACTTCATTTACGTTAATTACCCAAATAATGTAAATCTTGAGACATTTGATAATAATTTTCTTGCTAATGCTGTTGGAAGGTTGATATATTCTCTGTTTCTCATTATTATTATTATTTTATTATGTTTTACGAGTGTCTAATTTCTCAGTACTACGCTTTTGTCACAATTGTTATTCTTTATAGATCAACATATATAACAAGCAGAAAATAGTAAAATGTAACCCAAAAGTTACATAATTAAATTATGATATTAAATCAACGAATCCCCATTTTTTTTTATTATTTAACCAAATTTTGTTTGTACTTTTATAGCATGGAAGCTGCAAAGAAGGCGCTGATCTCTCACGGCACTATGGGTTTTACCGCCTGGCTTAGTCCCAATCAGGTCGAAAATATTAAAAGTAAGCTTAGTTTCAGAATATTAAACCTTTTTTTGATAAAATCTGAATATAAAACATCTCTAATTGTAGTAAATTCAGAAATTAGCAAATGCTACGATTTTTTTATAAAATTCTAAAAAAAAACGAAATATAATTTGTAAATCAATGTATGTAATTCTTATAAAATATCAGTATATGAAACATGTAAAACCATATATGATATTTTGTCATGTGAAATAGACACAAAAATTAAGCGTTACTTTGATTCCTAATCTCAAATGTTTATTTATTGATGGCATTTTCGTCTTAAAACTTACCTTAAGTTTATATTTTTTTCAGAGAATCCAAGTGTTTATGATGTTATTGAAGCCGAAGGCAAAGCTCACATATCTCAGGATTTTAATTCTTCAAAAGTAAGAGACAATAGTGATTTCTTTCTCCACTTTGATATGGGGGTGATTGAAATGATTGTAGACATATTCTGCTTATGGCCATTCTGTTAAGTGTTTTTGATAAAAAAGGGGGGAGGAAAAGAATAATGTACTGATATTTCACACATTAAAATGACAGAGTTTGAATTTCAGTGATGCCGAAATTTGCAAATTCTTCATGCTAACAATCGTAATATCGAAATTAATGCATAAAGTAAAAACAATCCAATCCAAATTTCTCTCCTCAATCAAACAAAACATCCAATTATTCATCTTTCTCAAACCTTATCACTCCATCAAAATTTCCAAAACAACAACTTTAAAATGAGATCATAAAACCACATTAACCTAAAAACAACAACCACCCAATTCAAATTTCTCTTCTACCGATCTAATCCAACACAAAAATCAACAAAAAATCGATCAAAAAACTCGAAAGACAGAGTTTGATAATGTATTGATATTTCAGGATAATGTACTGATATTTCACACATTAAAATGACAGAGTTTGAATTTCAGTGACACTGAAATTTGCAAATTCTTCGTACTCACAATCTTAATATTGAAATTAAAGCATAAAGTAAATCCAATCCAAATTTCTCTCCTCTACCTCTAATTAATCAAACAAAACATCCAATTATTCATCTTTCTCAAACCTTATTACTCCATCAAAATTTCCAAAACAACAACTTTAAAAGGAGATCATAAACCACAATAATCTAAAAACATCAACCACCCAACTCGAATTTCTCTTCTACCGATCTAACCCAACACAAAAAACGACCAAAAACACGAAAATTCAAATCTTTTTAGCTCACATACCTCAATCAATCAATCAATGAATTCATTCCAAAACGACAGTAGCTCCAACTGCTTTAAGCTTAGCCATTATAACCTCAGCCTCCTCCTTCGTCACCCCTTTCTTCACAACAACAGGAACTTTCTCCACCAACTCCTTCGCCTCTTTCAGACCCAAATCCGTAAACCCTCTGACCTCCTTAATCACCTTGATCTTCGCCGCCGTTTCGAACTTATCGATCCTCACATCGAACGCGGTCTTCTCTTTGGCCTCTTCGGGTTCTTGGGCTGAGTCGCCTGCGGCGGTGGAGGGGAGTTGGGAGGAGCTGGAGAGGATGGAGACGCCGAGGCGGAGGCGGAGGAGGGTGGAGAAGTCGGAGAGCTCGGACGGGGAGAGCGAGAGTAGTTCGGAGGAGATGCGGCGGAGCTTCTCGCCGGAGTTGGCGCCGGCGCCGGCGGAGGTGGAGAGGAGGCGGCGGAGGGGTTGAGATGCGAATTTGGAGAGAACGAAGGACATTTTGGCAAAATGAAAGTAAAAAGACTAGAGACGGGAAAATGTAAGCACAAAGCATAGAAATTATATGCTTTTATGTTTAATACAGTATTATATGGTATAATACTGTATTACTATGACTATCAGAGAAATGTACAATTTGTATATTGTTCCTTCGAAATTTAAGAAGTTGCGAACTGATACAGGATGTGTAATAAAATAAAAGCAATCACCAGTGGACTTTGGATTAAATAAACAGATCTATTAACTTTATTATTATTTTTTTGGTTAAAAGCCAATACAACAACAATATTGGGGGAATAATGAAGAGAGAGGATACAAGAAAAAAATAATATTCACAAACTTCGGTTTGAACCTTGCATGAAATGTGATCCTCATTTCATTCTTAAATTAGATCATTTCTAGATCTTATTGGTTTATTTAACGTTAGATCAATTTTTAAAAATAATTAACAAGAAAAGAACCACTTTATTGAAGAGGATCAAAGACATCTTTAAAAGTCATTAACCAAAAAATAAGATGTATAAAGTTCTGACATCTAGGCGATTTGTATTGTTAGATATTCGTCAACCATTATATAAGAGTTGATTTCAAATTTTTTTACTCATTACTTGAATCTGTCAATCCTACCGATTGTCATATGATATTTCTGCAAATTATTATTTCGATTTCTTTCAATATCTGAAAAGAATAACAAGACACTCGACCATCATAACAAATAGTATTATTAATAAATTGCTAAATTGTACAATATTACAACATCGTCATTTTTAAACTACTCATTTCATGCGAAAGTTGCTCAATGCGCCTTCTAAAATATTCACCTTCATGGAAAAAATGTTCAATGGGTCTTTTGCATGATGCATCAAGCATTCAGAAGATGTCTTTTATTTTATTTAATGAAGCAAGATAAAACTTCAAATAAACATTATATACTTGTAACAACAATATGTAGAGTTTACTAAAAATAGTATATAGTTAACAACGTATAAAATAGTATATAGTATACAGACAATATATACAAAAACAAAATAACCACCATTATATAACAGAGAGTATATATTCAGGCGTCCCGGATAATGCTCTTCAATTTTAGAAAGAAAGAAGTACACTTTGGTAAAATAAAGTGTGAGAACTGTGAGGATTCACTCTTAAAAATATATGCATTTACATCCTCGCAGAATTATTCATTTATATATTGCTCCTTCAAATTTTAAGATGTAAATTGATATTCTATATTGTGTTTGCATTTTTTTTGAAGTAGAATTGAAGTGTTTGAAATTTTTTTAAATTACTATTTTCTCAAATATATTTTAGCGATTTATATATAGATATAATAGAATACTATAAATTTAAAAGTCATGCGCAAGTGATATTAATTACAATTATTTTAAATAAATTAAGTATTCTTATTTTTATTATTTCTTAGAGATTGCTTGAAAATTCAAAAACTAAATAATTTTATACTTCAAATTATTGATTGGAAACATTCAATAAGAAGTATTTCATTGGCCTGACATATACACAACACAACAATTTTTTTTTGCTTTAAAACAACACAACTATTAGAAAGTTCAAGATATATGTCGATTGGTCGAATACAAAAAATTTCAAAATATTTATTATATGCAATGATTCATACATATAACAACTAATAATTAAATTTCATATTATATAATGAATTAATTATTTAAGAAAAATTACCACAAGCGTTACTTAATATTATAACAATTGCAAAACAAAAAATACAAGCAATATATTTTAAATTATAATTTTTCGTCAAAAGTAAATAAAAAAACAATAAAAACAATTCAAAAACAAATTTAGTATGCAAGATGAAAGAGAGTGGTCATCCCTATCGGCTTCTATCAATACCTGGGGTTATAAATTCTGGAAAAAGGTGTAATGCGATTCCTTCGGTTTAGGAAATAGTGTTAATATAAGGGTCACCAAGCAAAATATCTAAATAAGCCAAAAGCTCAACAATTTTTTTATAAATGTGGACAAAATTTATAATATAATCATTTATATGTTTTCTTTTAAATTTTGTTTGATTTTATGAACCATCTAATATTTTTATAAAACACATATAACTAAAATTTTAATAAATACTTAAGTTATTATCATCATATTTTAATAATAACCATTTATCACTAAAAAAGTGAATAGCAGTATCCGAATAAGATGGTGAACTTGGTGGCTAACTTTAATTTCTTAGAAAACATTGTTTCATTGGCAACATGATAAATTTGTTTTTTCTTTTCAAAAAAGCTACAAGCAATCGCTTGATTTTTATTCTCTTTCAAATAAATCATGCTAGATGCGGGATTCAAATCTCTTACCTATGGAATGGTGTGGCTAATACCTTACCACTAGATTATTCTAGTGGTGATCAACTTAATAAATTTGTACTACCTAATAATTTCTCAACGCATATACATATATATTCTAATGCCTACGGGCTTCAAAGATATATTCTATTATTTATTATATTCTATAATTATGTTATTTATTTATAAATACTTTTTTTCTGGAAAATTTATATATACTATTTGTTATGTCAATATATTATTTTTGTAATTGATATAATAATACAATATATAGGAGTTTTACACAGTATATAATTGACAAATAATATATAAATTTTACATAGTATATGGTAATAATGAAATAGTATATATTGAGTGTTTTCCCTGCTACATAAACTTTGAAGCTCAATCAATAGCTAAATACATGGCAATTATAATATATGTTGAAAAGAAACATATTTATTACAAAAAGAAAGCTGAAAATCGTAAAAAAATACATCTTTAAAATTTCACCAATTTCTTGTTTGATCACATGACAATACAAAACACTAACAAACAAGTAATAAATCAGATTATAACCTACAAATTCCTACATAGATAAAGGCTACCCTCCTTGAATACTATGGCTAATCAACATATTGACATTTATGTCTCCGATCGACTTTTATTTTATGTCTCTATAATATCCATCAAATAAGAATTTTGATTACTCTCTGCTTCGATCTCAGCCAATAGAGACGGGTTTTCATGAGTCATATCTACATACTCCTTTCTGATCGTTAACCGCAGGAACCAAATATCAGGATGCATGTCTTTAATAATTATAGATTTCACTTTGGTCCCACTCTCCATCCCGGAACCGAATAGTTCAGCAGTAAACACGGGTGACCTAGCCGCCAAAATCAGCTTGTGTGAGACAAAAGTCTCGCCAGCAACTTCAAAAGTCACATCTGTCATATTCCTCTCCTCCAATAACTTGACGAAGTCGTGTGAAATATCAATGGAGCGTCTCTTACGTGCTTGCTCACATGAGTCCGCTTCAAGTTTAATCATGCAAACAATTACAAAGCACCCATTTGCGTCGATACATTTGGACTCTAGATTGGTTCTCTTAATGAAACGCAGACAACCCCAATCCATATATTCGGGTCGAAAATTTTCTTCAATCCTCTACCATACAGTCAATGAAGGTTTTCCATATTTGTCCAACAGATAAAAATCGACAATTGGACTAACTTCCTCTGATTTGCATCGAAGCTCGAGATATAATGATACATAAGCACCAAGATCCTCTTTATTGTACCCTTGGGGATAGCAAATGATGCGCCCATTCATGACCTTGTGCAGTGAAAATTGGGGACATGACGTATTTTCCCACACCGATCTCCTTAATGCTTGAGTAGTTTACCTTAATCGGGTATGCGATCCCCTATCGTCATTGCGGAAGTGTAATCATCTAAATTCTCTTCGGCCATTTTATTCTGAACCAATAAACTTGATATAAAGGCGACAGGACAGTTATTATCGATTTGATCTGAAGAGGATATTTATAAAGGAACCCTGTCTGTTGGTATTCTTGATCATTTGGGGAAAAGTACTTTTCATACGGATTAAACAGTCCCATATGCATTACAAAAGAAAAGTAACCTTTCCATTCCTACCATAAATCAAGAGTCTATCTCTCTGTATTCTCTCGGTTCCTACCCATTATAAACTCAGACCAATAAATACACGAATATTTCCATTACTAGGGCAAATCATCACATTATTCCTGAATTTTCTATTTGTTAAGAAATTAACCCCAGCTTTTTATTTTTCAATTCTCTTTGTGCATTCTTGTTATAGACATCAGGCCAATTATTTTAGTCATTAAATAATTCGTCAAAAGTAAATAAAAAACCATAAAAGTAACTGATCTAATGTAAATTTAGTATGCAAGATGAAAGAGGGTTTAGAAAATATGGATTAATATAAGGGCCACCATGCAAAATATCTAAATAAGGGTAACGGCCCATTAATCCTTCCATCTCTGAGCTTCAAGAACAGTACAAGGTGTCTTGCTCAGGCGGTGGAGGAGGAGCAGAAGCTGGAGGAGGTTTTGAGTTCTAAGAAAGCTTCGGCGAAGTTGGTTCTTGTTATTGGTGGAACTGGCGGAGTCGGAAGAAAAGCAAGATCCGGCGAAAGAACCTGAAAGGAAAGCGATGGAATAAGCTCTTATCTGCCTTTTCCAAGTTCTTGAGTTGCACTAATTGTTCTTTGGAAGAGCTCTCTCTCTCGCACATCGAGGCGCATAACCGGTGACGAAAGTCTCAACGGAGGATCGAACCAGCTATATATCAACAAGCTATTAGATATGTCAGGTACGTTTTGGTTAATGTCTTTTACCTTCCGTTAAGATATATTTCACCAAATTCTTGGTTTCTACTTAAGTATAATTCGAATCTTTGTTCATAAAGCTTAATTCTTGATCTCTTTGGATACTAATTTGCATGTATAATTCAATTCTTGGTTCGTAAAGTTCAATTCTTGAATCTGTTTTGATATTAATTTTCGACTATAGTTCAATTCTTGGTTTATAAAGTTTTTTATAAAGTTTGATTCTTGAATCTATTTTAATATTAAATTGCTCGACTAGTTCAGTTCTTGGTTTATAAAGTTCGATTCTTGAATCTGTTTTGATATTAAATTACAACGATAGTTCAGTTCTTGGTTTAAATTATTCTGTTCTTAAATCTAGTTTGATATTAAATTGCCATTGTAGTTCAATTTGTGATTTATATTGTTCAATTCTTGAATCTGTTTTGATTCTAAATTGCTAGTACAATTCACTTCTTGGTTTATATTGTTCAATTCTTGAATCTTGATTTGATACTAAATTGCTAGTATAATTCACTTTTTGGTTTATATTGTTCAAATTCTTGAATATGTTTTGATATTATAATTATTTTTCAAAGTGTATATAATTTGTTCGATAGAATGCTTGATTCATAAATGATGGAGAAGAAGTTGTGGGCAAGTTGGTTATAATATCTTGGCCGTTAAAAATCCTTTAATTTCAAAAAAATCTAGAACCGGGGAAATTTTATCACCGGTGAATCTTGAGCTAGAACTCTGACGATCCTAAAGAGGATAAGGACTGTGCCCCGTAGTTTATCCGGGGTATTGAGCCTTACCTCTAAGGGAGAAATCGTCAACCACTGGAGTTTTTAGATTCAAGATTCAAGAAAGAAAGGGGATGGATTGGCTAAAAATCCGGCAAAGAGGAAAAGAAAGTGAGAAGGAACAAGAAGATCTCGAGTTGGTTTTTGAGGAAATAATGCGAGAAACAATGGCTAATTTAATTCGATCTGATCTTAATCAACCATCTTTTGCTCAGATCGTCTCTCAATCTTAGAACAAGAAAACTTAACCACTAGAAATCAATAAAATAAAGGTTGGATTCTAGTAGAGAACAAAAAGAAAATCAAAGAAAGGGTAAGGAAAGAGGCAGAAACTAACAATAGAATTCAATGCTTTAGATGCTTACAATCAACTCATGAAAGAAAAGATTGCAAAAATAAAATAACATGTTACAAATGCAACAAACAAGGACACACAGCAAAGAATTGTTGGTCTAAAGTACAACCTCAAAGCTCATTTAATCTATCGAAACTAATAATTCAAACAAGAAGGCCACAAATTCATACTACCCAAGTAATTCAAACCCATCCAATTATACAAAAGCCAAAAATCCTAATTTCACAATCAATCAACAAGCATCACTATACTCAACCTGCTGGATTCAAGGAGGAGAGGAAGGCACAACTTAGTCATTAAGGAGGGATTACTACCACAGTCTGAGCAAAATACCAGCCAACCAATAGAAGTGAAGGTTATCATGAGAATGGTACCTGTCACATTAGCAAACAAGGATAGTTTAGCTTGGTTAATTGAATCATTTGGCAAATTAGAAAAGATTATAAACATAAACGAGCCAGCAGATGTGAAGGAAGCCTCTTTAACAATCATAGTAAACAAAAAATCAGATATACCTTTTTCTCTCAATCTTACTGATGGCAAGCATTCACACAAAGTTTATATCATGGTTCCAAATTATTTTAATCTGCCAAAACCAATGGAGTGGAGACCTAAGCAAAAAATAATACAAGTGTGGAGATTGAAGGGATGTTCCAAGAGCAAAGGAGTTCCGATTTCAGCAGAATCTGTTTAAAATGTAGCATCTTTCTCTTATAATATATCTTTCTCCCCATGGTTCACCCCTCATATTCAACAACAACTTACATTACAGAACCCGTCGGCATAAAATTACCCAATATAAATATCCGGGACCGGTCTAATAAAGAAGCTTCTATTTACTAATTTCTCTATTATTCTCGCTAAAGTATCCATAACTATAATAAATAGGTATGGTGATAAAGAATCTCCTTGTCAAACACCCCTTTTTAAGTGTACATTTTTTCTAGACACTTCATTTAAAATAATTCTTGTTGAGCCTTTTAAAATGGCATTTCTTATCCAAGTCCTCCATTTATTACTAAAACCTCTTACTCGGAGAATAGTATTAATAAAATCCCAACTAACAGTATTAAAAGCCTTATAAATATCAGCTTTAAATATTGGCATAGGAATTTTCAATACGTGGGATTTATGTAATATTGTATATATATTTTACATATTGTATATATATTTTACATATTTTGACAACTAAAAAAATCTATAATGAGAATATAAATAATTAATATTTTAAGAAATTAGTCATATAAGTTTTTCTTATATACCACCTTATTTATTTTTCTTATATATGTTATTATTTTCTACAAACGTAATGTTAGTATCATTAATTTCTGTGTCTTCTCTATTTTGTCTTTCTATTTTTCTCTTATTATGTTGTAAAGTGATGATAATATAAGAAAACTTGAGAGAATAAGTAAAGAAATTGTATAGTCGTGCTACGCTGCGAATATTTTCATTATTTATTTATTTTGATATATAATACTTAAAATTATAAAAATTCCATAAATTCTCTATAACTTTTTAAGAAAAATATAAAAATTAAAATAATATTTAAATTAATTCATAACACATAAAAAAATAGAACATTTATGTAGAGTATGTTCAATATTTTTTAGTCATAATTTTGTATTACATTATAAGATGATTTATCTTTTTTTGAGGGCGACAAGCAAATTGCTTACCGCATTTTCATTAAACAAATAAAAATCCATTACAGCATTCAGAAAATAAAATAAATAAAAATAAAATTAGGCCAAATTTCCACCATTGCCAACTTTGCTAATGCCGCACCAACAAGGAAGAGAAGACGATTGCCATTGCTTGCCGCTTCGTCCAAAGAGAACCACCAAGATAGCACTCGGCCGCTGCCACGAAGGCAGTGCCACCCAAAGAGGTTGGGGGGGGGGGGGGGGTGCACCAATATGCCACTATCGCAAGAGAAATTGCCGTGAATAGAGAATCGGCACCACACACAACCAATCGACGAAAACAACCGCCACGAGGGACTGGTTCCCACGATAGTGGCACAGAGAGAGGCCAAACCAAGAGAGGAGCTGTCGTTCGAGGGTTTCAAACCGGTATTAGACGGAGAGGAGAAGCCGCTATCGGGTTTCGGCACAAAGAGATGCGCCTAGGTTAGGGAGATGCCAAACACACAAATCAACAAGAGAGGCCATGAGAGACCTCCCTTCAGCAAGCAATGGCAACGGCAGCGGCGCGACCGCCGCTGACAACGATCTTCTAAAGATCGTAAGTCATGAGTAAAGACTGATGTCATGACTACCCATGTTAAATGAAATGATCAGCGATCATAAATCTATCTGAATAGACGTTTGTTTATTTCTTTTGTTCTACGATATATGTCTTGATCACAAGGCATGGAATTATGTCATCCTTGAGTTTGATCAAAGTCTCTTTCCTGATCGAGAATTAGACTGAGTAAATACAAAATGATATTAACAACACATGTTAATCCATTTTGAGCATGGCCATGCACCTTCAGTCCTAGTTCATCAGGGGCCCCAGAGATATCTCCCTCTTGACGAGAGGAACAAATTCCATCTTGGTCACTCACATTCCTCGTCATGATTCAGTGCATTCCTAATGATAACCCTAATGATCATCCCATTACGGATGACGTAGGATCTTATTAAAGTATGCAGTTCCACATACAGAAATCTATGCTGACCTCAGGCCGTAGGAACAAGCACACTATTCATATGAGAATCACTAAATGACATATATCATGCATATTCTCATAATGTGGTCAGTCCAGTATGTGTTCTCTAACACGTACCTATATTCCAGACTTGACATCCCTATGTCCATGATCAGCAGAACATGATCATCCAGCCTGCGAATATACTAGTGTGGATGCTTCTTACCTGAAGTATGTTTATCTCTATAAACATCCTACATATTTAGAATGTCATTCGTTGGTTCACAGTTCTATTATCAGAATCACGTATTCTGATGACGTGAATCCGAAGTGTCATTCATGGTTGATATAAGATATGTAAATGCACATTCACAACCCATACACATAGATATATAAGAAACAACCTTTATTGAATAAATAATAATGTCTTAATACATAATCTATTTCCTAGCACAAATACATTTGGCCTAGGGCACTAATCCTACATATAATTATTAATACATAATTATATAATTTGTTAGGTTGTTATTTTTTATATTACATTTCTGATTTGGTGATAACTATTAAGTTCTTGGGTTCTCAATACAAGAAATAATATATTAAGAAATATATTACATTAATTAATATATTACATATTTCAATAATAGCTATATGATTCATTAAGTTGTCATTTATATTATTAATTTATAATACAATAATTTATTATATAAAGTTATCCATCATTACAAAATTAGATGTGATAAATCATCTTATAGATGCAGTCTCGGGCCTTTTCTTCTTCCCCTGTCTTGTACGGAGAGGGAAAAAAAAAGCGATTTTGAAATTTGGGGGTGGAGGCAAACCCCAACTGCGCCTCCATCCCCTCCCTCCTCTCCTCTTCCCTGATCTCCCCTCCCCTCCTTCCCCTCTCCACTCCTCTCCTCCTTCACCCCTCTCCCAAACCCTAGCAGATCCAATCTCCCCTTCCTCTACCCCTTCTCCCTCTCAAACCCTAGTGGTGCTACCTTGGTTTGACGGTCACAACGACTCTTCTTCTTTGCAGCGGCGTCCTCTCTTGCGGGTCGAACCCTAGAGGCGCCACAGCCGTGGTCCTTTCTCTCTGTGAAGCGATTTTGGAAAATTGGGGGGAGGGCAAACCCTAGGGGCGACGCCTCCTCTCTCCCAAGCTCCGGCGCCCTTACCTCCTTCCCTCTCCTCTCAGCTTTTCTTTGCTGCTCTCAAGTTCTTCTCTCATGGTCTGTTTGCTCTCCTCTCTCTTTCTTCTTCTACTCTCATGAAATACTAGCCCGGTTCTCACCTCTCTGCCGCCGACGCTAAGGGATGGTATGTTGATCGATCTTCTCAGTTCTCAACATTTTTCTCCTCTTTTGAGCTTTCCCACTCTTTCTCATGGATCTTCCTGCCACGCTGGCAGTGCCGCATCGGTTCTCTATCTCTCATGGCATCTTTTCTTTTATTCCTCTCTCTTTATCGCTATTTGTGTTACGGCGCTGAAATCCTAACCTCAAAGGCGCGCTGAAACCCTAGCCTCCCTGACTCGCTAGTGCGATGTTTCTCAAGGTCTCTTCTCAGACCCTAACGTCGACGGTGACGCCGCTGATTGACTCGCTGTTGAGATGTGTGGCATGGTCTTCTCTATTCTCCTCTCTCTTCTCATTCATCTTTGGTGCCGGCACTAACCTACCTACACAGTCACACAATGAACTCCATTTGTACGGGATGAATATGCCTCAAAACAGCTATACATATGATGTATAAATTGGTGAACGAAATAATCAATTATTGGATAATTGATTGAACAAAACAGTATCATTCCGTTGGCAATGGAATAGTTCCGTTCCCAACGGAATAGATATGAAAACTGTAATAACCTTAGCTGCCAAGTATTCTGTTATGGAGATACCTATTCCCCTTGGCAACGGAATATTTCCGTTGGCAACGGAATAGGCGCAGATTAGGGTTTTTAGTTAAGGTAACTGAGCAATCGTTACCATAACTATTCCCTTAGCTGTCAAGTATTCCGTTATGGAGATACCTATTCCCTTGGCAACGGAATATTTCCGTTGGCAACAGAATAGGTGCAGACTAGAGTTTTTAGTTATGGTAACTGAGCAATCGTTCGCCTCTCTCTCTAGTATAAATAGAAGGACAGTGCCTCTCTATTAGATACACAATTCAGAAGCCTTAGAGGCCGTCTAATACACAGAAATAAAGAAAAAGAGCTTTGAGTGATTTTCGAAAAGTATTTCCGGACTCGTCTAGCCGAGTCCGGTTATTCCGTGCGTCTGAAGTTCGACGTGGATACGAGTAGAGGTCTTCTGCTTTGGGGACTAGGAAGCGATCAGTTTCTTTACCCTAGGAGAAGCAAGGAGTTCGTTCGAGTCGAGCCTCAGGAAGGAGAAGGTTACACGTCAGAAAAGTTCAGACCTATATCCGTTCTTCATCTCGCGGATCAGGAAGATCCGAGGTATAAATTTTAATAGCTAATCTCGTACTTTTATTCCTTTAACGATGATCCTAGGGCGGGTTGAATCCATAGGTTCCGCTGCGCATGTAACGTACATGGCTATGGATTTCCCAACAGTGGAATCAGAGCGTTTGTTAAGGAAATAATCGTCGATTACATATTTAAAATTTAGTAAATTCTAGTATAATAAATTTTAGGGTATTGAAAATATTATTTCAAAACATCACGGAAATAGTTTCTGAGAATATAATATTAGATATTATGATTTCTTAGGGTTTTGAAAAATAGTTTTTTGAAATCTGTTTTGGAAACGGAACTAAAACAAAAGGAAATATGAATTTCCAGCACGTCTCCCTTCCCAACGGAATAGTTCCGTTGAGAACGGAATAATGCAGAAAATTCATGATTTTTTAGCGACGGTTCCGTTGAGAATGGAATAGTTCCGTTCCTAACGGAATAAGGCTGATTTTGCGAGAAACCCTAATTTTGTTATAAATGGAATTTAAATATATAAATATGGTATGAGCTTTAGATCTGTAATTGTTCTGTGATGTAATCTTATGTGTGAATGGTTGTAATTTTATTTAATATCTATGGAAACTAGTGAGTTGTCCAAAGTTGTAATTATGGCAACCTGTGAGTTGTCCAAAATTGTAAATTACTTTTTCTAGCAATAGGATAGTTGTTAGGAAAAATATTATATCAAGACTACAAGGCAAGGATCTTGGCGCAATCTTCGGAAGATGGCATTGGATCTTCGCACACGCACAACGAAGGGTTCGTTGAAGATTACTCCTGCAATCTAAAGATAGATCTAGGATTAGGAACCTCATGATCGCTCGTGAGGAATAGACTCATACCATATTTAACTTAGTTTCTGTGATGTTTATATTTATAAATCTAAAACAAAATCCTTCAGAATGTTAAGTAAGGAAGTGCCCCCATGTCATTGAAGCCCTCGGTACTTAGACAGTCTTCCATGTGGGTCATGCCAAAGATGAAAACATATGGGGGATTGTCTTTGTAAAGGAGGGTATGCGGGAAATGGCGTCCAGCATGGGTCATGCCAAAGCTGAGTGTGCTGGATTCTAATCATACATGGTTAAATTTAACTGAGCAAGCAAGTCGGACTTGAACTCAGGGCACAAGATGGAATAATACACCGGGCATATGATACCCATTCCATAAAAGGAAAGAGTTGTATATGATACAATTGGAAGTGTTCCTATCTAAATAGTTGTGTGTAGAGGGTTGCGCCAAAACGCACTTAATACTCAATGAAATACGGATCTTGACTCACTATGCATGAAACCTCATTTAATTGAAGTTTCCGAATCAATACTACTGAAGGTGGTTGATTTGAAGAAAAAAAAATAGTGGGAGTACAATGTAAGAAACATCAAAACAAAACAACCCCAAAGAATAAATAATAATGACACTTTACATTTTAACTTGTAGAATAATGACAAACAATAACAATTTAACTGGGTTGAATTTGCGATCTATCCTTGTAAAGGACTCAATGGGTCTAATAAACTGGTGGGGAAATTACAAATATGAGCCAAAAACATCAACCTAAAACCAAAAAATTATAAGAGATGCTAAATGTAGAAGAAAGCTTAGGAAAAAATCATAAGAGATGCAAAATGTAGAAGAAAGCTTAGGAGGCTCAGGTATAGAAACGTGTTCCCTTCCAATGAAACCCCGGGTGTGTAATAATTTTGAAATGCAGAAAGTAACACAATTTTAACTATTTTCCAAAACAAACCCAAAATGTATATATTTGTAACTGGACTTGAATATCCACTACTTGAATAAATTCTCAAAATTCATCTATGATTCATGCACAAATTCAAAACCTTAATCCCATCAATCCAGCAAATTACCCAAAGAAAGCATCACTCTCAGTTTTCTGTGCAGAAAACAAAAAGACACCGAACTTTAAATGTCCGATACATTTTAAGAAAAATCAAATAAGAAGCCTACAAAGTCATTTTTTTTTAAATTTAGTTGAGAAATAAGTTGAAAATTGAGTTAGTTTGAGAATTTTGAAGTTTTTTTAGTTAGTTTGAGAATCTTTAACTTAAATAACGGAATAATCTCTAAAAAAAGAATTCAGTATATTCCTATGATAAAACGGGCATCATTCAAAAAAAGGTAAACATTCTTTTCTACCCTTCTTTTTGACTAAATTCATTGTAAAAGCACATCTCAAAAAAAGAAATTCAAGTAATTTTTGCTAATAATTTTGATACTTTATGTGTGAAATAAATGTACTTATTAAATGCTAACATTGAACTATAATAATAGGAGGATACACATTGCAGGTATATTCAAAGATATATACACTAAACTATACAAATCTTTTCTCACTAAAAAGTAAGAACCGCCGAAACATAATTTAGTGACAAGTAAATTTTTAGATAGGAATTAATATGGACCAAAAATATATAATTAATATGTTTACCAAACAAATTCAGTTTGATATACACACATAATTCCTAATATTCAAATTCATAATGTCTGTTACATTGTAGGGTGCATCAATTCTATTCAATATCCTCCAAATATAGTAAAAAAATTCACAACAAGAAACAGAAATTTCAAATAAAACCTTATAAAGTCATCTTTCAATGAGAAACCTATCATATCAAGTCAAGTCTCATATAAATCAAACCAAAACTTAAAAACTGATTTTTTCTATTTTTTCCCAAAACTCTCCTCAAGATGGCAATTGGAGATTTTTGTCAGACCACGTCAAAGCTCGCGCAAAAAATGTCTCGTGCAACAAAGCGATTCATAAGGAAATCAAAACAGTACGCAAAATTCAAGAAAATGAAAAGCGATAAAACAAAATTTGAAGATATTGATGATCAAGAAGGAATTTGGCAAAGAGAGATCATGATGGGGGGAAAATGTGGGCCGTTGAATTTCTCAGGTGCTATTCATTATGATGTGTGCGGTCGTCAAATCAACCAGCCGTTTACGATAAGAGAAAGATGGACTAGTTTCGCTCTTGTTGATTCATAAAGTGATATTGTCATTGGAAATTTGTACACATTTTAACGTAATTTGTTTATTATTGTGATTTTATGCGCGAGAAATACAAATGTATACTCGATATGTGTAAAGGTTTCCATTGTATTCGAAAGGTAAATTTTGAATTATTTTTGTCTGTTCAATATTGTATGTCAAATATTAAATGAGAGTTTGTTTGGGATAATAAATTAATTTTCTTTCATTTTTTCACATCCTATTAGTTGGATGCGCAAATAATTTCTCAAATTTTAAATGCACATACTAATATAGTTTTACCTTTATTCTCAAATTAATCCAAAATGGAATTTGAAATTTTAATTAGTTACTGGACTTTCAATCAACGTCCTCTATACTTGAAACAACTCTCAAAATTCATTCATTTCATGCACAAATTCATAATCTTAACACCTTTGAATTTTGATCCAGCAGATAACCCAATTAAAAACACCACTCTCAACATTCGTTGAAGAAAATAAAAAACTACTAGATTTTAAATTTTTGATACTTCAAAATCGAATGACAAATTTTCAAAGCCAATTTTGAAAATTCTGAATTTTTTTTAGTTAATTTAAGAATCTTAACTTCAAATAACAAAAAAATCTCTAAAAATAGAATTCGGTCCAGTATATCCCTAAGGTAAACAAAAACATTTTTCTTTTCCTCCGTTTCTTTTAGGTTTTGACTAAATTCAATGTTAAAGCAAAAATAGAAATACAAGTAATTTGGATAATAATTTTGTTACTTTATTGTGAAATAAATGTACTTTTTAAATGCCAACATTGAACTGTGATGATAAAAAGTTATGCATTACAATTATATCCAAAGATATACATTGAACTATACCAACTCAACATTAATTTATTGGTTAGCAGATTTTTGGAGTGGAAAAAAGGGGTTCAACATATGGACCCAAAAATATATCGTTAAATGTTTACCAAACAAATTAAGTGAATCATTACTAGAAAGATGCAATACAAAAATGAAATATCAATGTATCATGCATGTAATTTATTTTTGATATAGTATCATGTATATCTTTACCCATAATAGAAAGATATACATATAAATTATAATCCCAATATTCAAATCCATAATTTGTGGTACAATTTAGGGTGATCAATTAAATTCAATATCCTCCAAGTATAGTAAAAGAAAAAATAATGATAACAAGAAACATAATTTTCCAATAAAACCCTACAAATCATCTTTCAAAGAAATAAAACCTATCATTATCAAGTTGAGCCCCCATATAAATCAAACCAAACCTAGAAACTGATTTTTCTACTTTTTCCCCCAAGCCTCTCTACAAAATGGCAATTGGAGACTTTTTTCATGCCATGTCAAAGGTCACAAAAAATATGTCTCGTGCGACAAAGCAATTCATAAGGAAATCGAAGCAATTAGCAAAATTCAAGAAAAATAGAGAAGATAAAAAGAAATTAGAAGAAATTGATGATCAAGGAGAGAATGAAGGGATTTGGCGATTCATAAGGAAATCGAAGCAATGCGCGAAATTCAAGAAAAATAGAGAAGATAAAAGGAAATTAGAAGAAATTGATGATCAAGGAGAGAATGAAAAAGAGATTTGGCAGCGAGAGATCATGATGGGGGAGAAGTGTCAACCGTTGGACTTTTCAGGCGTGATTCATTATGATATAACAGGCCGTCAGATTGACATGCCTCTTACGCCGAAAGAAAAACGGGCAAGTTTAGCTCTTATTGATTCAGAAAGTGAGATTGTTAATGAAAATTTGTAGACTGTTAACGTAATTTTTGTGCTTTTTCTAGTTTTTGGTGAAAATTAAAATTATTTTGGTATTATAGGTTCTTAATTGTTTGTCGGAATGTTGAGTAAGAAATGCGAAACAAAAGAAAATAAAACTTATGGTTTTTATCTACTGTTAATTTGTTGTTCTTTTTCTTGTTGTAACTTTGCTTTTTTTAGCATTCTTTTTATCACGTCACAAGGTTAGCATGGAATTTTTTGTGTGTATATATTATTATTCTTCATAGTATTGAAGATTTTTATATTTTTTAGCTTTTCTCAAGGGGAAAAGGAAAGAAATTTTGAATTAATTAGATTAATTTTTTTGTTGATATCATGTATGAACAAATTCTTGTGGTGATAAACGAATTTGGTGTTTCAAAATATACCTTTTTATTAATGTAATACTGAGTAAAAGAATTGGTGCAGAAAGGGAAAATACAAGAGGTTTAATTTCACATGCTGAATGTTTCCCTTTCGTGTCCTTTTCTTAATTTCAATGGTTTTATTTTTAGTTTTTCGTTTTAAATTGTGCATTGAATATGCAAATTATCATTTTTGTAAATAACCTTTTTGTGTGTAGTCATCTTGGAATAATTTTTATTTATGATCATTTAATAAGAATGGGTCAACTATCTTTTCTCGTTTGTTTCATTTATGTTATTTTATGTTTGCTAGCATTTGAAAAATTAATATTTTTTCATTTTTATGTTATTAATATATAAACAAAATTAACGTCATACTATTCAAAATTCCAAATCTAATAATAGTGATGCATGTTTTTTCAAGAGTAAAAATTAGCAAATATTCTAAATTTTATTTTTCTGTGGAAACAAACATCTCATGTCAACGCTAATATTCTATTGGGCCTTGTTCAAATTTCGACAAATTAATAAAATCGGCCCAAAAAGTATTAGGCTTTTTCTCTAAGCCTCAAAAGCCTATAAACATAAAACCAATATTTTACGACGGTACATACGCAAAAACCTTTCTTTCTCTCCAATCCTCGAAAGGGCATTAACACAAACACAATATTTCACGAGGGTATAAACGCATAAAACCTTTCTTTCTCTCCAATCCTCAAAAGGACATAAGCACGAACGTAATATTTCACGAGGGTATAAACGCACAAAACCTTTCTTGTTAGCAAAGCCAGAGCGAAGTAAAAAAAGAGCAAAAAAAAAAGAGAAAAAATGGCGACTGATTCGATCAAGCACGACACAGTGGAAGACGTCGACATCCTCCGATTTGGGTTGGCCGGCGTGAAGCGCGAGAACGTCGGATCTGGGCCTCTTGAATTTCGCGAGAATGTAATAATCCCCAATTCATTTTATTTGTTTTTGTTTTTGTTTTTGTTGGGTCGGTTTGTTTTGTAGGTTTATTTTGAATTTTGGTATTTTTGGGTTTGGAACGAGATTTCTTGTTGTTGGTTTTGTGTGAAGTGTTGAATTTAATCTCACCCTATGATTTGAATCGCATAGTTGACTTGAATGGATATTAAAGAAATTAATCTGATAGTAAAGCTAAATTGGAGGTTTTTGTTGGTTTATTTGGAGTAAAACCCTAAATCTAACTCTGCGATTGTATTGATTTTTTTTGTTCAGTGCACCAAGTTTTGGGAGGAGAAGAAAAGGATGGGCTTGGCTCTGACTTATGGATCTTCGTTTAATCTTAGGAAGGATTTTGATGCTCAGATCCTTTCCAAGTAAGAACTTTCATTCACTTTTTTAGTTTTTTCTGAACTTTTATTGTGTAAAAATTAGGGTTTTGCTGTCCAACTTTAGGAATCCTTTTTCTTTGTCTCTCTAAATATTGTGATTTTGTTGGTGCTTTTTAATTGGAAGAAACTTAATCTAAGCCCAAAATTGCATTATAAACACCAAAACATATGACAAAAATTGTAAAATAGTCATTCAATAATTAAATAAGATTAGTTGATTTATTATTAATTAACTAAAATTAATAGGTTTCAGAGACCTTCTGCTGCCCTTCCATCATCTATGCTCGGTTTTGAAGCTCTCACTGGTTCTTTGGACGATTTTGGATTTGAAGATTATTTGAACCGTATGTTTTTTCAATTTATTCATTTATTTACTTAAAAATGAATATAGTTTTTTTGGATTGAATATATAACAACTAAATGGTCGTTTGTTTTGTTTTTAATGGGTGATTTTTGTGTTGAATTGCATGATTTAGGGTAAATCAAGGTTAAATTGGGTAATTTAGAGTATAATTTCACAATTTAAGGTTAATTAATTAACCCTAAATTGCGCAATTTAGGGTTTTTTAATTGATTGGACAATTTAGGGTTAGTCACAATAGAACAATCAAGAGATAATTTAGGACAATTTGGCCTTAATTCCGAATTTAATAATTACAATATGGATTTAATAAACATTATAATTGAATATGTACATTGAAATGAAATATATCTTAAAAACTTTATATTGACAAATAAAATGATTTATTTGTTAATTCCAGTTCCTCAAGACTCAGAGAGCTTCAGGCCGGCGGAGATGCATCACGGAATGGAAGTAAAGCTCGGCCTTTCGAAAGGCCCTGCTTATCCATCCCGTTTTTAGATCTTATTTAAGTTCACTATATTTGTGCGAGTTAAATTTGAAAAACTTGGGACTGTTGGTTAACTTTGTGTTTTAATGGTTTATTTTGGATGTTTTTAGTGGAATGTTTGTGTGAAGTTTATGCTTAGTGAGCACTTTATCCTTTTTTTGCTTTGCCTTTTTACGTATTCATAAAACTGGCTTGTTCATTTCAATTTTACCATACACATTTGTGATGAATTGCATTTAGGTCTGATTTTCATTTTTCAAACTCAAATATACGTGTATAAACATTAATCCATTACATTTTAGGATCTCCAAATTCTAATCCCAATTCTGTCTGTCCGTTTGGTTTACTACCAGCCTGTGTTTTGTTTCTCGTTGGCCTGTTTTATTTGCCGCCAACCCATTTTGGATTACCAGAAGCCTGTTTTGCTTACCATGGTATTACCTTGATATAGAGGGGGCAAAGTATTAAAAGTATAGAATTAAATAAATCCAACGAAGTTCAGCAAAATCTCATGAAGGTAATTTCAAAAATAAGAGTAAAATCTCATGAAGATAGAAAATGCAATTGTCATTAGTTATGCTTCATACAACAAACTTGACGAATCCATGAAGCAATAACTTACAAACTCGATCTCTTTAATTTCACCAACAAGCATGAAACAATCGCTAATCTCTCCTTAATCTCACACAATTTTTGAGTGAATAATATTCCATAATAAAGAGAGAGGAAATTGGCTTTTTGATATTAGAAAAACTGGTGAGAAATTTTGGATTGAGCTGGCTATTAAAAAGAAGGAATGAGCAGCTCACAGAAATGGAAATACTGGCTATTCCGTTGACAACACATCTATTGCGTTGACAACGGAATACAAAATATTCACCTTTGAAATCTAGTAAATAGTTTTCATGATATTTCTTATTGTTGTCAGGTATAGATAAGGATTTACGGGATGCCGAAGCATCATTTAACCTTTGATAAATCGAGCGACGTCATGAAAAGTTTTGGGAGGCTTGTTGATATCGACATCGAGAAGGCAATGGTGAATGTCTCATCGCTGGATGCTCTCGCCGACTGTGTGGGCGCTGAATTTATTCCACCGACTCTAGATTACTACTATAACTTCTCCTACAACAAAAAGGTGACAATTTTAGTGGAGTTGGGATTAGATTACCATGCATATGTTTCTCACTACAACAAAATCCTACATCAGTCACGGGCAAAAACGATTGATGCCCCATCTTGGAGCCAGTAATCATCCGACCGGGTCTTAGTTGGAATCTCTAGGAAAAGGTGAATGTACTAGCAAAGCAGGAAAGGCAAAAAAAGGTGGAAAGATGGGAAAGGCAGCGAGATATTTGCACCAGGAAATGAGGACGATTTTGTATGCAATTTGAAATTAATTTTATGGACTTAAATTTAATTTTATGTTGCTCTGTATTAGTTAATATATCTTTTTATGTGAATTGTGCAGACCAATCATGTCTAAAAGGCGATAATTTCTTTTTGTATAATTTAATTTGAAATGATAGTTTTACAATTACAATTAACAGTATTTCGTTAGTTCTACAAATGATTAGGTTAAAATAACACATTATAAATGAAATATGTATACATTTTAACCAAGGGATTAAACCCTAAACAGGTTATATTATTGCTTGCCACAATTAAGTCGTGAAAACATTATTCATAATTTTATTATGAAACCATTAAAAGTATCATATTGAAGCCGAGTAACAACATACACAAGTCAATAATCTGTTCACACATTATAAGATGAAATTATTCATTAATTAAAGAACCTTAATTGACACAAACACACTATCCCAATAACCAATTTCAACAGAAAAACAGCACAACATACAAAAGGAGAGCAACCATCTCAAAACAACAATTTCTAAAAAATAAAGTATATAAAAATAAAAGAAAAGAATATTCTGAAAAAAAAAATGAAATACTAACTTTCCGATTGTTCCCTATACATTAAACCAATTTAGATTCCATGAAATACTAACTTTCCGATTGCTCCCTACACATTAAACCAATTTAGATTCCATTTCCTACTTCTCAGCCACACCTTTTGACCTGTATATTAAATGTACCGTCAAAAACCAGGATACCATTTCCCTAATTTAACAAGTGAGATTCAAGCTTTCATTTCTCAGTAATCGGAAATATGGAGTCTGTGTGCTGGGGAAGGAGGGGGGGGGGGGGGGGGGGGGGGGGGGGGGGGGGGGGGAAGGTGCAACAATAAATAAAGTTTATTCAGGTAATTATCTCCAGATTTTGTGTAACGGGTTGATTTCATATTTTGTACATAACCCGCCACACATGATATTCATCAGTCCTATTTATCTAGAATCGTTATATTTATTTTAGCATTGACAACTAATTAATGTATATTTTTTTCCAACACCAGAATGTACACACAAATTAAACTAGAAATGAAAGATAATGTATAAAAACAATACTTTCTCTATTGAAATAATTGAATATCTAAAAAATTTCATTATGACAAATACACATGATTTGACTATATATATATATATATATATATAATCTAAAAAATACATAGCTTTTCTCGCTAGATCTGCATCATGCATCATAAATACAACAAATCATGCATAAAAATAATTTATATTTAGATTAGATATACTTATTTTCAATATGTCTAAAAATTAATATGCAATGCATGCAAAGAAAAGTATAAAAAAAGGAAAAGGCACGTATAATTTGGATACGATTAACATTTCTTCTTTCAATGAGATAGGCACAGCAGGTGACATTCATTTCCTCATTCTCATTTTTTTTCTCGGATTTGTCCGCAGAGAATGAATGGCCAAAGATGAAATTAACGAACAAAAGTGTTTTTACTCTTGGGTTAGGGTTGCCAACAAGTCTAGGTGTAATGACGTTCTTACTCTTGAAAATGGAGAGCGGCTGAGTTATTTTGAGGGTATTATCGTAAGTTCCCACATGGTCACATAATGACACGTTATTACCCCTGATTTTTTGAAGCGGCGAAATTTTATGGGGGTATTTTCGTAGTTTCAGGCCAAATATTTTCGTAATGACGTTATTACCCTCGGTATTTTGAAATTGGCTGAGTTTTTTCTGAGGATATTTCCGTAGATTCGAGCATAGGTCTGGTTTCATTTAAGGAAATGACTAAATTACCCTTATCTTTTTCTGATGCGGTGTTGTTTTGTTGGGGGTGTTCTGGTAATTTCAATGACGAATTAATGCCGCTCCAGCGATCAACTGAATATATATATATATATACCAAATCGCATCTTCAAACTGGGGTTTTTGTAGTTGCTTCTTCTCTATCTTGCGGCCGCCGCTGTTTTCTCTCTATCTCTCTAAGCAGCAGCCATGACGGAGCAGGTAATCTTTATATCTCTCTCTCCCTCTCTATAGTGCCATGTTTGCAAATTGTTCGTTTCATAAATCTATTAGTTGCCATATTTGACAAGTTATTCCTTTCATAAATCTATTAGTTATTGCCAAGTGTTAAAAGAATCAATTTATGCTGTTTTATGATTTATTACATTTGCATTCATTTGAAAATTTTCAGGGCGGCGAGGGCAACCAAGGTGGCGGCATCGAAGACGTTTTACAGGGTCTGCGATACGAGGGACCTGTTGAAAGTAATGTTTAACAACCATATGGAATAGATGATAATTTTGTAGCCGGCTTTCTTAGTATACATGAGGTTATTTTTTACTTTTTCATTTTATTTTTCAGATTCCGCTGTTGATTTTTTTACTTCAAGCTCAATTGTTTTTACTGAACCACCTTATTTAGAATCTTAATCCGGGCTTAGTCGGTCAGAACTGGAACTTGGTCGGTCAGAACCGGAACTTGGTCGGTCAGAACCGGAACTTGGTAGGTCTGAACCAAAATCGGAACTTGGTCGGTCAGAACCGGAACTTGGTGGCTCAGAACCAGAACCTGACTGGTCAGAACCAGAACCTGACTGGTATGAACCGGAACTTGGCTGGTCAGAACCAGCACCTGGCTGGCCAGAACCGGAACCTGGCTGGTCAGAACCAGAACTTGGATGGTCTAGCTGGTCAGATCCTGAACCTGGCTGTGCAAGTCCTGAACCAGGCCGCGCAGAACTAGCAGAACCCGGACGTGGGTGGGAACAACCAGTACATGGGGGAGGTGATACAGATCCAGAACTTGGTTGATCAGATCGAGAGCTTTATTGGGCCGAACCAGAATTTTGGGCCGAACCAGTACTTGGCTGGGCAGAATTAGTATTTGGGTGGGCTGAATCAGTACTTGGGTGGTGAGAACCAGAACCTTGGGCAGTACCAGAACATGGGTGGTGAGAACCTGAACCAGAACCTGGGTGAGAACCAGAACCTGAACCTGGGTGAAAACCCAAACTAGAACCAGAACCTGAACCTGAACCAGAACCAAAACTTTGGGCCGAACCAGTACTTGGGTGGGCTGAATCAGTACTTGGGTGGGCTGAATCAATACTTGGGTGGTGAGAACCAGAACTTTGGGCCGAACTAGTACTTGGGTGGGCTGAATCAGTACTTGGGTGGGCTGAATCAGTACTTGGGTGGTGAGAACCAGAACCTTGGGCAGTACAAGAACTTGGGTGGTGAGAACCTGAACCAGATCCTGGGTGAGAACCAGAACCTAAACCTAGGTGAAAACCCTAACCAGAACCTGAACCTGGGTGAAAACCCTAACCAGAACCTGAACCTCAGTGAGAACCTGAACCAGAACCTGGGTGAGAACCTGAACCCGAACCCGGGTGTGAACCCTAACGAGAACCAGAACCTGAACCTAGGTGAAAACCCTAACCAGAACCAGAACCTGAACTTGGGTGAAAACCCTAACCAGAACCTGAACCTGAGTGAGAACCTGAACCAGAACCTGGGTGAGAACCCGAACCCGAACCTGGGTGTGAACCCGAACCCGGTTGTGAACCAGAACCAGAACCTGCCTCATAATCCTCCCGTCCTGCCCCCACCTCGTTTTAGATCGAAATGATGCGGGCATTGCCGTCAATATGGGCATAATAGGCAAACATGTCCGATTCTTCGTAGAAATGGTTAGGATTTATATTGGATAATTGATGTTTTGTCGTATTTTCTTTTGTCGTTTATTTTGTTGAGTTGGTTAGAAACAATATTGGTTAAGGGTTTAGATCCTCAATAAAGTGACACATAGTTCACACTTTCAGGGGTATGTGGAAATAATTCTTTTTTTGAGTGCTTTACTTCTAATTGGCATCCCAAAAGCCAAATATTTTAGATTTGACATTTTTGCATTAAAAAGTATTCTTTTTGAGGGTTTGGTCGGTCAGAACCGGAACTTGACTGGTATGAACCGGAACTTGGCTGGTCAGAACCAGCACCTGGCTGGCCAGAACCGGAACCTGGCTGGTCAGAACCAGAACTTGGATGGTCTAGCTGGTCAGATCCAGAACCTGGCTGTGCAGGTCCTGAACCTGGCCGTGCAGAACCAGCAGAACCCGGACGTGGGTGGGAACAACCAGTACCTGGGGGAGGTGATACAGATCCAGAACTTGGTTGATCAGATCGAGAGCTTTATTGGGCCGAACCAGAATTTTGGGCCGAACCAGTACTTGGCTGGGCAGAATCAGTATTTGGGTGGGCTGAATCAGTACTTGGGTGGTGAGAACCAAAACCTTGGGCAGTACCAGAACTTGGGTGGTGAGAACCTGAACCAGAACCTGGGTGAGAACCAGAACCTGAACCTGGGTGAAAACCCTAACCAGAACCAGAACTTTTGGCCGAACCAGTACTTGGGTGGGCTGAATCAGTACTTGGGTGGGCTGAATCAGTACTTGGGTGGGCTGAATCAGTACTTGGGTGGTGAGAACCAGAACCTTGGGCAGTACCCGAACTTGGGTGGTGAGAACCTGAACCAGATCCTGGGTGAGAACCAGAACCTGAACCTGGGTGAAAACCCTAACCAGAACCTGAACCTGGGTGAAAACCCTAACCAGAACCTGAACCTTAGTGAGAACCTGAACCAGAACCTGGGTGAGAACCTGAACCCGAACCCGGGTGTGAACCCTAACCAGAACCAGAACCTGAACCTGGGTGAAAACCCTAACCAGAACCAGAACCTGAACCTCGGTGAAAACCCTAACCAGAACCTGAACCTGAGTGAGAACCTGAACCAGAACCTGGGTGAGAACCAGAACCTGGGTGAGAACCCGAACCCGAACCTGGGTGTGAACCCGAACCCGGTTGTGAACCAGAACCAGAACCTGCCTCATAATCCTGCCGTCCTGCCCCCACCTCGTTTTAGATCGAAACGATGCGGGCATTGCCGTCAATATGGGTGTAATAGGCAAACATGTCCGATTATTCGTAGAAATGGTTAGGATTTATATTGGATAATTGATGTTTTGTCGTATTTTCTTTTGTCGTTTATTTTGTTGAGTTGGTTAGAAACAATATTGGTTAAGGGTTTAGATCCTCAATAAAGTGACACATAGTTTACACTTTCAGGGGTATGTGGAAATAATTCTTTTTTTGAGTTCTTTACTTCTAATTGGCATCCCAAAAGCCAAATATTTTAGATTTGACATTTTTGCATTAAAAAGTATTCTTTTTGAGGGTTTGGTCGGTCAGAACCGGAACTTGACTGGTATGAACCGAAACTTGGCTGGTCAGAACCAGCACCTGGCTGGCCAGAACCGGAACCTGGCTGGTCAGAACCAGAACTTGGATGGTCTAGCTGGTCAGATCCTGAACCTGGTTGTGCAGGTCCTGAACCTGGCCGCGCAGAACCAGCAGAACCCGGACGTGGATGGGAACAACCAGTACCTGGGGGAGGTGATACAGATCCAGAACTTGGTTGATCAGATCGAGAGCTTTATTGGGCCGAACCAGAATTTTGGGCCGAACCAGTACTTGGCTGGGCAGAATCAGTATTTGGGTGGGCTGAATCAGTACTTGGGTGGTGAGAACCAGAACCTTGGGCAGTACCAGAACTTGGGTGGTGAGAACCTGAACCAGAACCTGGGTGAGAACCAGAACCTGAACCTGGGTGAGAACCAGAACCTGAACCTGGGTGAAAACCCTAACCAGAACCAAAACTTTTGGCCGAACCAGTACTTGGGTGGGCTGAATCAGTACTTGGGTGGGCTGAATCAATACTTGGGTGGTGAGAACCAGAACCTTGGGCAGTACCAGAACTTGGGTGGTGAGAACCTGAACCAGATCCTAGGTGAGAACCAGAACCTGAACCTGGGTGAAAACCCTAACTAGAACCTGAACCTGGGTGAAAACCCTTACCAAAACCTGAACCTTAGTGAGAACCTGGGTGAGAACCTGAACCCGAACCCGGGTGTGAACCCTGACCAGAACTAGAACCTGAACCTGGGTGAAAACCCTAACCAGAACCAGAACCTGAACCTGGGTGAAAACCCTAACCAGAACCTGAACCTGAGTGAGAACCTGAACCAGAACCTGGGTGAGAACCCGAACCCGAACCTGGGTGTGAGCCGGTGATAACACCTTTTATCAAATTTCTTACAAAGTCTTTCCCGGCGATTATTCTTGGGACCGTCGGTGATAATTAACACCGGCAGTTACAATACCCACTCTGAAAAAGACAAACCACCGGTGATATTACTGTCGGTGAAAAAAAAATTTCGGGACTATCTTTTTCACCGACGATTTTAAACCCACCATTGAAAATTAAGGAACCGCCGGTGAAAAGCAGTTTTAGCGTGGAAGCATCACTGGCGATATATCACCGGCGGGTATCAGCGGCCAACCGCCGGTGATGGCTAGGCGAAACGGCTAGTTTCGCAAATAATTTAAAAGCTAGGCTATTCTCTTAATTAATTTTTTTTTTGGTCAGTTCAAAAAAAACAAAAGTCCATATAAGCTTCATTATTTTATACATTGAAGGTTTGTTAATATATTTATAACATATTTTTTTAATAAATAGTCAAAATTAAATGTATTCTAGCATAACATTTTAACTTCAAAGTTATATAAAAATGAAATTAAATATGTTTTAACAATTTTGTCCATATCGTTTTATTGCCTTAATCCAGCTTGCCCGCCTGCCCTTCACTGTCTGCACTGCATCCCTACTCACATTTTAACTCGGAATTGAAGACTCCACACTTACAATTTCAAGCACATAATATTCTACAAATTTGTAATCTACAAAACATCTTAGTCCTTTACCCTTTATGCTCCCAAATCATTGAGAAAGTATGTTTATCACAACTATTACATGAGCACTCAGTATTTATATGTTGCAACTTATTTTTTATGTGCATAACTAAACTTTTTTCCTAATTTTTTTTTCTTTACTAGGAACGCTTGTATTCAATGCCTTGCTCTTTGAATCCGCATTCTACTCTCTTCTTTACAAATAAGATGAATGTTAGATGAATTTTAAAGTTAATTTTCGATTTCAATGTTGAATATCTAGATTTTGGATATGTAGTATGTTTTGACCAAATCATGCTATATTTTGATTCGGATATTAAAATGGATTTGAATTTGAAACTATATGAAATTTATTGTGATATTTTGTGTTATTATTAATTAGGTTTTTTTTAATGGAAAATGCAAAAAAAAAATGTACAAAAAAATAATTCTAGAAGAGGTTTTCACCGGCGGCTTTGCAAGAAAACCGCCGGTGATAACACCTTTTATCAAATTTCTTACAAAGTCTTTCACCGGCGATTATTCTTGCGACCGTCGGTGATAATTAACACCGGCAGTTACAATAACCACTCTGAAAAAGACAAACCACCGGTGATATTACTGTCGGTGAAAAAAAAATGTCGGGACTATCTTTTTCACCCGTCCTGCCCCCATCTCGTTTTAGATCGAAACGATGCGGGCATTGCCGTCAATATGGGCATAATAGGCAAACATGTCCGATTCTTCGTAGAAATGGTTAGGATTTATATTGGATAATTGATGTTTTGTCGTATTTTCTTTTGTCGTTTATGTTGTTGAGTTGGTTAGAAACAATATTGGTTAAGGGTTTAGATCCTCAATAAAGTGACACATAGTTTACACTTTCAGGGGTATGTGGAAATAATTCTTTTTTTGAGTTCTTTACTTCTAATTGGCATCCCAAAAGCCAAATATTTTAGATTTGACATTTTTGCATTAAAAAATATTCTTTTTGAGGGTTTGGTCGGTTTGAACCGGAACTTGACTGGTATGAACCGAAACTTGGCTGGTCAGAACCAGCACCTAGCTGGCCAGAACCGGAACCAGGCTGGTCAGAACCAGAACTTGGATGGTCTAGCTGGTCAGATCCTGAACCTGGCTGTGCAGGTCCTGAACCTGGCCGCGCAGAACCAGCAGAACCCGGACGTGGGTGGGAACAACCATTACCTGGGGGAGGTGATACAGATCCAGAACTTGGTTGATCAGATCGAGAACTTTATTGGGCCGAACCAGAATTTTGGGCCGAACCAGTACTTGGCTGGGCAGAATCAGTATTTGGGTGGGCTGAATCAGTACTTGGGTGGTGAGAACGAGAACCTTGGGCAGTACCAGAACTTGGGTGGTGAGAACCTGAACCAGAACCTGGGTGAGAACCAGAACCTGAACCTGGGTGAAAACCCTAACCAGAACCAGAACCTGAACCTGGGTGAAAACCCCAACCAGAACCAGAACTTTGGGCCGAACCAGTACTTGGGTGGGCTGAATCAGTATTTGGGTGGGCTGAATCAGAACCTTGGGCAGTACCAGTACTTGGGTGGTGAGAACCTGAACCAGATTCTGGGTGAGAACCGGAACCTGAACCTGGGTGAAAACCCTAACCAGAACCTGAACCTTAGTGAGAACCTGAACCAGAACCTGGGTGAGAACCTGAACCCGAACCCGGGTGTGAACCCTAACCAGAACCAGAACCTGAACCTGGGTGAAAACTCTAACCAGAACCAGAACCTGAACCTGGGTGAAAACCCTAACCAGAACCTGAACCTGAGTGAGAACCTGAACCAGAACCTGGGTGAGAACCCGAACCCGAACCTGGGTGTGAACCCGAACCCGGTTGTGAACCAGAACCAGAACCTGCCTTATAATCCTCCCGTCCTGCCCCCACCTCGTTTTAGATCGAAACGATGCGGACATTGCCGTCAATATGGGCATAATAGGCAAACATGTCCGATTCTTCGTAGAAATAGTTAGGATTTATATTGGATAATTGATGTTTTGTCGTATTTTCTTTTGTCGTTTATTTTGTTGAGTTGGTTAGAAACAGTTGGGAATTATATGGGCATAATAGCATATGACTTCTTCCTTTTTTCTGTGAAGAGTAGAGCTGACAAAATGAAAGTGATTAGTGTTATTTGTTGAGTTTTGAATGTGTTCTTTGATGAGTTTTGAGTGTGTTTTACTGAATGGTTGATTTGAGGAACTTTTGTTTAATGTGTTCACAAAATTCAGTACTGATTTAATTTTATTTTGAATTTAATATAATGCAATGATTTTCAATAAAAAGTATGAGTACTGATGTAGAAGATCACATGATAGTGGAAACATGCTTGTTAGAAAAAGAAATTCGGAAGTGTCAAATTAGCATAAAAACAAACGAACGAAAGAAATCAAATAAGAGAAAAATTGCTACAAATTTCAAATTGCATGATGGTCTTACAATTTTCCGACAATAATACGAATATGACTTTAATCTGTCGGGGGAAAAAAAGACAATTCCACACAATCCTTAGCCCATTCTTCATTTTCACCTCCAATCTTGAGTATTCAGAGCCGTCCGATCAAAATCGGACGGCTAATAAATCACAAAGATGTCAAATTTTTAACACAAAAAAAAAAAAACCCGAAAGAAATCAAAGTTGCTTTCCCTATTTTTGCCACTACAATTAAGGAAAATAACAGGATTGCCACTATTACAAGCCACCTTCGATCCCGACCCGCAGATCTCGTCTAACCCTTCCCTAATCAATTCATGAACCTGGTCCACCAACACATTACTTCATTATTCTAATTGAACTTCAGAATATTTTCATTGAATCTCATTACAAATTTGCCTTTGACCAGTCGCTCATATGCAGAACCGAGCCCACCCAACATTACCAACGCTCATGAATCAGACAAATCTAGACCATCCAATACAGTTTTAACGCTGGATATTACCTCACGTCCCCACCTTCTCCTTTCTTCCAATCATTTCTCCTTTTCTCTTTCCCTTCTCAAGTCTCAAGGAGGTACAGTACAGTGCAGCTTAGCTTCTCTTTTCCCTCTCCCTCTCCCTCTCCCTCCCCCACCCCCTCCCCCTCCCCCTCCCCGTCTCCATGTAACAATGGGATCACTGGAAAACTTGGCTCTCCCGCTGAGCAAGCGGGATTATAATCCACTGCTCAGACCTTCTTACTCTCTGCGGCCCCGTAATTACCGATCCAGATTCACGCGCTTTCTCCTCTTCGAAAAAGTCGACCATTTCCACGTACTATCTATCGCTTCGCTGTTCTTCTTCGTGGTGTTTCTCTTGGGGTTCTTCCTGCCCGGATCCGTCCCGGACAAACCGATATCCCATGCGGATGATCCGGTAGGGAGGGAACTAACGGGTTTGGGGTTGGATTTCGGAGAAGGGATCTGATTCGTGCCCGGTAAGTTAATCGAGAGTTGGGAGAAGGAGAGGAGGGAAGAGAAGGAGAGTTTGAGTGGGTTGGAGAGGCAAGTGTTGAGGGTTGGTGTACGTAGACCGAGACTCGCCATGGTAAGTGTGATTAGTTTTTGTTTATTTGGAGTGATTTTAGGGTTTTAGGATTTTTGTGGAGTGATTTCGTGATATTTTGGTAGGTTTTTGGAGATCTGTTGGTGGATGAGATGCAAGTGGAGATGATTTGCGTGGGGAGCTGCTTTGAAAGAAGCTGGTTACGATATTGAGGTAAAATTTATGGAACAAAGTGAAAATTTATGGGAAAAAGTGATTTTTTGTTGTTGTTGTTGTTGTTGTTGTTGTTAATCTTGTGGTTATGTGAATCACGATTTTTGCATGAATTGATCCGTTTATTTTGGGCTGAATTTCAGTTACTTTTTTTTATCTAATTTGAACCTAACTTGTCACTGCATAGTGAATTTTAAGTGATAAGTCTGCTAAAAATTGAACATAAAACAGAGTTAATTTTTATTTTTATTTTTAATCACACACTAAAAGGCATTATGGATTGTTTTTATAATCCGACAAGTTAATTTCTGAAACATATGTAGGTTTTTATTTGAAGGAGGGCCAACTGGTACAATTTGGAGATCTTTAGCAATTCCTGTTCACAGTCTGTCTATTAATACAGGGCGATTCAGCTCAGATGATTGGCTTGAGTAAGCGTCCTTTTATGTATAACTTTAATCAGTTTAAAAGAAATTAATTTTGATCGATCTTTTTGAAAATTAAATTTTGCGTTACTAAGTAAAGAATATTTTCTCACCAGGCTTCTTTACATGCTTTCTGCAGCTTCAATGGGATTCTTGTAAATTCCCTTCTTTCCAGGCCTATTTTCTCAATGTGAGCACTTCATTTTTTTTAATTGCTTTTTTTCATAAAACAATTATCATAACACTGTTTTTTTCCTATTTAATTCATCGAAAACACTTTTTACAGGCTAATGCAGGAACCTTTCAAATCAGTCCCTGTAATTTAGAAAATTCGCGAAAGGCAGCTGGCAGTTCGATTAAATGATTACCTCTCAAATGGCCTTACTCAAATCATTCATGAATGGAACCGAACTTCCAATCGAGCCTCAGTAGTAGTTTTTCAAAATCATATATTACCGGTAATTTCCTTTATTATCTCATAAAAATGCTATATGAAATTTTCTGGAAATATATTCAAACAGGTTTATATTTTTTTTATTTTCTTTATTTATTTTTTTGCAGCTGATGTATTCTCAATTGATTCTGGCAATTTTTACGTAATTCCTGGCTCCCCAGCTGAAGTATTAAATGCAGAAAAATTATTAAATAATCATGACAATATTCATGACATGAGGCAAAATTCGAATTCTAAGTACAAATTCGAGCGAATCTTACAAGACTGCCATTGAGGTATGCATCTTTAATTTGACAATTACAAAGTTAAGTTTAGATTTGAATTTCCATTTTTGTTCTCATGTTGACTTTTCTTTGTGGGACTCAACCAAATCTTTTGTTCGGACCAAAATGCTATTTTTTAACTTCGCGTATAAAGTTATCCAAAAAACAATACAATGATACCTAACTTTAATTTTTATTCTAAAAAAAAAAAAAAGAACTTGACTCTATATAAAATAATAGATAAATAAAATGTAGAATACCTTAATTTATTTGAAATAATAAATGAATAATTTGCAAAATATGTTTACATATTATTTATGATTTGTTTTCTTTTGAAAATAAAACTTTAATCTCAGAAGTAAGGTAGGGTTTATTTTACAAGAAGTTATTTTTTTTTTTTGGTTAAAAAATTTCCTTATAACCCATTTCATTCATAAAAGTATCCAAAATTAAATAACAGTTTGATCAGTTGAAGGAGGGGAGCGAGCAGGCGCACGGAAACTGGGAGGAAGTATACCGAAACGCGAAGAAGGCCGACGAGCTGCACGAGCGCGACGACCGCGAGCTCGAGCGGACAGGGCTGCCGCTCTCGATTTACGAGCCTTATTTCGGCAAAGGCACATGGAACTTCCTTCATCAGGATTCACTTTACAGAGGCATATGATTGGTGAGTTTACTAATTTACCCTTTTTGTTTAGGGAGTATTTTTAGATGATGATTGAAATACTTATTCAAGTGTCTGGCTTCTTACGCTTAGGACTGTTCAGCATTTCAAGGAGAGAGCAAAATGTTTTATTTATTATATTACATGGCAGGGATCTTGCATATCCATTGGATGATGAGTCCTAATTATGAGAAGCCAAATACTTAATTATTAACTATATATTTTAGCCATCCTCGTATTTTAAATGCGTAAGTAATAATCATTTTTTTTATTTTTTTATTTTTTAATTGATTAATTATTATTTTTTTTTTTAATTTGTGTAGGGTACAAGAGGGAGGAGGCCGAGATTAGCTGACATAGACGTTGCTTCACGCCTACCTTTACTAAACAATATTTATTACAGAAATTTACTCAATGACTTTGGGGTGTTTTTCGCGATCGCAAATCGAATAGACCGTGTTCATAAAAACGCTTGGATCGGGTTCCAATCTCGGCGAGCAACTGCAAAACGATTTAGAGAAATAATTAATTCCTAATTTTAAACCCTAATTTCGCAAATTAAATATCTAATTTTGTGAAATTGTTTGAATTGAACAGGGGAGTTTGTCTAAGGACGCTGAGCTGGCGATATTCAGAGATATAGAAGGACAAAAGCACGGTGATGCTTGATACTTTCGGGTTAGAATGGATCAAGATTCAAGAAATCCTTCTAAGCTCGATTTTTGGTCTTTTTGTGATTTGACTAATTCTGGAAATTGCCGGTTCGTCTTTTTTTTACCCTTTTCCCCTCATTTTTCCCATTTTTGTTATTTAAAATAACTTGTTTTTAATTTTTTATACATGTATGTGGTTTAGAATGTTTTGAGAAGGATGTATAATATAAAAGAAGAGGATAAAGATATGTTGCCACCTATGCATAGTGAAAATGGGGAAATTTGGGCCGTTATGCAAAGCTGGGTTTTGCCGACTTGTTCTTTCCTTGAATTTGTCTTGGTTTCTTGGTAATTTAAATAAACAATCATTTTCTCTTTTATCCTAAACAAGATTAATCTAGCTGGAAAATATCATGTATAGTAACCCTACACAACATGAAAAATACCATCTAGGTAATCAAATAATAATATTTTTTTAATATTTTTGTAAAATTTAGAATGTTTGTTGATGCATTGGATGCTGAAATGTACGACTCACACCACGAAACCGCCCATTGTTCTCTAAGCACTCACAAGATAAATTCAAAAAGCGAAAACAATTTTCCTTTTCACCCCTATAAAACAACAAATTTCCAATCCAACCCCTCTAAATTCCTTCAGGATCCACATTGCTACTCACGCGTATTAGAACTCCTAATCAACATTTGGGCTTACCACTCAGCAAGACGCATGGTCTATGTGGACCCAAAGACCGGTTCCATGCAAGAGATTCATCATCTAAACTGTAGAAAGAATCAGATGATGATCCAATGGTTCTCGTTCCAAACCCTCAAATCGATGGATGAGGATTTGGCTGAGGAATTTGATTTGGATGGGTTGGAAAGTAAGAGGTGAATTTGGCCCAAAACTGGTGAGGTGTACTGGCAAGGGGTTTTTTGTTGGGGGGGGGGGGGGGGGGAGAAACATAAGGCGGAGAGAGAGAAGGAGAGAAACCAAGGGGTTTTGAATTATTTTTATCAGATTTCAGGGTTGTTTTTTTTTTTATTTTTTATTTTTACTTCAAGTTCAAATGTTTTTACAGAATCACCTTCTTGAGAATCTGATTCCGGACTTGAGTGGTCAGAACCTGAATTTGGTTGGTCAGATCCAGAACTTGTTTTCTGCAGAACCTGAACTTGTTTGGGCAGATCCAGAACTTGGGGTGGAGAACCAGAACTTGGGTTGGACAACCAGAACTTTGGTGGGCGAACCAGGACTTGGGTGGGTAGATTGTGGACTTGGGTCGGCTGAACCAGGACTTGGGTGGGAGAACCAGAACCAAAACCAGGACTTGTCAGGGCTGAACGTGAACTTGTGGGTGGCAGAATCAGAACTTTTATTCTTAGGGTTCTTCTGACAGGAACTGGTTAACTGGGATTTTTTTCACTTGGTTCTGTTTGTTGTACCCCTCACTCAGAACCTCTTCATCAATCTGAGGTAAATCAGAGTGATTTGATTGAGGATTGTTGGTTATCATTCGGATTTAATTATCAGGAGGTAAAAACTTTGCAATTGGGTCAGATTCAATGGTTTGATCCTCCTGAGTAGAGTTTATGTGGCCATCCAGCTCTTGTTATGGTATGTACTCCAAAAGAAGTACTTGATCTAAGATGTGATTTGATGTGTTTTTTAAAAGGGAAGAAACTTGATGTTGATTTGTTTGTGGGGATTGTGGTAATTGGGTTTGTGGATTTGGAAAGAGATGACTATCCAGATTGTTGTATGGTACCACAATTTGATCAACAAAGAGTGGGTTGGGATGTATATATGGGTGGTGGTTTTGAGGGTTAGTTCTTTGGGGAAAAAAAGGTGGTGATGAAATGGTGTGTGAACATGAAGGAACAGATATATCAAATACTATATCACCCCAACTCTGAACCCTTTTGCCCTTTGAACTGCTCTTAATCCTCCAAACTTGTATGATGTTTTGTCTAGGCCTCCATTCTTGTGGTTTGGGTAGGTTAAAGAAATTTGGGATATGGTTGATGTTGAAGATTCTCTGATTGATCAGGTTGTTGATTTGTTTTTGGGGATTGTGGTAATTGGGATTGTGGATTTGGAAAGAGATGACTATCCAGATTGTTGTATGGTACCACAATTTCATCTAGGACTTGGGTGGGCAGAATCAGGACTTGGGTGGTAGAACCAGCAGAACTTGGGTGAGCAGATCCAGAACATGGTCAGCCAAACCTGGACTTGGTTGGGCAGATCCAGGACTTGGGTGGGCAGAGTCAGCAGAACTTGGGTTAGAGATCCAGTACTTGGGTGGCAGATCCTGGACTTGGGTCGGTTAAACCTGGACTTGGGTTGGAGAACCAGAACCAAGACTTGTCAGGGCTGAACCTGAACTTGAGGGTGGCAGAATTAAAACTTGAGGCTGGGCAGAATCTAAACTCGGGGGGTGAAATACAGTACTTGGGTGGGCAGATCCAGGACTTGGGTGGACAACCAAATTTGGGTGGTAGAATCAGCAGAACCTGGGTGGGCAGAAAGAGGACTTGGGTCAGCAGAACCTGAACATCAATGGGCAGATCCAGGATGGAACCTGGGTGGGCAGATCCAGAACTTGAGTCTCCTGGGCTGCTGATCAGTTGATGTTCCTATCTGTGAATTGATGAATGCATTTAGGGTTTGTCATATAGTTTTGTTTCCTTTTCATGTATGAACAGGTTATGTTTTTAGTTTTAGAAAGTAGTGGTAAGAAGTGCAGGATTTGTTTGATACCAGTGCTGATATGGGGTCTGGTTCCTGCTGGTAAGGGGTTAGTACTTTTGTATTGTGTGTTATGTTTCAGTGTTGGTATTAGGAATACCTAATATTTGTTAAAGTTATGTGAAATTATGTTTGTTTATGTTAATTCATGTGTTAATTTATTTGGCTTGGGAAATTGGAAATTAATTTGGATTGGTGATAGTCATAGTTAAACCATAATATGTCGTGAGTGATCGAGTGTTATCATTTTTGAAATAGGTATTACTAAATATATTATGAATTCGAAGTGAACTTTCAGTGATGATCACAACATGAGCATAGTAAGTGATATGTTAGGGATAGTAAGAATGACTGATTTTAGAGAGCATGGAATTGAAGTAATTTTTTACGTTCAATTTATGTTGACATGATGTAGCAAGTAATTTGTTGTTGATAAAATTGTTATTTTGAGATTGAAGTGTCTAGAATACATGTTGTTCTAAATTTGAATTGGGAACTGCACTTTCTATCCATACTACACCCCAGCGAACACCATTTTCTGGCGCCGTTGCAAGACAATGAAGGCTACATCCAGCAACTTCAACCTTCCTATGGGCACTCTTACGAGCAAGGAGCGTTCTCCAATCACTCCTCCATACTGGAGCCGAGGGATGAATTGTTTGTGGCCCTCTTGGTCATGCTGCGGTCACATCACCCATTTTCGCCTCTTTATCTCATAGTTGCCAACCTTATCGGGCGGGGAAAACGGGCTTCGAACCCACGACTTCTGGCGTGACAGACCAGCACTCTAGCCAACTAAGCTATATACCAAACATGGGATTTCGTACCTCAGGTGAACCTCCAAAAACTGTCCACACCCGCTACACCAACCCATTCGTCCCAACCTTACCTCCACCAAGACGACTATTATCCTCCAAACCAAGAGTATCAACAACCTCAAACTTCTTTTGAAGAAAAATGGCTTGATAAACTAGACCTCTTCGAGAAACGCTTTTTAGAGATGTCGAACTCGCTCATGAAAGACATGGACAAAGTTCATACCATTATTCGAGATTCTTCTATTCAACCTTGTCATGATGAAGATAGTCTTTGTGATGAGGGTCTTAGGGTCTTTGAAGACGTGGAAATGAGGGAATCTCTTTGTGATGAGGAATCTAGGGTTTTTGAAGAATTAGGGGTGGATGATTCTCGAGGTGATGAGGAGAAGGAAATGTTCAAAGGGGGGGAACTTGAGGAAAAAGAGGACGCCAACTTCGAGTTGGAGGAGTATTTGTGTGATGGAGAATGTGGGTCAATTAGGGATTTAGGGATTGTGTTTTGCGAAAACTCGAGTGATGTGGAAGGTGAATCGAAGGTGGACTCAATGGTTGACTTTTGTATGGTCTCGAGCGATGTAGAATGTGACTCATGTGATGACTCACTGGTTGAACCTTTCAACGAGTCTAGTGCCAACAAAATCTAAGAATTGGTTAAAATCGAGACGTAAAATGGGAGCGCTTGGCGAGAGGCAATTCATTTTGTCAGGTCGTATTTTTCTTTTATTGTTTTTATTTTTTTCATTTCACAAAACTTACTTTATTTCAATTAAACTTGCAAAAGTTTAAGTGTGGTGAGGGTGGTTTTGCACAAAATCTTTTAACACTTCCAATTTACAAAAATTCTTGAACTTTTCTCTTGTATATATAAAAGTTTGAGTGTGGTGATATTGATTTTGTGCAAAACTAAGTTTTGTAACCTTTTTGTGTCAAAAAAAAAATTTGGAAAATTGAAAAATACAAAAACAATATAAAATTCATAAAAACCATAAAAATTTAAAATTTTCTCTTTTATTTCATATTTCTTGTTTTTGTAATAAATTCTATTATCTTGCTTGGATTTGTAAATATCTCAAGGATTTTATAAGAAAAATGAGAAAAGGGTTTTTGAACAAGAGGCATTTTTGTTGAAACCAAGTCCTTCAAGTAACGAGTTTTTTGAAAATTTAGGATTTTTGAAAATGATGAATAATTTTTGAAAGTTTTAAAAAGATATTGAGTTATTTGCCATTATATTTCCTACTCCGCCTCATTCCATCTATACTATCCATGTAAAGTCCATTAATGACTTGAAAATTTCATAACGTGTTCGTCTCTTCAATATTTTACGACAAGATATTAAGTTTTCATTCTCTAGTACTGTATTAAAATTTTTCGAAATTATCTCTAATTTTCAAACTATGGCTTCGTGAAATGTCTGATTTTATTAGCCCTTCGAAACTTGTTGAAAATCTATCACCTATTTTCTAGTGCAAAAACGTATTATTTAAAAAAAATATAACAATAAATAAATAAATAAAATAATAATAAAATAAAAAATAAAAATTAATCTGCTACATCTAGTCTTATGGTGACCCGCAGGAGTGTACGGCGCGAGAGAAAGTTCTTAACGCTTGGTTGTAGACAATCCAACTTGAATGGTACCAAGTAGCTGGGTATCAGTGGTGATAAATCATTGGTATTCACGCAAAAGGACCCGCTGCATGGCCTCGAATCCAAGTATGCTAGAAGAGACCAGAGGGAAATGATGCGCCGCGGAGAGACAAAGATCATGGTAGCAGGTTATTAAAGTAAAAAATAAAAATAAAAAAATAATAATAGTAACAAAATAAAAAATAAAGTGAAAAAAGATTAAAAAATATATAAAAATAATAAAAATAACAAAAAAATAAAGACAAAATAATAATAAAAATAAGAAAAAAAAATAATAATAAATAATAAGATAAATAATAAATATAAAATATATATGTATATACTTTTTTGATAAAAAAATTAAATTATTTTTTTTTAGTGTCATTATACACAAATTTTGCTCTTGAAGATGAATGTGTGAACTTTCAATTTGTTTCAAAGGGAGAAGTGAAATTTAGCTGAAACTTTTGTGCGAAATTTAGGGGGCTAAAGTAGAAATATTTTTTTAGGGTACTAGTTTGTGGAAAATTGATATTTGGGATAAAAGATTGGTGAGTTGAAACGACTTTGATATTTTAAAATTATTAATGGACAATAACCGGCATTCGTGTATTATTATAATAATCGACTAATTATGTGGCAATAATTTAATCTCTTTTCAAATGAATTTATACTGATTCTAAAAACCCTAAAACTTGATTTAATTTACGCTTGAGGGCAAGCTTGGTTTAAGTGTGGTGAGATTTGTAATGTGTATTTTTATACACATTTTTTGAATTTTTATCATATAAAACTCATCCTTAAATCACATAAAAAATTGTAAAATTGTTTAAAATTAACAAAAATGATTTTTGAAACTTTTGATACACTTTTACTTGATTTTTCAGGTAAAAAGACCAAGAAAAAAAGATATTTGGAGAAATTGATGAGAAAGTCAACTTTAGATGAAGGCCGATGTACAAATCCTGGGCCAAAGATATCGAATTCTCAACAAATCTCCGCGAAAATCCTACACACACCTCTTCGATCTTCTACAACCCTTTCCATCCAATCATCCAAGTGCCGTAGCCAGTTCGAAAGCCTCTTGAAGAGAAGTCGACCCAGCAAAATCGAGTTCAGAATATTCCAATGATTCTTATCTTTGGACCATTGGAGTGGTCGTCCAATTCCGATGCTCTCTTCCAACCACATAAATCCACAAAAATATAAAAAGTCAAACCCGAAACCCGTCTTTGACAAAAAAGTCAACTCTGACGAAATAGGGTCAAGTGGGTGTCAATACGAAGGCCTTGAGGAGACGAATCCAACGGTACCAACCGCGCGCTAAAAGACCCTCTAGAACTCTCGGAAATGGAAAATGAAAATCTGATTCAAGAAAATTAATTATAATAAATTCGGACCACTCATGATGATCTGACAAGTGACAGGGGGTAATTGAGCTCAAACAAGAGATGCGGAGAAACGCGTTTTCAATTATTTAAGCTTTCAACTCTTTTACCCTACATTTGGTCGTAAATATAATCTCCATTTACTACTCTTAGTGTTCAACATATGCAATGGATATCTCCGGTTATTTAAGCACAGGAGAAGTGAAACCAGCTTAATTTCTCTGATGAGAAGGAGGGGAACTCGTTAATAGTATGTTGACACGTGGCAAGGAAGGATCAAGCGTCAGTACAAAGAAAACACTCATTTTCTGTTGTATCAGTCAGGGTCAGTACGAGAATCAGATGATATTCAGTACCAGGTTCACTTTTCACCATTTACGTGTTGATACGTGTCGGACTGTTCAACAGAATTTAGGACGATTCTTATTTGTTGAATTTAAACCTCTAGATTTTATTCATCCCAATCAGGATTTGCCACGTAGCCGGACTGAGATATTTTGAGGATTCTGGGGAGAATTGCTAAAGGACACCCAAATTGTGTACCCATCCTGAAATTGAATAGGAAAATGAAGGTGGAAAGATTAAGCAACCCCCAAATTACTACTTAAAAGAAAAACCGGACCTAGATAATTCTTTAGTCCCACAACTCTTATTTCCAACTTTTACAAGAGAAAATCCTCTATAAATAAATCCATCTTCTTCCTTCCTAAGGAGGATTGAACATCATTCTCTCTTCTCTAATCCATCGTAAATACCATGACCTTATTCTTCCTCGTTCTTTTTCTCCATGGATGACCTTCTTTAAGGTTGTCCGAAAACCCTAATTTTCTATTGGTGCCTTGAGACAAAAGGGAGCTAAGCTTCTAGAGGGAAGTCTTGTTCTACAAGGAGTGAGATTCAAAGGAGGATTCAAATCGGTCAAGGAGGTTCTAGCTCGAATCCCCATTTGTGGTTTGATTTATTTTTTCCTTTTTCCCTTAATTTTTCTCTCTTTTGTTGAATGAATAATTTGTCAAGTATGCTTGTGAATATTGTTTGTGTGTGCATGCTTGAGTAGTTTTGTGTAGGGAAAAACTTTTTATATAATTTGTGATGAAATCTTGTGTTTAATTTGGGCATTCTTGAGGTTTAAGAAGATTAGCTTAAGAACACTTAAATTGTTTGAGTTGAATTATTTGAAAGAGTATATTTGATTCAAAACTTGAATATTAAATTAATTATAATTAGAAAATTAGTTTTGATTTAAATTGTGACGTGTTTAGGAGCTATTTAATCATTTGAACACTTGGAAGAGGTTTTTGTGATTAAGTTAGGTTTTGAATCTAGTTTATGTAAAACTTGAAAGTGGAAGTTTTTGAGTTAAACTTAATCTTTGATTTATTAATTGATCAATTTTTGGAAGAAAATTTATCAAACCTTATTTTTTTTGAACCATTTAAAGAAATCGCCCCTTCTTGTGATTAATGATTTACATATTATATAAATCGGCATAATTTTCCTATAATTTTATTAACTTTTAAAATAAAAAAAAAACAAAAAAGATATTTACTTTCTTTTATTATTTTGTTGCACTTGTTTCTATCTTCTTGATCAACTTCATCATACACACTCTTTTGCTTTAAATAGTTAAACCTTGTAATAATTGCAATAAACACTTAGCATTTGAGAATTGATTAGTGAACTTGTTTTACTTAAGGCCAGTCTCCTGTGTTCGACAATCTAAACTCAATACCATATATACACTTATTGAATATTGAAATTAGGAAAAAAATATAAATATTTTTGTTAACACGTGATTACGCAAACAACACGTTTTCAATTTGTTACAAATGGCGCCGTTGCTGGGAAGACATCTTTAATTAAGTTGAAACTAACCAACTAATCTTTTCTCTAGTGTTGTCTCTTTCTTATTTTGAGGGTTTTTTGGTCACAAAATGGATCAGCAAGACAAGACGTGAAATGACGGGAAAGCAAACATGGAGTGGATGGCCCAATGAGAGCTATCCATGGCAATACAATGAAGGCTACATCCAGCAACTTCAACCTTCCTATGGGCACTCTTACGAGCAAGGAGCGTTCTCCAACCACTCCTCCATACTGGAGCCGAGGGATGAATTGTTGAATCAAACATGAGATTTCGTACCTCAGGTGAACCTCCAAAACCCGTACACACCCACCACACCAACCCATTCGTCCCAACCGAGTAGGGAAGTCCCAACCGCAAATTGCACAATAGGCGAACAGTTCATTCTACCAAGAAGGGAAGTTCCCGAGCCGAACCGAAAACGCACGAGAGCAAGTAAATGTTGTGATGGCTCTGAAGAGCTGGCGAAGATATCAAGAGTCGATAATGGTGAGAATTATAACGGATCAACCAGCACCCGCAGTCTCTGTACCGTGACCTGAAGCTCCAACATCATAACCTATGGTATTAACCGCAACAAATCCAAGGCCCGCAACAAACGGCAATGAAGGTGAGAAACCAACTAAACCCGCGACGACAACCGAAGTCCCGAACATAATCGAAAAACCTAACGAAGACTTTCCCTCGTCACCACCAGGACCTAATTATGATACAAGGCACCACAACCTTTCTCTAGAAGGCTAGCCAGATACAAACTAGATCGACAGATCGCAAGATTCGCCGAGATTCTGAAAAATCTCAATGGTACGCTACCCTTCACAGACGTAGTTACCCAGATGCCGGCCTACGCTAGACTCATAAAGAAGATCATGTCCAACAAAAGGAGGATTGAAGTTTTCGAGTATGTCACGCTCACAGAACAATGCAGCATGATCATACAGTACAAGCAACCTTAAAAGCTGAAATATCTTGGCAGATTTTTTATACCCTATTACATCGGCAAGGAGCGATTCGATCGAGATGCGATTTGGGATGTAAGCCTAATGCCATTGTCCATTTACAAAAGGCTTGATATCGAAAATCTGAAAGAGATGACGATGACCCTAACCATGGCGGATAAATCGGTGAGATATCTGGAGGGGTTCTGGAAGATGTACCGGTACGAGTATGAGAGACTCATATCCCGGTAGATTTTATGTTGGTAGAAATGGAAGTCGACCACAGATGTCCAATCATACTAAGAAGACCTTTTCTAGCGATCGCTGACGTGATAATCAATGTGAAGAAGTGACGACTATCATTTAACTTGGGAGAAGACAAGGTAGAGTTCAACGTCATAAAGAAATCCGTAAGGCCATGAGTGAAAACGTACTACCAAATTGGAGTAGGAGACGAGAACTCAGGAGGAGAACTAGGCAACTCAATAGACCCAAGCGAGCGAACGAGCCAAGGGGAACCCCACTAATCCGATCTTATTTGAAAATGATTGTTCTGAAAAGCGTGCTTTTGGAGTCCTAGTCGAATCCCACAAATGAAGACACCAAGTTGTTTGTCTCAACCTCTAGAATATCGTGGTACTTTCCGTTCGTCGAATCGTCGTATTTTTCTTTATTGATTGCTATTTTCTATTCTCTTTTCTCTCTTCATTTTTTTCCTTTATTTAAGTGAATATGGATGGATATGAGAGGGAGACTGAAACATATTCTAAGTAATATCTGGCTCGTGAGTAGAAGTAGAGAAGGCAAACTGGATTTGACTTGTTGATTTCAATATATAACCCTCTTTTTTTTTTTATATTTTAAGATAAGCACAAATTTTAGTTAAATAGGAAGCAATGGCCCAAACAACTCAAAATTCAGCCCAAATTGATTAATAACAATTGGCCTATCGACACGCTCTACATATTTGAATCACCTATATACTCCTCATTATTCTTTTGGCATTATTTTTTTTTCTATTTTGTTGATGTGTTTTATTCTTTTTCTTGTTTCAAATGTTGGATTGTATTTGTATTTCATTATATATCTATTTCTTTATCAGTTAGTATCATTCAACTGCGAGTCCGTAATTTATAACGGCAAAAATAAATGTTATTATGTAAGAATAATGTATATAGGAGTTCATATATATCTTGTATAGGATTGTATAGGATTGTAGAGGATGGATTGTAGAGTGTATAGTTTTCATTGTAGAGTAAGATTAGATAGGGATTCCACTATATAAATAGAGTGCTTATGTATAGCTCAATGAATCAATTAAATCTAATCAATCATTATTTCACAATGATCATCTCTCTCACTTCTATCATGGTATCAGAGTGAAATTCTCTCGCTTTCGCTTTTCAAATTTCACCAATTCCCTCTTCTTTCCGCCTCTCAAGATCAGATCAAGATTTTCTCAAAATTTCTCTCTTTTTCTTCTCTTTCTTCCCTAATTCAATGAGTGCAGCCGTTTCGGCACCTCATTTTGCTCTAAGACCCGATCTTAGACCACATCTTGACTGAATTTCGCACCATTCAGTCAAGCACAGTATGTTTTTGAGCTGTAGCTGGATAAATTCAAGAAATTAAGAGTTCTTACAATACATTCCGTTCTGATCAGATCTGAATCACGATTGATTCAGCCTTTTTAGTCGCAATCAGCCTCTCTGTCTCTCTTCCCATTCTCAATTCATCCAAGAAACCTCCAGATCAAATCTTTTCGAATTCTTTCGCCTCAGATTCAGCCCAAAATCGCCATTTGGAGAAAATCAGAGGGAGCTATCACCGGATTAGGGTTCCTCTCCTCTGATTTCACCTCAACAATTGCGATTCGAGCTCTTCTCATCACAGGCAAGAAGACAGAAATCACATAAATCAAATCGAGCTCACAAAGTAAGAAATTTCAACTCGACTTACCTGATTCAGATCGAATTCATCACTATCAGGTCTTGTTCTACTCAAATTCTCTCGTATTTTACCCAATCGAGTCGAGCCAATCCTTCTTGGATATGGTCTCGCAGCTCACATAGACCCTACCTTCCAACCTCCCCCTTTCAAAATCACAGTCGAAGGAACTGACTCTGCTGAATCTCCACAAAGGTAAACCTTAGCTTTACCAGATGGTGCCAACAGGACTGCATGGTCCTTGGCTGGCTTCGTACAACCATGACTGAAACTGTTCTCAGTCAAATTGTGCACTGTACCACTGCCAACGAGGTTTGGAAAACTCTCAACCAACTTTACAATTCGACCACCATGGCCAAGTTACTGGAGCTCTTTCTCAAACTCAGTACGACCAAAAAGCAGGGTCAGTCATGCAGCGAGTATTTTCGACAGATGAAAGGTTTTGCCGATCAATTAGCCCTAATCGGGCAAAATATCGACGAAACTTTACTCGTTCTCTTTGTTCTGGGAGGCTTAGGAGCTGAATTTAATGGCTTTATGACCGCCATCACCACACGAACCGAACCTCTTACTCTTCATCAGCTTCATGGATATCTTTTAGGGCACGAGCAACGCCTGGAGCAGCAAGCTGCTTCAGAGTCATCGAACCTCGCCTTGGTCGCTTCTCGAGCTTCGATGAACACGATGAAGACGGTGGGATATGTCCCTTCTCTCTCCAGCTCTTCTTTCTACTCACCGTCTCCAGTACCGTCCCCTTTGGGCCTTCCCAATTCTCATGGGCTGGCTGGTCTCTCTGTGGGCCAGAATAATCTGTTGGCCCAGCAAGCTTTTTCTCCTATGGGCCAACAGATCATCCCCTCACCAACTCCTCAAATGGGCTCCATTTTGGGCTCTATTCCTGGGCCCGAGCAGTTCCTGAATCCCATGTGTGAGGCTTTCGCGGCCCAATTTGTCAAAAACAACAATTTTCGTGGACGCGAAAAACGAGGGCGTGGCGGCCGTAATAATAATACTACTAATACTAATTACAACAATTATAATCATAATAACAACTATAATAATAATAATATAAATAAAGGAAGCAAATGTCAAATCTGCTCTCAACCCGGCCACGACGCTCTAAATTGTCCCAAACGTTTCACTCGTAACCCTCCAATGGCTCTTCTCGCCGAGCCCTTCGCCGGCCCTTCCGATGGGTGGTATCTCGACTCTGGGGCGTCCAACCACATGACATGCGATCTCAATTCCCTCACCTCCCACCATCCTTACTCAGGTAATGATCTTATCAAAGTTGGGAATGGCGCGAGAATCCTGATTCACAATATCGACAACACAACGCTTCAATGTACATATGGCTCTCTAACCCTCAAAAATGTCTTCCATGTCCCCAAGATTACCAAAAACCTCATAAGCATCTCTCAATTAACGCGAGACAACAATATTAAACTTGAATTTAACCCGTTTGATTGTTTAATAAAGGATCGGGTTTCTAACAAGATCTTGCATCGCGCGGTTCTTGACGACGGTCTCTATCGCCTCTTCAAACGACCGAATCAACCAAATCGACCTTCCGCATATCTCGGCGAACGCGCTTTAGTCAACTTGTGGCATAGGCGACTTTGTCATACTTCTTTTCCCGTTATTAAAAGTTTAATTTCACAAAATAAGTTGTTGTTTTCTAATAAAGGATTGGAGTTTTGTAACGCTTGTTGTAAGGGCAAAGCTCACAAATTACCATTTAATAAAACAATTTCTCGTTCATCTTTACCGCTTGAATTAGTCCACTCGGATGTGTGGGGTCCGGCTCCGGTCCTCTCCCATTCGGGGGCCCGTTATTTTGTGCACTTTACGGATGATTACTCGCGTTACACATGGATTTACTTTCTCTCTTCCAAAGACCAAGTTACTCAAGTATTCAACCTCTTTAAAGCACAAGCTGAAAATCTTCTCTCTTGCTCCATCAAAACCCTCCAAACCGATGGCGGGACAGAGTTTAAACCCATTGCACGCCTTCATCCTTCCATCTCTCATATTACTGAGCAGAACGGGCTTGCCGAGAGGAAATATCGCCATATCGTTGAACTCGCCCTCTCCACTATGTCACAAGCCTCTGTTCCAATTCGATTTTGGGATGACATGTTCTACAACATTGTCTACCTCATTAATCGAAGATACAGTATCCGGTGGTGGACCTTCTGTCGTCTGGACAGCCAGCCCAATCGGCATCTGAGAAGGCTTGGAGTCGTAGGGATGGAGAAGAGCGAAGTAAAAGACCATGGGTTATGGTGCCTTTGAGATAACGTAAAATGGGCTTCACCGCTCCCCAATGAGTGTCAGTCGGTGAGTGCATGAATTGGGAAACCTTATTGACCGCAAACGCAATTTCAGGAGTTATTGTTGCGTACTGAAGTGCACCAACCGTACTTCGATAGAGTTTCGGATCCTCCATTGGTGTTCCACTTAACTTTGAGAGTTGTTCGCCGGCCACCATGGGAGACGAACATGGTTTGGCACCATCCATCTTGGTCTTCTTTAGAAGATTCAAGATATATTGGGGTTGGGAGAGAAGAACTCCGTCAGGCACTTGTTGTGCCTCAATCCCAAGAAAGTAGTGGAGAGAACCAAGATCCTTTAAGGAGAATTGTGCGTTTAGGTTGATGATAAGTTGTTCAACCGAGACAGGATTGTTCCCGGTGACAATGATGTCATCTACATAAACTAAGAGTACAAGGAGCTCATCATGTTGAAACCGAATAAAGAGAGATGTATCAGTTCGAGAGCCAACAAAGCCAAGATTGATCAGGGTACTCTTGAGTTTTGTGAACCAAGCACGGGGTGCTTGTTTGAGGCCATAGAGAGCCTTTTTGAGAAGGCATACATGATTTTGTCGCGAATCATCTACAAAGGCAGGAGGTTGTTGCATGAATACAGTTTCCTCAAGATCCCCATTGAGGAAGGCATTGTTTACATCAAGTTGTCTCACCGACCACCCTTTTGATAAGGCAAGCATAAGAACCACACGAATGGTGGTGGGTTTGACTACCGGGCTAAAAGTCTCCGTATAGTCAATCCCTTCTTCTTGGTGATAACCTTTTGCGACAAGACGCGCTTTGTATCTTTCGATTGACCCATCCGCATTTTTCTTTATTTTGAACAACCATTTACAGCCTACTATATTTTGAGACGAGTGGGAAGGAATAAGGTCCCAAGTTTGGTTCGCAAGGAGAGCATTAAACTCGTTTTCCATTGCAGCACGCCAGTTGGGATCCTTGTTGGCTTGAGTAAAGCAGGTTGGTTCGCTTTCTTGTGCGGAGAGTGAGGGTAAGAGGGGATGTTTTGTAGTTGCATACGTAACATTATCGGGAAATTGGCGCGTTCTTCGCGTGTTATCACGTGTTCGGGTAACCATCTGATGAATAGTTTGTGATGGAGTGGAGGAGGAAGAGGGAAGAGTTCGTACTCGAGGGTTGAGAATCGTCAAGTGAGGACGTAGAGACCGTATTGAAGGATGGAGAGTCCTCAGTTGAGGGTCTTGAGAGGAGTGTGAGAGTCGTGTGAGGGGGAGAAGATGAGGTTTGAGACGAGGAGAGAGGTTGGTCATGCATGAAGGGAAAGTAAGTTTCGTTGAAAATGACGTGGCGACTGACGTAGACTTTATTTGTTGGAAGATGGAGGCATTTATAGCCTTTTTGGTTAGGTGCATAACCAAGAAACACACAAGGAAGAGACCGATCTTGTAATTTATGCGAGTTATAGGGTCGTGTGTAGGGAAAACATAGGCAACCTAAGACTCGCATGAAGTTGTAGTCGGGTTTTTTGTGGAATAGAAGTTCAAAAGGAGATTTGGACGGATTGGCGGTGTTCGGCGTCCTAATCTTGTTTCCTGGAGCGCAAAGAAGCAGGCGACGGTACCTCGATCAAGCACCGAAGCAGAATATCGCAGCCTAGCGATGGCTACCGCAGAACTTGTGTGGATCCAATTCCTTCTACGCGAACTCCACATTCTTCAAAAGGAAGTCCCAATCCTATGGTGTGATAACATTGGTGCAACATATCTCGCTATCAATCCACTGTTTCATGCTCGCACCAAACACATCGAGATTGATTATCATTTTGTACGCGAATTAATCGAACTCAAAACACTTCAAGTCCGTTTTATTAGCACCAAAGATCAGATTGCGGATATCCTTACAAAGGGACTCACAACACCTCGCTTTACTCGATTACGTGACAAGCTCACTGTGTTTAGACCCGGCTAGTCTTGCGGGGGGGTGTAAGAATAATGTATATAGGAGTTCATATATACCTTGTATAGGATTGTATAGGATTGTAGAGGATGGATTGTAGAGTGTATAGTTTTCATTGTAGAGTAAGATTAGATAGGGATTCCACTCTATAAATAGAGTGCTTATGTATAGCTCAATGAATCAATTAAATCTAATCAATCATTATTTCACAATGATCATCTCTCTCACTTCTATCATATTATTTCAAATATACATGATATAGCTTAATTTGTCTTCTTACAACGTTTTCTAATTTTCTTAACAATTTTTCAATTTTTTTCTTATTTTTTTTATTTAAAAATAATATTTTCAAAAAAATCCGACATGCCGATCCGATTCGGCCGATACCGACCTGATACGGCCGATACTCCGATCCGGCTACTTGACCGATACTGATACCGATACCGACTTTCAGAACCATGCATTTAATCAAGTAGGTAATACCCACCTAAATATATACATTTGTACAGTGTAAAATCCAACTCTTCAAGTGTATCAGAAGAGAATAGAATCATACAAAAATTAGGAAGAAGGCAAGGGGAGAAGCAAAACTCGCGACAAATTCTCAACACTCACGACCGTCACATAGTCAGATTTTGTGGTACAGACAGAGCATCTCCAACACTTCCTTTCCGAGGAAAAATCATGGCATGTGAAATTAACAAAGAAATTATTTCTCTTTCTTTCTTCTAGTTTTACGCTGAGTTTCTAACACAAGAGGAAGGCTATATCCTTTGTGACATACAAATTAATAAAATTCAACCAAAATTGGTAGAAAAAAGAATAAAAATTTGAAAAAAGAAAAAACATAATAAGAACAAAACTTCTGCATTGCTAGCATGACAACAAGACGACCGGTCGGACAGAGTGATGCACATCATATCTGCTGTAAACCAGATGATGATGCTGATGCAGCACACGACTCAAAGGGCGCACGTAAACGCTGACAGTGGCGTTTCGAGGAATCATGGAGGTGTTTCCGGCGGGGGACTGCAACTGTCGCAGCGGCAGCATCGGTGGATGTGGTGGTGTCAATGAGGAATCAATTTGCGAATTATCTAATTATTTTTCTCATTTTTAGGAGAATCCGGGGCACGAGTAATCACTTTGCGCATTATCTAATTATTTTTCTCATTTTTAGGAGAATCCGGGGCACGAGCAATTCATCAACACGCCAATCGAGCTCTACGACGAGATGGAAATCATTTGCTCGAATACAAATTGCGACAACAAATCAGTCTTTTGTTGGCAAATCCATAGCTATGTATGTTACATGCGCAGCAGAACATATGGATTCAACCAGCCCTATGGTCATCATTAAGGGAATAAAAGTATGAGATTAGCTATTAAAATTTATCCCTAGGATCTTCCTGATCCGCGAGACAGAGAACGGATGTAGGTCTGAAACGATTAGGTCTGAACGATTTCGACTAGCATTATTCTCCTTCCTGAAGCTCGACCTCGCGAATCTCCTTGGTTCTCCTAGGGATGAAGCACGATCGCTCGCAAACTCTCAAATTAATGAATCTCTACTCGTATCCACGCGAACTTCAAGCAAACAGAATAACCGGACTCGGCTAGACGAGTCCGGAAATACTTTCCGAAATTATCTCACAAAACTCTCTCTCTATTTATGTCTTATGACGGCCTCTAAGGCTTTTGAATTGTGTGTAAAATAGAGATGAGCTGCCTTTCTATTTATGCTAGAGATGGAGACGAATGATTGCTCAGTTACCATAACTGAAAACCTAGTTTTCTGCGTATATTCCGTTCAAAACGGAACCCTTCCGTGCAGAACGGAATAATAGTTTCCAAAACTGCGAAAACCTGGCTGCCAAGAAACTAGCACCTTCCGTTTAGAATGAAAATGTGATGTTTTGCACAATCAACCATCCAATGATTGATTATTTCGTTCACCAATTTATACATCTCATGTATAACTGTTTTAAGGTATTTTCATCCCGTCTGAATGTAGTTCATTGTGTGACTGTGTAGGTTCCATTTAACACCGGCAGTAATTTTTTCTTCTAAAGATTGTAAGTCATGAGTAACCTCTAGACTGATGTCATGACTACCCATGCTAACTGAAATGATCAGCAATCATAAACCAATTTGAATAGACATTTGCTTATTTCTTTTATTCTACGATATATGTCTTGATCAAAAGGCATGAAAGTATGTCATCCTTAAGTTTGGTCAAAATCTCTTTCCTGCTGAACAAATACAAAATGATGTTAACAACACATGTTAATCCATTTTGAGCATGACCATGCATTTTCTTCAGTCCTAATTTATTAAGGGGGCCAGAGATATCTCCCTCTTGATGAGGGGAACAAATCCCATCTTGGTCACTCACATTTCTCGTCATGATTCAGTGCATACCTAATGATGACCATAATGATCATCCCGTTACGGATGACGTAGGATCATATTAAAGTGTACAGTTCCACATACAGGAATCCATGGTGACCTCAGGTTGTAGGAATAAGCACACTATTCATATGAGAATCACTAATGACATATACCATGCATATTCTCATAGTGTGGTCAGTTCAGTACGGGTTCTCTAACACGTACTTATAATCCAGACTTGACATCCCAATGTCCATGATCAGCAGAACGTGATCATCCGGTCTGCGAATATATCAGTTTAGACATGTAGTTTCTTACCTGAAGTATGTTTATCTCTATAAATATCCTACATATCACTAGGGATAGTTTAGAATGTCATTCATTGGTTCACGGTTCTAATATCAGAATCACGTATTCTGATGGCGTGAACCCGAAGTGTCATTCATGGTCGATCTAATATATAAAAATATATTAGTCACCCATACACTCATTCATATATGAACTGAATAAACATGTTTCACAAAATCAGCAGTCATCCGTTGGAATTGATTTTTGATCCGTTCGAACTCAATTGCGCTGATTAGGGTTTTTCACAAAACCAGCAGTGATCCGTTCGAACTGATGCTAGATCCGTTCAAACTCAACTGTGCATAATTAGGGTTCTAGTTATGATAATTGAGCAATCGTTCGCCTCCCTCTCTAGTATAAATAGAGGGACAGTCTCTCTCTATCAAAAATACAATTCTCATGCCTTTGAGGCCGCCGTGATACATAAATAGAGAGAGAGTTTTGTGAGGTTATTTTCGGAAAGTATTTTCAGACTCGTCTAGCCGAGTCCGGTAATTTCATGTTTCTGAAGTTCGCGTGGATACGAGTAGAGATCTCATACTTTGGAGATAAGCTAGCGATCAGTTCTTCATCCCTAGGAGAAGCAAGGAGATTGGCGGAGTTGAGCTTCAGGAAGAAGAAGGTTGCAAGTCAGAATAGCTCAGACCTATATCTGTTCTTCATCTCGCGGATCAGGAAGATCCGAGCTATAAATTTTAATAGCTAATCTCATACTTTTATTCCCTTAACGATGATCCTAGGGCGGGTTGAATTCATAGGTTCCGCTGCGCATGTAACATCCATGTCTATGGATTCCCCAACAGTGGTATTAGAGCGTTTATTAAGGAAATACTCGTTGATTATATTTAAAGTTCAGTAAATTCTATTGAAATAATTATTAGGGTGTTGAATTTTTTTTTCAAAACATTACGGGAATAGTTTCTAGGAAATATAATATTGGATATTATGATTTCCTGGATTTACGAAAAATATATTTTTCGAATTTCGAAACGGAAGTAAAAGAAAAAGAAAAACTGGCAGGATTCGTCTAAACTGAAGTAGCATGGTTTTGAATCTGGCAGCTGGTCCGTTCGAACGGATTGTTGATCCATTCGAACGGATGGTTGCTGAAAATTACAGAAAGCCTAATTTTATTTTACAAGGAATTTATATATAAATATGGTATGAGCCTTAGTTCTGTGATGTAATCTTGTGTGTGAATGCTTGTAATTTTTATTTTATATCTATGACAACCAGTGAGTTGTCCAATGTTATAATTACGGCAACCTGTGAGTTGTCGAAAGTTATAAATTACTTTTTCTAGTAATATGATAGTTGTTAGGAAAGATATTATATCAAGACTACAAGACAAAGATCTTGGCGCAATCTTCAGAATATGGCATTGGATCTTCGCACACACAACGAAGGGTTCGTTGAAGATTTTACATGCAATCTAAATATAGATCTAGGATAAGGAACCTCATGATCGCTCGTGAGGAATGGGCTCATACTATATTTATCCTGTTTCTGTGATGTTTATTTTTATAAATCTAAAAACAAAATTCTTCAAAATGTTAAGTAAGGATGGGTCCCCCATGTCACTGAAGCCCTCAGTACTCAGACAATCTTTCATGTAGGTCATGCCAAAGCTGAGCATATGGGGGATTGTCTTTGTAAAGGAGGGTATGCGGGAGATGGCGTCCAGCATGGGTCATGCCAAAGCTGAGTGCACTGGATTCTATTTTGCCGATATTCATATATGGTTAAACTTAACTGAGCAAGCAAGTCGGACTTGGCCTCAGGGCACAAGATGAGATAATACACCGGGCATATGATGCTCATTTCATAAAAGACAAGAGTTGTATATGATGAAATTGGAAATGTTCCTATCTAAATAGTTGATATGAGCAAAAAAAGAATTATATGTGTTTAAGTTAATCATAATTCATTTTTAATTATATGTTGAATTGCCTGACATCGTCTTGATGAATATAAAAACATAAAGTTCAACTGGCTAACTACAAATTTATTTCTTAATTCTTCCTTTTTCTCGGAATTCAATGTAATATAATGAATTGTTTCATTCAAATTTAGTTACCTTTCTTTTTTGAAGCGTAATTGCATAACAAACGAAATCGATCGAAATTCATTAAATCAAATAAAAAGAAGCACATACAAACAAGTAATTTATGCAGTTCAAGGAACAAAATGAAAAATAAAATAAATAAAAAATCCAAATAAAATAGTAAATAACTAAGCAATACACACAAGCAGGATATTTATCATGAAAAATCATCCAATAATTACATATATATTATTATAAACCTACCACCACACAAGAACAGGTAAACCTTTTCCCAACAACCAACCCTTTTAACGTAATCCATAAACTTAATTTTATTATATATATACAAGGACATGCACTTATTCTCAAGGGCTACACAAGCATATCTTTCCAATCCTTCTCTCAATTCCATCTGATAAGCAAGTCTCATTCTCATCTAATTCAGCGAGAGAAGAGAAAAGAGAGACAATGGGCTACTCACTAAAGAAGAAGCAATCCAATTGCAGTGAAATGCACGAGCACTTGATAATACAAATTGACAACCCTAAAAACAAAAATCGAGTTCCAAAAGGTTGCGTGCCGGTTTTGGTTGGGACTGAAGATGAATCCACAGAGAAATTTGTGATAGATTTGAAATTGTTGAGTGAGCAATGTATAAGAGAGTTACTAGACACGGCGGCGAGAGAGTTTGGATATGAGCAACAAGGTCTTTTAAGAATCCCTTGTGAAGCCGATCAATTCCATAGAATTATTGCTGCAATTTCTCCATCTAGATGACAGATGCTGATAACTTTCGTAGAATTATTTACCTTTTTTTTTTTTGTTTTTGTATAATTTGAGAAAGTAGAATGTAACACTTGTTTTTTTTTTTTTTTTTTGGCTTATTTTTTTTTTCTTTTATTGTAGAGTTCAATGAGAAACAAAGTTTCTTGTTGCATTATTTCCTCTTTTCTCGTATATCTTATCAAGTAAAATTCAGCGATAGGATTATTTTAGATATAAACGCTATGACATATTTCTTCCTAATAATGACTATCTCGACATTCCATCTTGAAGTATTGGCTTTTGAATTATTCATGAACTGTGAATATTGTATTAATTAATCATTCACTGAACCCTACATAGATGTTATGACTATTCTTTTCGATATGATCTATATCTTTCATAAAAATATTTTCAATATCTTAAAGAAAATAACTCTTTAAAGTGAAAATCTTGTCAATATCATCTAAAGAAAATAACTCTTTAAAGTGAAATCGCTAATTGTGTTGGGTAATTTCATATTCGATAGTCTCTCTTATGACACTAGCCTCATCTTTCCATAAATGAGCGTTTCGAATCCTGAGTCTTAACACAATTAATTTAAAAATTTAGTTAAGGGCATATGAGCTCATCCTAAAAGGAATGAAACAAACGATCGCTTGTAATTCTTCCTATTTTTTTTAAAATAGAGAAATATGAAATTGTGAAGGTATACAATTTTTTCCGTTGTTCAATATATTTTGAGATATTCAATATGCAAGAAATGTTCTTATAGATGTTGTTCATATGAATGATGAAAGACATGCGAATGAGATTCTATACTTTCAGCCATACATTGAAATGTTCAACATGCAAGAAAGAGTTCTTGCTTATAACGTTCACATGAACAATAAAAGATACATGAATTAGATTCTATATCTTCGATCATATATTGAATACTCAAAAATTCTTGCCTATGGCATTAATGTGAACAATGAAAGACAAATGAATTGGATTCTATACTTTTAACAATATATTGACGGAGCTCAATATGCAAGAAAGAACTCTTGGCTATGACGTTCATATAATGAAGATATATGCTTATTATATGTTTATTGAAAGATTTAATGTACAAGAAACAGTTCACAGTAATGGGATGAATAAGATTCTTCAAGTCACACAATGTACTGCGCAATATGCTTGGATCAGTAGAGAGCAAATGATAGTCATTTGATGACTAAAATAAATATCTAAGCACTTATGAAGAACTAAGATATCCCGATCTATGAGAAGTTAGGTAGTGGTAAGAGACCACACTTTCCTAACATGGATCATTATCGGAATTCGTTTATTTTGAATACAGTAATTTGGAAAGAGTTCCAAACAAGATACTGTAACTGAAACAAAACTATATTGTCGCTTTAGAAGTGGACAATAGGTATGCTTGAATCAAGAACTTGATCTTGGAACTAGGAGTAGTCTCAAGTGATATTAAAGCCTGACAATCTATGTTATGAACATCGATTCGCTCAGACTAAAGCTACAAGGATTCAAGTACCTGGTTCATAAGGTTCTCAACTAATGATAGAGATCATTAGTAGACATTACAAGTTTTCAATGTAAATTTCTATAATCAAATAGGCATATATTTTCCGCTTGTAGAACATAATGGTCATGTTACCTAATGAGCATTGGATGCTTTGGATTGACTTAGTGCAAGTGGGAGACTGAAGGAATTATGCCCGCGGCCAAAGTGTTGGACTAGAGATTAGATTATGAGAAACACGTTTATTCAGTTCGTATATGAATGAGTGTACCGGTGACTAATATATTTACACATATTAGATCGACCATGAATGACACTTCGGGTTCAAGCAATCAGAATACGTGATTATAATAGTAGAACTGTGAGCCAATGAATGACATTCTAAACTATCCCTAGCGATATGTAGGATGTTTATAGGAATAAACATACTTCAAGTAAGAAGGTACATATCAAAACTAGTATATTCGCTGACTCGATGATCATGTTCTGTTGATCATGGACATAGGGATGTCAAGTCTGGAATATAGGTACGTGTTAGAGAACATGTACTGGACTGATCACACTATGAGAACATGCATGATATTTGTCATTAGTGATTCTCATATGAATAGTGTGCTTGTTCCTATGACCTGAGATCACCATGGATTCCTGTATATGGAAGTACATACTTTAATATGATCCTGCGTCATCCATAACGGGATGATCATTAAGGTCATCAATAGGTATACACTGAATCATGACGAGGAATGTTATTGACCAAGATGAAATTTGTCCCTCTCGCCAAGAGGGAGATATCTCTAGGCCCCCTGATGAACTAGGACTGAAGGAAATGCATGGCCATGCTCAAAATAGATTAACATGTGTTGTTAATATCATTTTGTATTTACTTAGTCTAATTCTCGATCAGGAAAGAGACTTTGATCAAACTCAAGGATGACATATTACCGTGTCCTATGATTAAGACATATATCGTAGAACAAAAGGAATAAGCAAACGTCTATTCAATTAGGTTTATGATCGCTGATAATTTCATTTAACATGTGTAGTCATGACATCAGTCTAGAGGTTACTCATGACTTACGATCTTTGGAAGATCGTTGTCAGCGTTAAATGGAACCTACACGGTCACACAATGATCTCCATTCATTCAGGAAGGAAATACCTCAAAAACAATTATACATGTGATGTATGAACTGATGGACGAATGAATCAAACATGAGATGTTTGAGAAAAATAAAATCAGCAGTCATCTGTTCGAACTGATGTCAGATCCGTTCGAACTCAACTGCGCTGATTAGGATTTTTCACAAAATCAGTAGTGATCCGTTCGAACTGATGACAGATCCGTTCGAACTCAACTGCGCAGAATTAGGGTTTTAGTTGTTGCAACCGAGCAATCGTTTGCCTCCCTCTCTAGTATAAATAGAGGGGCAGTTTCTCTCTATAAAAAGTATAATTCTCAAGCCTTAGATGCAGAAATAGAGAGTTTTGTGAGGCTATTTTCGAAAAGTATTTCCGGACTCGTCAAGCCGAGTCCGGTAATTTCGTGTGTCTGAAATTCGCGTGAATACGAGTAGAGATATCCTACTTTGGAGATAAGCTAGCGATCGGTTCTTCATCCCTAGGAGAATCAAGGTAGTTTGCGGAGTCGAGCTTCAGGAAGGAGAAGGTTGCAAGTCAGAATAGTTCAGACCTGCATCCGTTCTTCATCTCGCGGATCAAGAAGATCCGAGGTATAAATTTTAATAGCTAATATCGTACTTTTATTTCCTTAACAATGATCCTAAGGCGGGTTGAATTCATAGGTTCCGCTGCGCATGTAACATACATGGGTATGGATTCTCCAAGACATCTTAATGCCAGAGACAAGAATACTTTCTTGTATTTCTAATATTCAATATATGGTCAAGGTATAGAATCTAATTCATATTTCATTTTATTGTTTATGTGAATGTCATAAGCAAGAACTCTTTCTTGCATGTTGAACATTTCTACGTATGGCTAAAAGTATGGAATCTCATTCGTATATGTTTCATTATTCATATGAACACCATGAGCAAGAACATTTCTTCCAGATCGAATTCTTTCAATATTTTACTAATGTACTTTATCTTACAACCATAAGTCTATATAGACTTCAACTACTAACTATTAGGATGTGTAAGTCTATTGTTGTAACACATGAAGACGGTTATACTTCCACTAAATTTCTTGAAATCAAGGTGGTTGCATCTATTTTGATAAAGTCAAATTCTTCAATTTACTTTTTCAAATAGATTCATCATGAGATGCTTGATTTAATCCATTCACGGATTTGAAACTTGTAAGTTTTCCAGAATTCTTGCGATCATAAAGCTCTTGCCATGTATCGAAGATACGTCCACAGTAAAGTTCTTCTAAAGGAATGTGAGCTTTATATCGTTGTTCCATTATTCACAATCGCATTGTGCTATGGATGTTAGAATTCGTAATAGCAACAAGTGAGAAAGTATTTTACTATAACCCATACAATAGCAACTTTATTTGCTATTTATAGATTATACATATATTTTATGTAATGGTCATCAATCCATTGAATACTCCAATCAAGTTCCTGAATTGACTGTTTGTTCATGTGTTGTATCTAAGTTCTCATGGTCCAACCATTTCGAGAATGTTGTCTCTTCACAGTCTCCTCGGTAGAAAGTCGACTAATCCTCTATGAGCAATTACGAGAGATCATATCTCTCAGCCTAATGTCTACTAGGTCTGTGAGGAGGACCTTATATTTCAAGTATAGCCTTATCAACTACTTGATAGCCTCATGTTCATCACTAGTATGTGGACCTCGAACCTTTCGAGATGTATTATACTCCCACCGCTTCTTCAGGAGATGAGATCTCTTTTAAAGAAGTCTGAATCATGAGTAGCAAACAATTTGAACTCATAATGGATGTAAAACAATATCAAGTTGTTATTCCACAAACATTGTTGTGTTGATACTGTCAAACCTTTTGACACGAGTCGTACTTCAACCTTTAAAGACAACTTCGGACTATCCCAAACCCATATCACATATGGTGTACTTTTGAACCTTATGATATTCAGGGTTTAGTATATGCAAGAGTATAAACCTATAAGAATCTCGGAGGATCTGCTTGACTTGTCATAGATTAAATCTTATCCAATAAGTTTCATCATCTTCTTTATGAACACATCGTGAGATGTTCCATATAGAGTTTGTTATGAAACCCTTTTCACAATGATCGTGAAACTATTGACTCAAATACTTGTCATATCGATCCGATCGATGTGCTCTTATTGTGTTGTCAAGGCGATATCAAATTTCATTCTTAAATGTTTTGAATTTTTCAAAGTTTTTTGTTTCATTAAGTAAACCTTTTACTTAAAATACTTTAAGTCGAAATATTGATATCCCTATTTCTAGCTAGCTTGCTTGTTGTCTCTCGTGCATCTATATGCATGAGTCTCAATAAACTAATCCATCAACTTTGTGATGATTGCCCATTCTTGTCATCTTGATCCGATAAATGAGATTCGCACGTCTCAATTGATCCTAGATCCAATGAGTTCTCCATTCCACATAGGGTGGAGTTTAGAAATACGATCCTTAATGTATGACTTAGATGACATTGCTAGAAGTATATGTCATAGAAAGCAATGGACTTACATTTAGCATATAATGGTTAATTACTGAAACATTTCAAATAAAATTTTATTATTCCAAATAATAAATTTTACAACTACTTTAACACTAAATTAGAAATAATATTTATTTCATTACAAACCCACAATGACTAAGTCAATAAAATCCTAGAGCTAATGTAGTAACTCTTGATTCATTCCCAACTCGTAGATTGACTTCTCCTCTAGCTAATCGTCTACTTCTGAGTAATATCCTGCACATTCAAAATGTGAGAACTACAGTGGATATCCAATATCCAAGTAAAGAATTAGGAAAAGGAACATCTAAAATGGTAGTCATTAATTCTTCTTCCTGACATGTCTTACATCCTCCTCTCCAGTGATCCCGCATAAAGCATGCCATAACTTTCTCGGATTCCTCAGGTTTAGTCAATACTTTGCCTTCACTCTTGATCTAGCTCTCCCATGTGGCTTGTCTTTTTAACTCCCTTTATCTTTCAATCCTGAGGGCATCAATGACAAATTTTGTCTCTATGTACGTCTCCATCCGACGCTTATGATATTCAATAATATGAATAAATCAAAGCTCGGAGGAAGCGATCCAAGAATCATGTCAACCGCAAATTCCCTTGGAATAGGCGAACGAAATCTCTCTAAGTAATAAATGCGGCTTCTCATCTTGAACACATGAGTATCCACAGAGTAGCCCTAAGCCATCTTGCTCTTGATTAATAACTTGGTGACCTTGTAGCGCTGAATACTAGCCTGATTTCGGAACATTTCCTTAAGCACCTTGATCATATCATAGGCATCCATAAAATCTATCTACTTCCGAAGTTTAGGTTTCATTCCTGCTAACATCATCCAGGCTACTTCATCAGAATCATCAATACTCTTCTGATTAATGTCTTGATCGACTCTAGAAGCGGTCGAAGGCGGTGGATTTGGGATGATTGTCTCAAGGACATACAACTTTCCTTCACTCTTGAGAATAATTCTCAGAGTCCTGAACCGTTCAAGAAAATTTGTGCCATCGAGATTATCCTTCTCAAGGATAGATCGCAAGTCCGTAAATTTCGAACTCATTCAACAAGTTTAATATGAAATGTAAAATTCATTATTTAAAATTAGAGTTATCCTAACTTTGGTTCACATATTATACTCCCACTATTTTTTTTCAAATCAATCATCTTCAGTAGTATTGATTCGGAAACTTCACTTGAATGAGGTTTCATAATGAGTAAAGATTGGTATTTCATTAAGCACTAAGTGCGCTTTGGCGCAACCCTTATTGCTCAACTATTTAGGTAGGAACATTTCCAATTATATCATATACAACTTTTGCCTTTTATGGAATGAGCATCATATGTCCGGTGTATTATCTCATCTTGTGTCCTGAGACCAAGTCCGACTTGCTTGCTCAGTTAAGTTTAACCATGTATGAGTATCGGCGAAATAGAATCCAAGACACTCAGCTTTGGCATGACCTATGCTGGACGTTATTTCCCGCATACCCTCCTCTTAAGATTAATTTTCCACACATTCAGCTTTGGCATGACCCATGTGGAAAGTTATCATAATAATGAGGGGTTCAGTGATATGGGAGCACTTCATTTCTTAATATTATGAAGGATTTGTTTTTTGAATTATAAATATAAACATCACATAAACTCAGTTAAATATGGTATGCGCCTTTTCCTCATGAGCGATCATGATGTTCCTAATCTTAGATATATCTCTAGAAAGCAGGTTTAATCTTCAGCAAACCCTTCGTTGTGTGTGTGTGTGAAGATCCAATGCCATCTTCCGAAGATTGCGTCAAGATCCTCGTCTCGTCTTGAGAAAATATCTATTCTAACAACTAACCTATTGCTAGAAAAGGTAATTTATAACTTTGGACAACTCACATGTTGCCATAATTATAACTTTGGACAATTCATTTGTTGCCATAGATATTAAACAAAATACAAGCATTCACACACAAGATTACATTACAGAACAATCACAGATCTAAGTCTCATACCATATTTTCTATTCAAATTCCATGTATAAAAAAAATTAGGGTTTCTTATAAAATCAGGCTTATTCCGTTCGGAACGGAACAGTTCCATTCTGAATAGAACTAGCGCTGAAACTCTTTAACAGAAAAATCGCCTATTCGGTTATGAACGGAACCTGCGCTGAAATTTTGTTTCCTTTTATTTTAGTTATGTTTCCCAAACAGATTTCGAAAACTATTTCTCGAAACTCTTGGAAATCATAATATCCAATATTATATTCCTAGAAACTATTTCCGTGATATTTTGAAATAATATTTTCAAAATCCTAAAATTTATTTTACTAGAATTTCATAAATTTTAGTTATAATCGACGATTATTTCCTTAACGAGCGCTCTGATGCCACTGTTGGGGAATTTATAGCCATGTACGTTACATGCGCAACGGAACCTATGGATTCAACCCGGCCAAGGATCATCGTTAAGTGCTTGTTCGGCAACACATGGAATAGTAGAATTGTAGATAAGGGAATAGCCGACTATTCCATTTTATTCCAAGCTTGTTCGGCAAGATGAATTTATGATATAAAAAAATAATAAACAAATTATTATTTTTTATTAAAAAAGAAAGAAAAAGAGAGAAAGAAATGACTCTATTCCACTCTAACCGCCAATTCCATCTCTAAGACGGAATAACTTTTCCACCCTTTAATCCACTTTATTCCACTCGTGTTCGGCGGAATAAAAAAATTTATTTCATTTTATTCTAGGAAACCATTCTATTCCACCCTTACCGAATGGGTACTAAGGGAATAAAAGTACGAGACTAACTATTAAAATTTATTCTTCGGATCTTCCTGATCCGCGATACAGAGAACCAATGTAGGTCTGAATAATTTCGACTAGCAATCTTCTCCTTCCTAAAGATCGAGTCCGCTAACCTCCATGTTTCTCCTAGGGATGAAGAATGATCGCTCGCCAATTCTTAAGTTAGAGAACTTCTACTCGTATCAACGCGAACTTCAGACAAACGAAAAAACCGAACTCAGCTAGATGAATCCGGAAATACTTTCCGAAATTACCACACAAAACTCTCTCTCTTTTTCTGTATTATGACAACTTTTAAGGCTTTTGAATTGTGTGTAAAATAAAAAGGAGCTGCCCTTCTATTTATACTAGAGAGGGAGCGAATGATTGCTCAGTCATCATAACTGAAAACCTAGTTTTCTGCGTATATTCCGTTTAGAACGGAATATAGTTTCGAAAACTGCGAAAACCTGGCTCCCAAGAAACTGGCACCTTCCGTTTAGAACGGAAGACTTCCGTTTAGAACGGAAGACTTCCGTTCAGAATGGAATTGTGTTGTTTTGCACAATCAACCAGACCGTGTAGGTTCCATTTAATGTTGGCAATGAGCTTCTAAAGATCGTAAGTCATGAGTAACGTCTAGACTGATGTATGACTACCCATGTTAAATGAAATGATCAGCGATCATAAATCTATCTGAATAGACATTTGCTTATTCCTTTTGTTCTACGATATTAAGAGGGTCTGGCGGAACCCGTCTCAGCATGTCTTCCGAACAGGTTTGGACCCAAAAAATTGAGAAATAGCCGGCGGAACTAGTTCTATCATTGGAGCCTCCTATAAAACGAGAAATCTTTCTCTCTCTCCCCCAATCTGACCTAAACTCCGCCGCAAAAAGAAAATAAAAATAAAGGTATTGAGGCAATTTTTAGGTGTGTTTGAGGTGATTTTGACCCAAATAAATAGAGAGAAATTAAAGAAGAGAAGAAAGATGGAAATTAGGTATTCTATTATAGATTTTTTTCAAATATTAAATAATTAATTGATTTTATTATAGATTTGTTGTTAATTTGTTGAAATATTATTGTAACTAGTAAGAAGAAAATGGTACAAAACTCTCCAATTCTTGTATACTATGATGGTCCCATTGTAAATATACCGAACGGATGCAATTACGACCCGGAGGAACCGGCTTATATTCCAGAAAGTACAACCGCAAATTTGTAAGAATGCGTAAATCGTGTCGTTTTTCAATTTACAATCTTAACAAAAATATTTATAAGTCCCCTAATTCATTCACAAAGTGTATATGTGGAAATCAAGTGGAGAGGAGAGAATGAGGGAGTGAGAGGGAGGAGACGAAACTCAACGCGTGGATCTGGAATTACACTGGTCCCTCCCTGGTTAAAACTAACTATATTTTATTTCAATGGCTGAGATTGAATTTAGTGAGTAAATGTTTCAAGGAAACGAATATATCACGACGGTATATACCTGACAGTACATAAAAACTAAAAATAAATAGTACATAAAAATTCATTCGGTAAAACAATATATATTTTCAAAAAATAAAAACAATATATAACATATATAGAAACGTAAGAAAAATAATAATATATCGTTGCTACGGGGTCGATACCGACCCTGTCGTAATTTCAGATTTCCCCTCTTTCAAATCCAATCGTGAGATTAAATGATGATGTGGTAGCACATTAAAGCATTATAACCTATATGGGTAGGAAAACATTTGATGCGAGCAGGAACAATTATAGCAAAATGACTTTTTTACCCATCTTTATACATGTCAATCAATTGGGTTAAAAAAAAAAGACAAAAATATATCAGTCTTTATTTTTGATTCTTCTCTCTCCAACATAATTACTATCAAACTATTCAAATTTATTGCTACTCATCAAAACTCCAAAAATAATTGTTTCTTTGTTATTTTAAAATTTACTAGACAAAACTTGATTTGAAGTTGTTATTTGCCTTCTGATGTCCCTGTAAGTTTGGAAGAATGAAAAATATAATTTCTTTTTACTTGTGATTTATATCATCTAATTTGCGATTCAAATGGTTTTCGAGTACAAAGCCACATGAAATAATTAAGAACTACTATTTATTTTTACGTATATAAAATAAAAAAATCCATAATTTAATTTGTAACATGAATGCAAAAAAATAATATGAATCATCCTTAATCAAACCTTGGTGCATGACATTTTATGGATTTCTGTACCATATCGAGGAACGTTGATTTCTCAATATGTAAAAAAGTTTCTAAAAAAATAAGCAACATAACATGCACACGAAACACACACAACACAACACACGGCGCACATCACACACGTATATATAATACACACATAAGCACAATCAGAGGTATCATATTAAGTTAATTAACAATGTTAAATATAAATTAACAAAAAAGACAAAAAGTTAGGCTAAATTCATAAGTTTTATTAATACTTTGATTGGATGATATAGAAATATGTAATTGAGATCACATGCAATTAACCAGTTCAAATGTAATATGTAGGTTCAAAAGCTTATAGGTGTTTACTATTTCAAAAAAAAAAAAAGCTTATAGGTTGTTTATTATTCAGAGTTATGAAATTGAAGAGACAGTATAAATCAGGAAATGAGCAAGAAAATCGACATATTAGTTAGCATATTTATTATTTAAATCTTCATTTCCTTCTTTAGCTGGATTGATTGGCATACATAATGAAGGATAAAAATGTTTTGATTTCCTATTCTTATCAAATAAATTCTTGTCCATATCACCAGCCTTATAAATGCCTACACAACTTCTTGATGACGGTCTCTATCACCTTTTCAAAAGACCAAATAAATCCAATCGACCTTCCGCATATCTCGGCGAACGCGCTTCAGCCGAGAGGAAACATCGCCACATCGTTGAACTCGCCCTCTCCACTATGTCACAAGCCTCTGTTCCCACTCGATTTTGGGACGACATATTCTACAGTATTGTCTATCTCATTAACCGATTGCCGAACACTGTCAATCCGCACAAATCTCCCTTTGAAATACTATTCCACAAAGAACCTGACTACAACTTCATGCGAGTCTTAGGTTGCCTGTGTTTTCCATACACACGACCTTATAACTCGCATAAGTTACAAAATCGGTCTCTCCCGTGTGTGTTTTTTGGTTATGCACCTAACCAAAAAGGCTATAAATGCCTTCATCTCCCAACAAATAAAATCTATGTGAGTCGCCACATTATCTTCAACGAAACATACTTTCCTTTCATGCATGACCAACCTCTCCCCTCGTCTCAAACTTTGTCTTCTCCACCTCAAACGACTTTGACACTAATCTCACGACCCTCCACTGAGGACTCTCCTTCCTTCAATGAAGCCTCTACTTCCTCACGTAACGATTCCCAACTCTCGAGTGCAGATTCCTCCTTTCCCTCTTCCTCTTTCACTCCACCACAAACTATTCATCCGATGGTTACCCGAACACGTGATAACACGCGAAGAACGCGCCAATTCCCCGACCATGTTACATATGCAACTACAAAACATCCCATTTCACCTTCACTCTCCGCACAAGAAAGCGAACCGACTTGCTTTACTTAAGCCAACAAGGATCCCAACTGGCGTGCTGCAATGGAAAATGAGTTCAATGCGCTCCTTGCGAACAAAACTTGGGACCTTATTCCTTCCCACTCGTCTCAAAATCTAGTTGGATGTAAATGGGTGTTCAAAATAAAGAGAAATACGGATGGTTCTCTCGAAAGATGCAAAGCACGCCTTGTCGCAAAAGGTTATCACCAAGATGAAGGGATTGACTATACGGAGACCTTTAGTCCGGTAGTCAAACCCACCACCATTCGTGTAGTTCTAACGCTTGCCTTATCAAAAGGGTGGTCCGTACGACAACTTGATGTAAACAATGCCTTTCTCAATGGAGATCTTGAAGAAACGGTATTCATGCAACAACCTCCTGGCTTTGTCGATGACTCGCGTCCAAATCATGTCTGCCTTCTCAAAAAGGCTCTTTATGGCCTCAAGCAAGCACCACGTGCTTGGTTCACAAAACTAACGAGTACTCTCATCAATCTTGGCTTTGTTGGTTCTCGAACTGATACATCTCTCTTTATTCGTTTTCAACATAATGAGTTACTCGTACTCTTAGTATATGTGGATGACATCATTGTAACCGGGAGCAATCCTGCCTCGGTTGAACAGCTTATCATCGACCTAAACGCACAATTCTCCTTAAAAGATCTTGGTTCTCTCCACTACTTCCTTGGGATTGAGGCACAACAAGTGCCTGATGGAGTCCTACTCTCCCAATCCCAATATATCTTGACTCTTCTAAAGAAGGCCAAGATGGATGGTGCCAAACCATGTTCGTCTCCCATGGTGGCCGGCGAACAACTCTCAAAGCTAAGTGGAACACCAATGGAGGATCCGAAACTTTATCGAAGTACGGTTGGTGCGCTTCAGAACACAACAATAACTCGACCTGAAATTGCGTTTGCAGTCAACAAGGTTTCCCAATTCATGCACTCCTGGACTGACACTCATTGGGGTGCGGTGAAGCGCATCTTGAGTTACCTCAAAGGCACCATAACACATGGTCTCTTACTTCGCTCTTCTCCATCCCTACGACTCCAAGGCTTCTCTGATGTAGATTGGGCCAGCTGTCCAGACGACAGACGATCCACAACCGGATACTGTATCTTTCTTGGTCCCAATCTCGTTTTCTGGAGCGCAAAGAAGCAGGCAACGGTAGCTTGATCAAGCACCGAAGCGGAATATCGCAGCCTAGCAATGGTGTAATATATTTGTTAGTAGTATGTCCTAGGCCAATAAATTTTAGACCTAGATGTATGGATTGTGTTAAACAAACATTGTGTTTATTTAGAGATATTTTATATAATAAATGCGTATTGGTTATTTTATTCTTATTACTAAAATGAACCTTGAACATGATATTCAGCTTTATATCATCAAAGTATGTGACTTTGATAGTAAAACTATAAAGTATTATGAATGATATTCTAAACCATCCCTGATCATTCATAGGATGTTTGTGAGACAAACATACTTTATGATAAGCTATAAATGTACATTAGTATGTTAGTTGACTGATGATCATGTTTTTACTGATCATGAATAAGAGTTATTAAGTCATTAATGTAAGTATATGTTAGAGACCATATACTGGATTGACCCACTACATGGTTCGTGTCATTAGTTATTCTCAGTAAAGAATGTATCTGTAATCCTTAAACTTGAGATTATCTCAGTTTCCTACATGAGAAATTTTATATTTTAATATAATCTAACATCGTCTTTAACCGGGCGGTCATAAGGATTATAATTAGGTATATAATGAATTATGCGGAGGAAAGAGTTTAATTAAGATAGGATTTGTTCTTCTCATAAATTGAGAGAGATATCTTTAGGCCTCTTAATGATTTGATTGAAGAAACGCACGGCCGTGCTCGAGTGAATTAATAAGGAGTTATTAATGTCATTTGATGTTCAATCAAATTCGGTGTCAAGAAATATTTATCGACCAACGTAAGGTTGACACATACCATGCCTTATGGACGATATAGATATCTTGTAACAAAGGGATACAATGCATGAACATAAATTAGGTTTGATCGAATCATTTATACTTGCTTAATTTAGGTAATCATGATGTCTTGCTAGAGACCGCTCATGATTTATAATCCATTGTGATTATTGCCAACATTAAGTAAACCTACAGGGTCACACACAAAGAACAACTATTGAGACGTACACAGAAAAATCATAACTTATGTGATAAGTTGTATGGAGAGCTACATAGTCAAGTGATACATCCAATCCTACATCTTATATGATAAGGTGTGTTGCATATATGGTTACATAGTCACCATGTACATAGGATATGAAACTTATGGACTATATAGGCACAAGAGACACCCCAAAATCAATATATGCCTTATCATTTTCGTCCAACTTTTGTGAGACAAAAAAAGGAGAGAAAATTCGAAAATTATTCTCTTGTTATTTCTGTGAGAGAAATGATGAACGAATACTAGCATATATCGTTCTCCATCCATTCAAATGGGTTGTTCTTGTGGATACTGGTAGAGGACGAAGCGAAGTGCGGCGTCTTTGTGATTCGGGTTGAAACCGTGATTTTTGTTTGGAGAATCGGTTTGCTTGGAGAATCGGTTCATTTGGAGATCGCTTTGGAATCGGGCAAAGAAAGGCGTCAACCAAATTCGTTTTCGATCATCACGGATTAAGCGTAATCCGAAGGTACAAAGTTATGAACTTTTCTTTGATTTAATTGTAATTCACGGATCCTTCTTTTGGGTTTCGAATTCGATTTTGTTTCGTTATTGTTTTTCCACTGCGTTATGAATGGTAGAAACCCAACAATATTATATTTGTAAAAATATAATTAATTGATTTTTCTTGATTTAAAATATTTTCATACAAATATTATTGGTTTATTTTTTTATAAGTATTAATTAATTAAGGGATGTATGACAAATATTTTGGGCCTCATTTGAGATAATTAATAAATAATTTTTGGGCCAAAGAAATATTATTATTTGGGCCAAAATATATATTTTCAATTATCTAAAAGATTTGCCTTATTTTAAAATATAAAAAGTTGGGGGACTATTTTGCAAAATACTCATTTAATTCTAGATGGCCGGTTGGTTTTACTTGTGGGCCCCATTTTAAGCTTATCTCCTTAAATATCTTCCATATAATATTAGGGTTTATAAATATAAAAAATGGAGGGTTATATTTGAAAATTAACAAACTTCTTGCATATAAGATATATAGTTATATATCCGATCATAACTTGATATTTAACCCTAAACCCAAAACGGTTAGCGAGTTATTTACCACAAAGGATACCAAACCAATAATATCATTTCTTTGGGGCAATTAAACAAACATCTTCCATACATTTCTCTGAGGCATTTCAACACCTTGTCTACATACTAAAATCAATGGTACATATATTCAAAACCCCTTTTAAATTGATAAAATCAGAATAAGAATCACGCCATTTGCATTATTTACATTAATCATGCAAACTGTACCCCAATGGAGAACATATCGTACAAAAATTAAAAAGAAAAAGAAAATGTCAAGATTACTGCACAACCGACAACAAAACGAGCTCACTAAGAGAGGTCGTGTAGTCTCAGTGGGATCTAAATGCAGTGTCAAACTCCTCAAATATGCAGCTTGCGGTTCAAGCAAAAACAGTAACGAATATTTTACAGTCCATCACACTAACAGAGGAACCAGACAAAATTACGTGGAGGTGGACAACAAATAAGTCATACACTGCAAAATCTTGTTACAACCTGCTATTCTTGCTTTCCATCAGTAAACAATGGACCCAAAAGATAAGGAAATTCAATATACCGGTCAAGGTGAAAATCTTCTTGTGGCTTTTAGAAGCGTACAGAATCCCAACAGAGCTTAACCTTCAAAAGAAGGATGGACGACCATTCAACAATGTGTATTGTGCAGCCATGGACAGCAGGAATCAAGCACACATCTTTTCCTCACATGTGATTGCATCAAGAAAATATGGAACAGGTTTCATCACATTACACATAGTGCGATGAATCCATGGTCATTCTGGCATAGTTTAAGACAAACACAGAGCCAAAATGAAGATAAACGAAATTGGGACCGTTATGGGCTGCTGGGCAACAATATGTTGGAGTGTTTGGAAAACAAGAAATAGGAGGATTTTCCAAAATGTTACATGTCCAGTGGAGAACACTTTACGTATGGCGATGGGAGAGGCAACAAATAGACGAGAGAAGGAAGATTCAAGAAATTATGGAGTAAATTCATAGAGAGGACTGAGGGGTTTTCATGTAAGGGGTCATATTGTAATTGAATCTTGTCAGCATGAAACATAGTAACTGAACTAATCTTTTTCTTTTATTTAAAGTACTACTCGCAGACTTCTAGCCTACTGAGAATAAAAAAAGATTACTGAACAAAAGGGCCAGTGATGATATTTTTCATCCATCATTGTTGGAAAACCATTTAATCAGTGAAATATAATAGAGGATCAATCGCTTCTCAAAAACCAGTAATGCAGTAGGACTACTTGAAGACATGATTTTAAGAATAAAAGTCATTTTTAGAAAGGAAAAAGTATACTCTTACCTCCACAAATTATGGTCTAGCGTTCAATCAAACATCTTAACTTGTAATTTGTTCAATAATGCCCTTGTACTTGTACTTTCTGCGTTTATTGACAACTCTCTCCATCAGTTAACAAGTGATGATTTAGCCTCGCTTAAAATGTTATTACTTATTAGTAATAGTATGGAATCAATTACATATGATTAAAACAATTCTTCAAAGACGCCAATTTTCAATGCATTAATTGTTCTTCAACGCAGCAACCTCCTTTGCGATAATCAACCTGTTGGGAAAAATAGGGGTGAAACACGAACAAAATCCTCTCATGGGATTTTTGTCGAACACCTTGTGTGCAGTTTTTATGGTTAACTCAAATACTCAAATAAACACCACAAACTCAACCCGATTCACACAATATTGCAAAGGAATAAACAACAAACACAAGCGACACACAAGATTAAGAAAAACTTCTTTGTATTAATTAACTTCGATACGAACCGTACCGCTTACAAATAATACAAGAATAAAAAACCGCTTCTAGGTCACAACTCACACTTTGAACCTAGGCTACACTCGTCACCGACACGGTGGACTACACGCTCGGAGGATCCCAAAAGAATAAAGAAGAGAGCTACCGAACTAGAGAGGAACTTAAGAGGCTTCTACCATACCGGTCCGTACCCAACCGGCGATACGAGAGAGCAACAACAAGAGCAAGGTTCTCCCTCTCTCTCTCTCTCTCTCTCTCTCTCTTTTTCTTCTCCTCCTTTTCTTCTTTGGCCGCTCAAAATGAACGCAACAGAGAGGCACAAGCTCTTTGTTGCATTTCAAAAGCCAAAATGTCCCTTTTGCACATAAGATCCTCTAATTTATATTAATTACATAATTACATAATAAATGGCCCAAGGCCCATTTCATGAGGAGGGAGCCCAACAAACTCCCCCTCCCGATTCATGCGAAGAAGTCGCATCCTCCGCTTTCTTTCTACACACTAGAAGCTTCTTAACGGGCAACACATTTTTCTTCATATCGGATTTGTTTACATCAATATGGTTCCTCTCATGCAAATCCCTTAACCTCTCACCCATCGCGCCTATGCGTTCACCGTTACACCCACGCGACATATCCTTCTCGCTTTCCGGTTGATTAACATCGGTAAGCGGCACATTCTCGTGAGAGCGATATTTATCGGATTGCCGATTTTCACGAATCGAACTTCGTACCGGCACCGCCTTTTGCGGCTCTTGTGGCGGTTTTGTACCGTCGTCACGTTTACCTTCCGAATACATTTCTTGGATTCCACCATCTTCCCCATGAACCAAATTCATCACCGTGGGAGGTTTATGACTCAAATCAAACACGACTTTAGGGTTTCTACATTTCGGCTTCTCGCCCTTACCCGTACCATCATCAAGAAATATCACATCTCGGTTACGCGCGGTCTTCTCTCTAGTGAGAATTTTTACGCCATTCTCTCCCTTATTCCCTAACCGCAAATGCGACGATTTCGTCGCCATTATTTTAATTGGATTCACTTTCGTACAGAATTTCGCGTGCGTTACGTAGAGAGTGGTCAACTTCGTACCACGTGCGACAACAAGAGATCCTTTGGTGAGCTTCCACTTTCCTTCACCAAAACGGCTACAATAGTATTCATCATCAAGAGAACCGGTCGATAGTAAATTCATCCGTATATCGGGTACGTGTCTCACATTCTTGAGCACCAACTTGTACCCAAGCTCGGTTTCCAAACTCACATTTCCCATGCCAACTACTTTACACCGCCAACATTTCCCATCCTTACGCATCCAAAATCTCCTTTGGTGTAAGATGAAAAGAAATCACGTCTCGACGTGACGTGAAAAGAAGCGGCCGAATCCACTATCCATGTAGTATCTTGGCATATGCGGTCGACGAAACCGTCATCACACGCTACTATCACATCGCTATCAGATACAACCGCCGCCGTGCGGTCCTCATCACTATTTTCACTTGATGATTCTCTTTCACCGTGTCTCGTCTCTTTCTTCCATACTCTACACTCTCTTTTAATGTGGCCCAATTTGCCACAATGATAGCACTTAATCCCTTTACGAGAGCTCGACCTTCTCGTAAGCTTGTCATGGCTATTCGAATGATATGAGTTTCTCGTTTCGCTCCTTCCTCGCCTTTCAATCACAAGCGCATCGGATTCCAAAGAGATTCCTTTTTCTCTTCTCCGGGCTTCCTCATTCAACATGCTATCTTTTACCATGCCTAGCGTCACCACACCGTCGGGCGCGGAGTTGCCAAGCGATACAACGAGCGTGTCCCAATCGTCCGGCAAGGAGCTCAACAACAACAACGCTTGAACCTCGTCATCCAAACTCATTTTCATATTAGCGAATTGATTCACGCAATTTTGGAACTTACTCAAGTGTTCCGACACCGAAGTTCCACCCGTGTATTTTAAATGCACAAGCTTCCGCACCAAAAACGCCTTATTTTGAGCGGTTTTCCTCTCGAAGAGACTCTCCAATTTCTTCCACAACTCGTGGGCATTAGTCTCTAACGACACGTGGTGAAACACGCTATCACCAATCCATTGCCGTAACAACGCAACCGTTTTTCGGTTTGTTTTCTTCCAAATATCATCTGAAATACCTTCGGGTTTCTTCGCGTCTCCCTCGACCGGGTCGTATGCATCCTTGCAATACAACAAATCTTCCATTCGGGGTTTCCAAATCGAGTAATTTGTAGAATTGAGTTTAACCTTCGTACCGACACTACTTTCTCCCTCCATTTGCTTGATGCAAGCTTATCCCGTACTAACCACCACAACTCACACTTTGAACCTAGGCTACACTCGTCACCGACACGGTGGATTACACGCTCGGAGGATCCCAAAAGAATAAAGAAGAGAGCTACCGAACTAGAGAGGAACTTAAGAGAGTTCTACCATACCGGTCCGTACCCAACCGGCGATACGAGAAAGCAACAACAAGAGCAAGGTTCTCTCTCTCTCTCTCTCTCTCTCTCTCTCTCTCTTTTTCTTCTCCTTCTTTTCTTCTTTGGCCGCTCAAAATGAAGCCACGATACAGAGAGGCTCTCTGTTGCATTTCAAAAGCCAAAATGCCCCCTTTTGCACATAAGACCCTCTAATTTATATTAATTACATAATTACATAATAAATGGCCCAAGGCCCATTTCATGAGGAGGGAGCCCAACACAACCCTAGCGACACGATCAATACTAGGTTTGCCAACGACAAGTGCGTACTCTGCCGTAGATATTGTGATATTTCATTCTGACGACGAAGGATGGCATATTGGCGAGCCCGCATCTCGTTCTGAAAAGTCCGCATCTCATTCCAAAGAACACGCGTTCCGTCAAGGGATTCAGACAGACGAGCAATATCGTTACGTACAGTGCCGTCCCCATCATTTTTGTATTTCAAGCCCAACTTCATATTGTCCAAGACCAACTTCTCATTGTCCAAGTCCGACTCTAACATATTGGCTCTCTATTATGTCAAGAAAATATTCAAGTAAAATAAACAAAAATAATAATTAACTAGTAGCATACATCTGCTTTAAAGTTAAACAAAAGAAAAAAAAAACTAGTAGAAAAATGATTAATTTGCTTTAAAGTTAAATGAATAATGATTCTACTTAAATAAACAGATTTCAATTCTAAGAAAAGAAAAATTAAAAATGCATAAATGTTCAGTCAATTCTTCAATCAACTTCTTGAAATTATCTAGGAATTTATATCCAGTTTAAATCATATAAAGAAAAGACTTGATTTGAATCTATCATCATAATTAAACTGTTGGTACAAAATATTGGGATATTCGGCTTTTGACAAAGAATAAAATATTTTATTTATTAAATAAATTAAAATACATTTTACAAATATAATCTTTATACATAAAATAAAATAAATAATTAAAACTCTTTTATCCGGATCGAGCAAGCTCTGTCATAAAGCGTATTCCAGATTATCGAGCTCTAAGGAGTGATATTATTCAGAATATCTCGGAGCGATTCCCAAGACGGAATACGCTTTAGGACAGACCTTGCTCGATCCGGATAAAAGAGTTTTAATTACTTATTTTATTTTATGTATAAAGATTATATTTGTAAAATATATTTCAATTTATTTAATAAATAAAATATTTTATTCTTTGTCAAAATCCGAAAATCTCAATATTTTGTACCAACATAAACATAACTATTTCTCTTGTTTTTGTGTAAAGTAAGAAGATGATGCTTCACGCGAAACATTTATCCTGCTCCCAACAAAAAGGGTTTAACATAAATTTTTACCTCCCAGTCGCCTCTTTGCATGCCTCCTTATACATGTTCATGGTCTCCTCGAGTTCTTGTCGAAGCCTTCTTTTCTCGATCTCATGAGTTTTCTGTAAAATTAAACATTTGAATTTATTGAACGTTTGAGCCCTCTAATCAAGAAGATATGATGATTTCAAAATAGAACGAAACTCGGCTCTATTTTTGAAGATTCTAGTGGTTTACATATTTATTTAGTTTCTTTTCTTCTTCTTTTTTTACTCCAGGGTAGACTCACACATCTCACACACATCCAGTTTATTTTGTTAGTCATAATGCAAACGAAACATAGATTGAAATATAATAACATAAGCTTTTCATTGAATTGAACAAATAAATGAAATAACCTATTCAAATGGACCAAATTCATCCGTTTGGTTGACTATCATAATAAGCCAAACAAATCTATATATGGATCAAATTGAAAAGAAATATTCAATCAATTCCCCTCAAAAAAAAACATTCAACCAATCAAAGAATCCATACCTGTGTTATTTCCATCACGATTTGAGATTCAAAGTTCTTGATTATGTTGAAAAATTGTTGGGTAATGAACAAATGGAAAAATTGTTGTGTAATGAACAAAGAATTGAAGATCTTTTTCGTTCATATGAACTATTAAGTTTCTAAATTTAGTTATGATGAAACAGATATAACAGGGAATAAAAAGGAGCCTTTGAATTTCCAAGTTTAGAAAATAATGGTTTGTCTAATATTTTGCTGGCTTTTCTCTCTTTTGCTCTCTTGAGATTTTTATTGAAGGGTCCTGATATTGTGCGCCGCATTTGGGGACGCCCCGTGCGCAACTGCTGATGTGGCAGTCAGCCAAAACGCGACAGCGGCACGATGCGTGTTCGCCCAGCGCCTTCCCAGCTCAACATGCAACGACGGGTACACGACGGGATGAAAATAGAGCGCAGCGACACAAACAGTATACATATAGTGTAACGTTATGATAAAATAGTATATACATAGCAATATATAAATCAGACAAGAAAACCGTATATATATAGTATAACATTATGATAAAATAATATATATAAATCAGATGAAAATAATATATAGATATGATATAGTTCAAACAAATAGTATATGTGTATAACAAATGTGTAATTCAGACAAATAGTATATATATCACTATATGTTCTGATAAAATAATATATATAATTCAGATGAAAACAGTATATAGATATGATATAACTTTATAAAACATTATATATATATGTATATATATATATATATATATATATATATATATATATATATATATATATATATATATGTATAACAAATTCTTAAGTCGATAAAACAGTATATAGCAGATCCCGTCGCGCTGGAGAAGAAGGGGACGACAGGGAGAAGGTTGGGGAACATGTCGCGCCTAGGTCGTCCCCAATCTTGGAGTGACCAGGTCGTCCCCATTGGCGTGATTTCCATTTTTCCTTTATTAAATGGGTATAATTAAAGCCACAAAATAAGGAGAGAACCTAAAAGCAACATTCTGAAGTCCTCATTTATATGCAAAAATTATTTCATTGACTGATTCAAGGAAAAGGTGAACTCGTCATATAATTAAGAGATCAAAATTACCAAAATATTTTTGAAAAAAAAGCAATTAGGAGTGCTTGCTTTCTCTATTAACCGAAATCCCTTCTTCCTTTGTTTAGATAGATCCTTTTTATTTTTGGGACATGATAAATCACTCCCGTCATGACTATCAGTGCACTTCAATTTTTTTCTTTTCTCAAAGAAATATTATATAGAACAGAAAAATAAGTATATGAAATGAAAAACACTATGTAAAATATATTTTCTGAAAATAGTATATATAAATAAAACACAAAAATGCAAAATAATATACATAAAATACAAAAATAGTATATAAGAATAGAAAAATAATACATAAAAATAGTATATATAAATAAAAAATAGTATATGAAAGTACACAAAACAGTATATATCAAAATAGTATATATATCACGAAAACAGTATATAAAATACAGAAACAATATATATAACACAATAAGCGTCGGTCAAAGGTTGATTGTTGACCCGAAGTGATATAGTAGTGATTCAATAGGAGTGATAACACATTTCACTTTATCTTTACTAGATATTTAGTTATGTGTTATGATGTGTTTTTTCAAATATAGATTGCATAGGGGTGTTATTTTATATGAAGATTTTTGTCGATAGGAGTGAAGAGATGAAAACTTTGTAGGAGTTATGTGTTAATATAATTAAAGCAATTTTTTCCCGGTTTATGTGTTTCTACACATATTACCAAATTTATATTAATCTTGAATTTTTGGTACCATTGTGATATATTGATTATAAACTAAGTTTTATTTGTTACATTGTGTCGCGAATTAGAAGTTTAGATTGTTGATTTATACTTGTAATCTATGTTTGTTAGAGGATGCAAGCGTAAAAAGTATGCATTATGCAAAATGCAGTAAAATCTCATAAGGAAAAAAAAATGCAATTGTCCTTATTAGCAGTTCATTGGATTTGATCATCAAATTTTCATTTGTTTTCCATGACTTTAGAATATCTTTTGCATGATACATGCACTTTATAAATATATGTGAACTAATTATGTCATTTCATCCTTATCAAAAGAAAGCACGCTGTGATATTTCTTTTGGTTTTCACTTTATCATTTTAAATATTATTATCGATATTTAATTTCCACTTTGGCATTTAAAATGTTGGTATCATTGTTTCAAGTATGCGTAATAAGATAGCAGAGAAGATCAGATTATGTATATGTGTACTTATTTAGTCTCTTCTAAATATATAAGTTGTAAATGAAATCTTAAATTAAATATATATAGTGGCTTATTTTCACAGTTAATATGAATATCTAGGAGTAAATGAGTTTATGTTAGCTGTTTCCACATTTGATGCTTTCACTTATTTCAACAAATTTCTGAATCTTATTTTACGTTTATATATTATTTGTCGCTGGTGTAATTATTTAAGTGAATTTATAGTTAATTGAAAAAAATTTAATTCTTAAAAGTTTGCACAATAGTTTGTCCATCTTTTACGAATGGATGGAAAGTGATTGGAGTGAGATGTGCAATGTTGCATTCAAAACAAGAAATCAGAAAGAACACACATCCAAACTACACATTCAGAAGAAGAAAAAAATATTTATATCAAAACAATCCAAAATAAAGAAGAATCTTAAACTTACATTGACATTATTTATCTCGGTTCAAATGTCAATGAAAAAAGAAAACATATTACACCAACTAAACACACAAAGCTCTTGTATGAAAAAAGAATGATAGTGACAAAATTCAATCCTGCTTAAAGCTATGTAACCATTACTGACACGAGTTTCCTGAATTTGAACTTAAGATGTGAACTTCATTTCTCGGATTTCAATTTACTCAGTAGAGATCCCATCATGCTCCGAATAATTAAGCTGAAGAACCTAACATTTGTATCTGCTCAAAATAAACAAATAATATAACATCAATTTGAAGTACAATAAAAGCAAAAAGTTCATGCACACCCCTGAAAAATCTTAGAATCACATGCATAACCCTAAAAAATAAGAAAAAAATTCTTACCTAAACACCCTTTTTGCCTATTAATTTCAGAAAAACCCATAAACCACCCAATTAAGATAGATGTAAAAAAGAAAATAAAATAAATAAAAATCTCAACCTTGTTTACAAGCAAATCCACTTGCTCTCTGTACATCTCCTTCAAGTCCACAATATCCGCTCGGAGCTCCTCCAGCTATAACACAAACAAGCCAATAATAATAATAATAATAATAATAATAATAATAATAATAATAATAATAATAATAATAATAATAATAATAAAAAATAATAATAATAAAATATACCTCTTCATCACGTTCTCCCATGAGTTCAAGAGCCGCAGTGTGTCTTTGTCTCAGCGCTTCAAGCTCAGCTCTCACGCCAGGCAATGTTGCCGCTTCTATCTTCAGTTTCTCACACTAAAAACAACCAAATTATTCTTTTCAGATTCTGATTTATTATATGCTTTTTATAAATTATGATGACGATGAATCAACAGAGAAATTTGCGAAAAAGCCCCTTTTTTCTTCAGCAACTCTGAAAAAGATCACTACCATTAAGGGAAATGTATGGGTTTACACGTCATTGGGAACTTTCCAATTTTTTTAGTAATTTAGGGTTTTATTTGGCAATTTACTTGCAAACTTTGGATTTTATAAAAAAAAGGCTACCTGCTCTGTCAGCTTCACGAGTTCTTCAGCTAGCGAATCACGGATCGACTCCAACGAAGCCTTCACATTTCAAAAGAAAAAAAAACTCAGTAAGTTTTGAATAACAACATAGACTAATAACACATAACATTCCCATCATATTAGACTAATAACACCTAAACATATCCATCACATCAGACTCATATCAAACAAATAATTTCCATCATAACACTTTAACGATCAAGAAGGAAAAGCGAAGGAGAGAGAAAGTGAATTGAGAGAGAGAGCTCTAGAGACCAGGCGAGACATGTAGGACGCGAGCTCGCCGTCCTTCTGCCTGAGCGCCGCCTCGAAGGCGCTCGGAGTCATGCTCTTGAGGAAGTAGTTGTTCCCTCCGTCCGCCGACATCCTCCGCTCCAGATGGAGGGCGTTTTGGTCATTTAGCTCCAGCGAGGCCTGCAGGAAGTGGGATTCCTCTATGCTGTTGAGGCTCCCCGCGCTAGAGAGCTTTCTCATCGGAATGTTGTTGTTGTGCCCTGTGAGAAAAATAAAAGGTGATGGTTTAGTTGGATTTACTTAAAGATGAAGGAGAATTTGCAAAGAAGCCCTGCATTAGGTTTAAATTGCAAAAGAGCTCCTCTATTATTGGAAATTGCAAAATAAAACATCAGTTCTTTAGGAAATTGCAGAAAAGAGATCTACTGTTTGGTACAATTCAACACCGTTATAACGCAAGAGCTTTTTTTGCAGTTTGAGCAACAAATGCAGGGGCTTTTGTGCAAATTTTTCACTTCAAAGGCTAAACGTATAGATTGAGAAGAACAAAAAAAATTCAAATAAAAATATGAGTAATTACTATTAAGACCTTGGTTTGTGAGTTTATGAGTCTCATCAGATGCGGTCTTCTCAAGTTCCGCTCTAGCAGCTCTTTCCCTCTCCAGCTCCTGCAAACCCAACCCAAAATCAAATAAACACCATTTTAAAACAAAGTCATCCGAAAAACCAACCCACTAAACCAGACCTTTTCTAAGAGTTCTCTGTGAGTACCAAGCTCTTGCACTTCCTTCTTGTGCTTGGATCTGAGCTCTCTAATTTCATCGTCTAATTGTTTCGCGCGGCCTTCTTGCGTGGCGGCCTCTTCTTTTGCCGCCAAGTATTCCTGCCGGCTTTCTGACGCCCTTTGCCGCTCCTTTTCAAGCGACCGGCTCAGCTGTGTTTGCTCCGTTCTTAAGCAGGTGATCTGGTCAAAAAATAAAGAAAATTAATAAAAGAAGAAAGAAGAGTTGAGAAATTTAATGAAGGGATGAATGAATGAAAAGACCTGAGTTTCGAGAATGGTGATGCGAGAGAGGCACTGAGAGAGGCGCTCGTTTAGTGACCTCTCGTTTTCCTCGGCTGCTGCTGCTTTTGCTTCAGCCTCCTGTTTAAGAATAGTTAAAAATAAAATATTAAAAAATATTTGGTGGATTAAGTAATTATCGATTGTTTATTCGTAATAAATCCTCAAAATACGAGCATTTAAATTGAGGAAAAATTGAAGTTTATAACTGAGTGTTAAGTAATCAAATGTTGAGGTTTAATTTAACTGGCTGGTAAAGGTACATATTTGATTTCTTTTTATAAGAAATAATGCATTAAAAAAACAAAATTATTATTTTATTAATTATGAAGAGAAAAGAAAATAACCTGGAGGCGGGAATTCAAGGATCTCTCTACACCAGCCCATGCTTCGGCTCTACGAGCAGCTGTCTCCTGTTTTAGTAAATAAAAACAAAATTATTTCACAAAAATTAACAAAAAATAATAAAATATAAATAATTACTGGATATGATTATTTCATAGTGTATAAACATTAAAGCAATGATCAATGGTAAGTTTGGCTATAGATGCGACTAAATTGAAGTAAATTGTGCTGAAATGAAGCATAATATTATTTTCAAAACGGAATTCTCGCTTCAAAACCCTAAACCTAAAAATTGAAAAAGAAAGAAATTAGGGTTTTCCACGAAAATGAACCTGCATCGCTTCGATTTGTCTTAACAGAGGCCTTGTTGATTCAGGGACTTGCGTGACCAATTCATTGTATCGCATCTCGCTAGCCTGTAAAATAATAATTTCAAATTAACAACAATTTAATTCAAATAATCACAAAAGTGACACATACTGATTAATTAAAATTTTAATTGTGATTTGTGAGAGAAATTCAATAAAGAAAACGAAGAGAATAGAAACTCACTTGGTATCTCTTTTGAATATCGTCAAGATCCCTCTTGGACATTTCTTCCTTGAAGGCAGCCTGTACACAAATACAATTTAGAAATTAAAACTTCTACTTGTAAAAAAAAGAAAAAAAATCATGATATTTACAATTCTGTAAGGGTATCCATGATATTTTAATATTGGAAAATCTTTCAAAACACCCCTATATTTTCTCAAATTTAAAAAAAAAAAAAAATTTTGAAATTTTCAGAAAACCCCTTACTTTTAACTTTCCATTTTCAAAAACCATAACTTATAAAGTTCTCACAAAAACCTCTTTAACTTCCATTTTAAAAAACATTAAATTATTCAAATAATACAGAAATAACTATAAATAACATGTAAACACATTTCTTGAAATAATTCATACATTATTCCAAAATAAATCGTCATTCACACATTACTTCCCCACTATTCCAAATGAGTTACTCCGTTTTCCCAAAAACAAACCATCAAACCCAATCGGTTTCCCAAAACAAAACAAAGTCGACAACAACAAGGGGCCTTTCAACCATTTCAAAGCCAACTTTTTTTCCAAAAACATAAAGTCCAAACCACGACATTTTCCAAACATTCCAAAACACAAGGACCTTTTTCCCATACACCACAAAACACAGTTGCCATAAATAACACAAACAAAAACACCACAAATATTTAACCGCGTTAAACAACACAAACAACATCCCCTCCAACTCAACCTTCAATTCACTATTCTCTCTCGCCTCCTTCAACGACTCCGCCTCTTTAGCCGCGTTCAGTGCTTTCGCATAAAACTCCTTTAGCGCGTTGAGTCCCGCCTGGTTCTCCTCTATGGTCTCCTGAAGGAGCTTTTCCGTGGCTGATAGTGAATTGAAGGTGGAGATGGAGGGGAGGTGGAGATGGAGGGGATATTGAGGGAGGCCGGGGAAAAGGAGGGGGTTTCAGTGCAGACTGTCGAGGAGGCTCAGGCACGCTATTACCACCATAAAAAAATCCCAAAAAAATACAAAGCCCCTAATACCAATAAATTACCTCCTGTTCTTTCCTTGTTATAGCATGCCTCAGCTCCTCGACAGTCTGGACCTCCTTCTCGCCCGCCTCCCTCAAAATCCCTTCCAACTCCACCTTCAATACACTATTAGCTCTCGCTTCCGCCAACGACTCCGCCTCTTTAACCACGTTGAGTGCATTGGTGTAGAACTCCTTCTGCTATTTAGTTCAGCCTAGTTCTTCCCTACGGTCTCCTGGAGGAGCTTTTCTGTGGCTGATAGTGAATTGAAGCTGGAGACGGAGACTCTGTTCAGGGAGGCCGGGGAAAAGGAGGGGTTTTCAGTGCGGACTGTCGAGGAGTTGAGGCACGCTATTGCCGTAAAAAAAAAACCCAAAAAAATACAAAGCCAATAATACCAATAAAATTACCATAAAAAATTACCTCCTGTTCTTTTCTGGTGATGGCGTGCCTCAGCTCCTCGATAGTCTGCACAAGAATCCCCTCCTTCTCGCCCGCCTCGTGCAACAGAGTCTCCAGCTCCACCTTCGCCTCGTTATTCGCTCTCGCTTCCGCGAACGACTCGGCTTCTTTAGCGGCGTTCAGTGCGTTGGTGTAGAACTCCTTCTGCGCGTTGAGTTCTGCTTGGTTCTTCTCTATGGTTTCTTGGAGGAGTTTTTCAGTGGCTGATTTGTCCCGCTTTACGCTCTCTGCTTTCGCCTCCTCAACCTGGAAGGAAAGAAATGATATATATATATATATATATATATATATATATATATATATATATTTAAATGTGGAAAATGTAAAGTTTCTGTAAATTGCAATAAAGCCACACCATTTAATTACAAACTAACACCTAACTATCTTATTTCAAGTGATATAATAATGCAGGGGAAGTTTTTCAATAATGCAGGGGAAGTTTTGCAATTTAAGCGTAATGCAAGGGGTTTTTTGTAATTTTGGCATAATGCCGGGCTTTTTGCAAATTTCACTATATTAAGATATGAAAAATATAAAAATTGATGATTTTTTGAATACCTGGAGCTTTGAGTTGAGTCTTTGCTTCTCTTCTTCCAGCTCTCGGATCTGAACAGAAAAAAATTGAAAATAAAAACAGTTGATGAAATCAATTTTAATTTAAAATTGAAAATAATTTCTTTTTTTAGGTAAAATATAATAAAGTTATAAATAATTTAATATAAAAAAATGATTTATATGCCTGAGCTCGGAGTTTCCGTATAGTTGCTTCTTGAGCGGCTTGTTTTTTAGAAAGCTCCTCCCCTATGCAATTTAAAGAAAAAAATGATCAATTGTTAAATTGTGTATTATTGGGATATATTTAGAAGGGTGAACGAGTCAATTCTGAAATTTGGTCAAACAAGTACATAATATGTGAAATTAAAGGAAAGAAATATAATATATTTGAACCTTCAGCCATGACTTGAGTAATGATCTCATCTTTCTCTTTTAAAAGAGCAGCAGCATCGCTTTTTTTGTTTTGCTCTCGCCTTAATGTATCTCTTTCTTTTGTCAGTGCATAGACCTATAAATTAAAATATATATATTTTAATTTTTGCAACATAAAAAGCAGTATACAACTGAAAAAGAAACATAAAAAGAAGTATAATATTGAACAGAGCTGAAAAAAACTAGACAAAACAAAATGGTTATAATTGAATTTCAGTATATACAAAAGTTCCATGGAAATTACAACATAACTCAACCAAGTGATGTTTATTTAAGGTAATTTGCAAAAAAAAAAAAAAAAAATCCATACATAATTCTATTAGATCCATTATTTTTTTTCCTTTCAGCTAAATGTCATTAACAAAATTAAATTAATGAGCAAAAGTTGTACCTTTCTTTCAAGAGAAGATACTCTTTGGTGATATTCTTCCTTCAGTGATTCAACTTCAGATTCCATCGATGATTTTCTCTGCAAATTTTAAAATTATAAATCATTAATATTACTATTCAAAAACAAAGTGTTTTGGGTCAAAACTAGTAATAAAACAAAAGTTAAAAAGAGCTATAGTAAGGTCCAAATCATAGCTCTAATAAGATCCAATTTACAAAACTAAATAAAAAAAATACACAATGATAGGAATACTATATCAAAAAATTATTTGTGTATATATTATTTACCCAAAACTAGATAATAATTTAAAGTATAAATTAAAGGAGCATACCTACCTTCAAGTCTTCAATAGTAGATTTAAGTTGGTCATTTTCGTTCATGAGTTTTGTCATCACATCAGCTTTGGCCTGCAACAAATATAAATAGTTTAATTTCGCCTTTCTTTTTAAAATGTCGCATTAATTAATTATCAGCCTGCCGTTCAAAAAAAAGTAACAACATAAGGAGCTATTTAACTAATGGTACTATTATGAGTAATGAAAATATTCTGATGTTAAAATTAGCGGGAATTTCATATTTAACCTCTCAAGACTTCAAAATATCATATTTATCCTTCCGAAAATGTAAATCTCAAATTTACCCTTCCAATATATCATATTTACACCTCTAAAAACAAAAATACCAAATATATCCTTCAAAAAATTATTCTCAGAGAGGTAAGTAAATATGATATCTATATTACATTTCTGAAGGATAAATACGAAATTTTAAATGGGAAAATATGAAAATTCCTTCTTATAATAATCACCTGAGCTTGCCTTGCTGCACCTTGTAAAGCAGCCTCCATCATTTTCATCTCTTTCCTCAACTTCTCAATTTCTGAATCAGAACCTGATTCATTAACCTCGCGAGAAGTTACGATTTTACCCTCCTCTTTTTTCTCTTTTTTCTCCTCCTCTTTCTCCTCCACTTTTTCACCCTCATTTACCTCTGATTGTTCTTGTTTTGTTTCCACATTAGATGCCTCAACAGAGTGTAAAATTAATTCATTATTAACAGTTTTTTCCTCTTGATTATTATTATTCAATTCTTCAGTAATAGTAATTGTTGGCTCGGAATCCTCTTTCACTTCCTCATTTTCTACATTATCAGTTTCTCTCTCATGATTAATCTCCTCTGACTGAGCATCAACACTGGTTTCTCTCTCTACAGTTCCCTCACTCTCTTCAACAGACTCCTGACCCGTTTCGGACTCCTCCTTAACCTCTGAATCTTCCTTTTCAGCCAACTCAGAACCAACATCTGTTGACTGATTTACATTTATTTCCACATTTGAACTTTCTTCTTGTTCATCATTAGCTTTATTCTTCTCATGATCTATATTTTCAGTGGGGACTGCCTCTTTGACTGGCTCAGTTTCTTCTTCTTCTTTCTCTTTCTCTTTCAGAGGAGGAGCAACAATGGCGGTTTCTTCTTTAGCTAGAGATGGAGCTTTGGTGGAAATAGTTTCAGCTTCTTTAGATACTGTTGAAGAAGAATTTTCTGATTGAGTTGATTTTTCAGCATTTTCATCTTCTTTCTGCTGCATAAAAGCCATGAACTCCGGCATTGCTCCCCATGATCCTGAAGCTGTATAATCAGAAAAAACAATTAATTTGATCAGAAAAAGATCTTGATTTGATGAAAAGATAAAAGCATGATTTTGTGATTAATTGAGGTCATTTGTCTTAATTAGGTTTTAACTCAGTAAATTTAAGACTTAATTACAAAAATTGAGCTAAAATTCAGTGGAAAAAGATCATCCAATACTCAATGTATCAACTGAAATCACTATTTCAGTTGAGAGGAAATGGATCTTATGCCGCATTTACAGTGCAGGATTCCATGTAACGAGTCACTCAACAACCCTCGACACCAAGATCCAGCTACAACTAACCGAGATCTCATAGTAAAAGCTCAAAACTCAAATTCAAAACCACAACAATGTCATAAATAAATCTCGACTGAGCAAAACAAGACCAAAACTACTCACGCACCTTCATCAGATTCACTATTGTTCTTCTCCTCAAACCCGAGTGCGGTATCAAAATTCTTCTCGATGTTCTTGACGCTCTCGCTGATCTTGTTCACGGCCCCCGCCAGATCCTGGAACCCGCCCAACGAGTTGAACCACGCCATTTGATCTACCTCGCATAGATCTGATCTGCCTCTCGGACGGACCAATTATGTTCCGATTCGATCAAAGCGAAGAATCAGTTGTTGGTGCTCTTCTGGAGCTCCTCGTCCGGCGGAAGAGATCTAGCTCGGGAACTGGTTCTGTCGGGAGGCAAACTTGTCGCGCCAAAGGAAGAGAGAGAGAGAGAGAGAGAGAGAAGAGGAGAAAGTGAAATTGAGATCGGACGGAAGAGGAATTGAGAGAGAGAGAGAGTTTGGATCTTCTGTAGTCTGTACTGCACAGAGTATAATGCTACTAGTTTTTATTATAATTTGGCCAAATTTCATGTGTACCCCTATAAAAAGTTAAATATCGCCAATACCCCTACCAACTCCTCAAATATCATGGATAGCTTTATGATATATTTAGGGCCCGTTCGGATCCTTAGTTTTCACTCGAGTTTTATCTAGGATTCTATGCTCTCCACGGTTTCTCTAAACTGCTGTTCGGTCGTGTAAAATATTTCACGGATTTGGCTGCTAAAGGCATAGGATTCCACGAAAAGGTGCTATTTTTGTGGCTTTCGAAAACGGAGCTCGGATTGGATTTTTCAGGAGGAAAGGAGAGAGAAAGTATTAAAAATGTATCGTCTCTTTATTCTCATATTTCAACCTCACGAAAATCCTCCTCCAATCTCTCCTCATGGCGACCTTCTGCTCCTCCGTCCCTTGCCATGGCTTGGATGAGAGCTACCACGCCCAGATCTCTGTATTGAGCTTACTTCTCTGTCTTACTAGTGCTTAGACTCTTCTCTTCTTTTCTTCTCTTCGAATTGGAGTTTGGACGGCAGTTTTGGGAGATCCGCCCCGACTTGAACCGGCTCCAGATGACATCTTTATATAAAATAAAATGATATAATTTTTTTTTAGGGCTCGTTTGGCATTTTTTTCTGTTTTTGTTTTCAAAAAAACTGTTTTTTGTTTTTAAAACCGATAATATTTTTCCTAGTTATTATTTTACCAAATGTACATTTATAACATTTTCAGCCTCAATATATCAAGTTTTCAGCGCCAGTGCTTTATGAGGATCTAAGCAAAACTGGCCTAGTTATTGAAGAAATTTCGTGAATTCGATGCAACGGAGCGAAGAAATTTGGATGAATTTAGTGCAACTGAGTGATAAAAATGGAAAAGAACTTAAATGGCGGAAGTAGAAAGAGATAAACCTTTTTAGAGTTTCTAACTCAAAATTTGTCTAATTACACTTGAATTTCAGTAGAAAGAGAGTGGAACAAATTAATAATTTATAATGTGAATTTCAATAAAAAAAATAATATACTCAAGAGGAACCTATTATAAAAATATATACTTTACAGGCATTCATTCAAGAACATATTTTAGAGAAAGTAGAATTAATCAAAAAACTAGAAAAAAAAAACATTGTTTAGATAAAGATGCACATAAATATGCTAATGAATATGATGAAGATGCAGATGAATATGATGATGGATATGAGGATGAATATGATGGCCTTATTTTTCCTAATAAATTTGTTTATAGAGTAATGCTAGCAGAAAGAGATGTCAAAAAAGATGTAGATGAAGATACAGATAAAGACATTCAAGCTAATAATAAGCAATTTATGAAATCAATAAACTTTCCCTGTCAATCTCCTCTCCTTTAACGACGTCCCACTCAATGATGTTGTGCTCCTGGACGTCAGCAACATCAGTGACCATCTGTACTTGCATATTGTGGACTGCATCTAATTCACATGGATGTGCAACTCACCGTAACTCCGACAATGCAGGAAACAGGAGGAGCAGCGGCGCTTATGCCCCTCGTGCATGTGCTCAACATGCCTCTTGGAGTGGTCATCAGCGTTGCCGCGGTAAATCCAAAACTTCGTGTGTTGGAGACAGCAGAACTTAGCACTGTTCGGGGCCAAAATTGGAGCCATTGCTAAACTGAAAGAAGGAGTATTAGAGGAGGAACGAAAAGAGAGACAATATTGAATGAACGATGATGGTTTCAATGAACTCTGAGTGCCCTAGAGTTATTTATAACAATAACAATAGAACAAAGAAGGAGAATTATAAGAGGAAGGGGAAGAGAGAAAATATTGAATGAACAATAATGATTTCAATGAACTCGAGAACCTTAGAGTTATTTATACCAAAACCAATAGACCGACTAACTCTTAACTCGGGTTAATTTAATTTGTTTGAAATTAACCTGAGTTAAGACTTAAGAGATGCATGCTCCTATGATTAAGATTTTGAATTTTGACGGTGGAAATTGGCCGGAATGTGAACAGAGAATTTTGAAAGGTTTGTGAGGGTGAGAAGGACGGAATAAATTAGGAATTCATCTCCTTCAAATCAAGATTTTTAATTTTTTTTAAGTTCATAAATATATTTAAAGTTAATTAAATTATGTAGAGATTTTTTTCTTCCAATTTCTAATAATGCAGGCTCTTTATTGCTTTTTTTGGCAAATTTGTCAAAATTATTAGGCCAAATTTCATATGTATTTCCCTATAAAAAGTGAAATATCACCAATACCCCTACAAAATCACTCAAATATCACGTATATCCCTACAAAACCACACATATAGCATCAATAACCCTACAAAAATCTTAAAATATCATGACTCCTCTTGTCGTTAATATTCCGTCAGAATTCGTCAGTTAAATAACGTCTATAATGATTGCGTTATTATTATTTACTTTATTAAAAATATAAAATGACTATTATACATAATTATTTTTTTATTAATTTCTTTTTGTGAATTGTAAGTTTTTTCTCAAACATATTCATCTCGAACCTACTATACATATAAAAATATAAACTAAAGAGAATATAAAATGACTCAATATAAATCCTTAGCATATTTACATAGAAGAAAAAATAAAAAAATAAAAAAAATAACATTAATCTCAACACTAAGGGCCTGTTTCTAGCGTAGTTTTGAGTAGGATTAGGAAGCCATGGTTGCAGGAAGCTAAGGTGTGAACATCAGGGCAGGAAACTACGTAAAACTGTATGAAAGTATCAAAAAGAGGTGTTTGATCAAAACATAGGAAGCTATGAATATAAAATTAATATTTAAAAAAAACTAACCGTTAGAATAATATTTTTAAGCCAGTATAAGTTTGTGAGAAAATATTATCACAATGCTTAAAAGTTTAATTTCTCGAAATCATTTTTTTCTATTAGCTATTTCAAATTCCAAATCAACATAAAATATTATTAATATGGAAAACAATTTCTATGTTTCCTAGTTACCAATTAAAATTGCAGCACCATGTCAACTTAAGCCGAAAAAGGCATATTAACGAAATTAAACCCAATCAGTCAGTCATTTAGTAAGCAAATTAAGCATAATTATTCACAATCAATCACTATTTTCTTTCCAGTTAATAGTCCTTTAATTATTCCTTTAAAAAGAAAGCAAAATTAATCAAGTATATGAAAGTCTTGGGGGGATTGGTAACTAATTACTAGCTAAATTAGACAGCTTATGTACACTTAATATTTGTCCAAATTAGCACCAAATAAGCATCAATTTAGCAGATTAAGCATCAATTAAGCATCAATTAACCATCAATTAAGTAACAATTAAACATCAATTTAGCATCAATCACAAAATTAAGCAACAATTAACCATTAATTCAGGAACAATACCAAATTAAGCATCAATTAAGTATAAATTTAGCAACAATCACTAAATTAAGCATTAATTTCCGAAATCAGTCAATCAGCACCAACTTCCATCTAATTGTTTTCTTCATCAAAAGCGCAAAATATTCAATTAGCTGATAAATTTTAACAGCCAATTAGCATTAGCATTAATCGGGCGAGCAAGGGGAAGGCTCTGATGGTTGAGCCTGAACGTCCGACATATCGTCCACTGAACGCATTACAAGATAGACACAGAACGAGACGTTTCAACGAAAAAACACCGACAATGCCGAGTACATTGCCGGGTGGTTATCGGTTCAGGCAGCATCACACATCGGTAATGTATTTAAATATGGTTTTATATATGTATATATTTTATTACGTAAAAATGTTGTACTTATATTTGTTGTTTATGCAGCTGCCATGGAACTATCAGTACGAGCCATATTTTCTGAATGCGTGCTTGTTACAAACGCAGAAGATCGGTCATATTCCTATCGAGGCTACTACTGCAGGAGCGGTGGCGACCGGAGACACATACTTTTCATATGCCACACGGTGAAATGACCATCACGTTGGATGATGTGTCATGTTTGTTGGGGATGCGGGTTGATGGCACAGCGTTGTGTTTGAATACCGAAGATATTAGTTAGGTAGATAAAGCGACGGAACTGCTCGGAAAAACCCAACCGGCAGGTATGTTCTAAGGTAACAAAAGAAAAAAGCAAGATTTTGGTGTGCAAGAAATGGCTCGTGGAAAAATTTTCCGATTTGGAAGATGAGGCCCCCCTCTTAAGGGTACAACAATATTGTCGAGCTTACATGATCGCATTCTTCACCGATGTTTTGTTTACCGACTCGAATGGGGATTCTTATTCCTTCATGCCATTAGTGTTTTTAGAAAATATGAAAATTTTGCACGAGTGGGCATTTGGGAGTGTGGTTCTCGGTTATCTGTACCAAGAGTTGTGTAAAAGTACCAGTGCAGGTCGGAAAACTATGGGGGGTTGCGTGTTATTATTATAGTTATAGGCGTGGATGCATTTTCCTTCTTTTCGGCTGAATGTTATGCTGAACCCCGGAAGATTGAATATGTACAAAAATCCGGATTTTAACGATACAGTTGGAATGTTGTTTATTGGTGCTAGTAGGAGAGACGATCAAGCTTACAATCATTTGTTGTCACGTTGGGACTTGTTCGACAGTCAACCATCAGATGCTGTGGATTGGGCACCTTACGAAGAATTCTGCCCGATACTGCCACCCATTTGTGGAGAAGAAAGAGATACATGCTTACTCTCTTTATCGTTGATTTATATGTGGATTGTCGAGCATTGTCGCCCTCAGAGGGTGATGCGACAGTTCGGGTATCGGCAGAAAATCCCCCCCCCCCTTCCCCCCCCAAAAAAAAAAAGAGGACCCCGAATATGACGAAAAATTGCACGACTTGAAACAAGGCCGCGGAAAAAATTGGCCGGAGAGAAGTGGATTTATCTCTGGGAGACTAAAATTATTTGACCTGTTCCGCCACTACCTGTAGCGGAACATATGTTTTTACACTAAATGGAACAATTTTGAAAAAACTGAAAATAAACATGTTCCGCCACTATTAGTGGCGGATTAAAATCTGTTTCGTCAGTGAGAGTGGCGGAAATGATAGATACCCCATTATTTTGAAATGAATGATATTTGCTGATTTATTTTTTAATATAATGGTACAAAAAAAATCCAATTATTATCTGTGGATGGTTTTTTATGATCCTTTAATTTGAGTGATCATTTGGACGGACTTGTAGGGAGTATGGATTCGGATTCTTTAATAGGTTGTAATCAACTCTTTTTGGCCGAATTAAAATTTTGTCTAGGCCTTAGTCTATTTTTTGAGAAAATGGATTTAAGAGAAGTGGAGAAGCATGGAATTCAAGTGAGTTATGAGTTATAACCAATGTTGTAAAAGTCACAAATTGCTTCTCGATCGGCGAGGTGGGGATTTGGGATTAATCAAGATTAGTCAGCAATTAATCAAACGATTATGTTCGTACAAATTATCATATTTTAATTATAAAATTATAAACTAATACTATAATTTCTCAACAAAAAAATAATATAAATTCATTTACCAAATAACATGTTAAAGTAACACTATAATTTCTTAGTCATCGCCCACCAAAAGTTAGTCGCTGCTCTTCATTTGGATCGCAAGTCGCAACTCGCACGAAGAGTAAGAACTAAACCCTAAGTCTAAACACGAAGAGTCTACAAATATTGTTTTCTGGACTTTTTTAGAAAAATAGAACCAAATCTCATAAAAATCGGCCCAAATCAGGCTTAAATCGGATAAAAAAAATTTCAAAAAGATTTGACTAAATCCGATCGTTTTTCTAAAGATTTAATACTAATCGGAGATTAATCGGTCCAAATCGGAGATTTTTGCAACACTGGTTATAACTTATAACGGAGATTTTATCAGGAACTTCTAAATTCTAATTTTCTGAATGTTTTAAAAACTTCTTTATTTTTTTCGAATTTTCTTTTTAGTCACTATAAAAGATGGGTGCAGTAATCAAATATAATACCCAGACTCAATGAACAAAAGAATGCTTATTTATAATAGTTCGTTGCTCACAAAATTAATTTGGCATGTATTCAATAATATTTTAATTTGAAATTATACAAGCCAATTTAAATTCTGGTGTAACAGATTTGAACCTGCAAATCTAAATGCAACAAACCTCAAACCTCAATTTTTTGCTTGTTTCTATTTAGAAATTAGAAATGGTCCAGAGTTCCATTCACAGTAATCAAGCAACAACTTTTTGTTGGTTGATTCAAAGAGGTCACAAGAGATTTCCAATTTTATTCTCTTTCTTTGTTCTTACATGTTCTTTTACTTCATTATTACTTTTTTATGGACAAATCGAATGTTAGTGCATAAAATATTTGAGGTCACTTTGACGTAATGATTTAATTTTGATAAATGGAAAAAAAGATGACTTCTTAAACTATTATGTGTTCATTGTTGATTAAATATGCTAAAATATACAAAAATATTATGACAATTTATGGAGGAATGAACTCAAGCACATAACGCATGACAAATTTGAGGAACAAAATTTCTGGTCATGAAATCAAGCCAAATTCTAAAACAATTGATTTTTTTTTGTTATAAGAGCAAATTAAATCTAGGTAAGTATTTATTTTAATATATTCGGCTATTTCATGAACTCCGTTTCATTCATTTCGAGAAGTATTGATAAGAATTCATATCAATCTTGGCCACTGTCTGTATGTATACAGTGTGGTTTTTATCTGTGATGTATGTAATCTGATTTTACATACAGTGTGGTATTATCTGTGATGTATCATGTATGTGATCTGATTTTACATACAGTGTGGCCGTATTATCTGTGATGTATGTAATTTGATTTTGATCTGATATTTTCCTATTTCCAACATATGTCAAAAAATTGTGCTATGCATGACAAAAACATCTGTAGATGGAAATGAGAAACTGCAAATTGGAATTTTGAGAAAGAACTCAAGAAGTATCTGGATTTTGAGACGTGGCAAACTATAGTAGTCATGATACAGTTGGTTACTAGTCAATGTTCTAGAATCTTATATATGACCATAAAATGGCCCATAATAAATCTCAAATAATGGCCTATATCTCACATTTGAAGATTTAAAGTTATATTGATGAATTATTATCAATGTCTTCTAATTGAATTATTTTGTGTAGTATAATTAACAATTTTAGTGTAGTATAATTAATAATTTTCAAATAATGTGAGTAAATTAATATTTCTTTATTGAAACAAGAGAGATTGGTCTTTTCCGCTTTGTTCTATTTTCCATCTCTCACATTAGAATAATTCATTTTTCTTCAAATTATTTGGCGATAACATTTCTATGGCTAAATTGAAGTTTAAGTAATTTGGAATTAAAAAAAAATTGCATAATTTATAAATTTATTTAAAAAATTAAAAATTATTACTATATTTAGATATAATTTCCTAGATTTCATACGTAATTTTTTTCCTCAAATTTTAAAACTTTTTACTAGGCATGATTTTTTTTTACAATTTTTCTATATATTATTTTTGTACATATTTGGCAAATATCAGATGTCAGGCTCAACATATCAGCACATGTTGGCTTTTTTATAGCATTTATTGTAATGTCTATAGTTGAAGTTGACTAGCTTTGTTGCTCATGATGGATCAAAAGAGAAATTTGGTCCCTTTTCATGGGCCAGAGTGCAAAAAGTTAAATAAATATTTGCGTGTACATTTTATTTTGGGAAATTTTACTTTGAATCTATCAAATGCATTGATGCTATAAATTTAACTATCATAAGATACATATGTAAGAGTATAAATTCTGTACATAACAAAATTAAAAGAACATTAAGAATATGAGACTTGCAAGTTGTAATAACTAATAACCACTAATTAATTACTTAATTAGATCTATACATTTTCATTTTTACATTTTATGATAAAATAAATTATAATACCAATGCACTATGCTATTAATTATGCATCCGTACTTATATTTATTTCTTCTTTAATTAAATCAATCATTAAAAAAGAACCAAATAAAGATCTTCATTCTAAGAGGAATTTTCCCTGACCAAATTTTTTTTAATTTGTTTGAGGTATGAATTCCAAGTGTGAAGGCAGAGTAGGCACTTTTAGTGGTGAAGAGGCCATTTTCGGACCATCTCCAGCGAATTGTATCTGGCTGTGCAGTTAGCCGAGTATTTTCTAAAGTTTCCTGGAGAGTTAAAAACTCTTGCTGAGGTAATTCAGCTAAAAGCTCTTTAAACACATCTTCTAGAGACTGAAGGCTTTTAAAATTGTGAACTGAGCCTCTTGTGATCTCTGCATGTGAATAAAGAGAAGGCATGTTGTGACTAAGCACTCCTGCGCCTCAATTACTATGCCAGAAACTCGTGGATTTACCATCTCCAAGCACAAATTCAGTGCTTACTAGAAAGAAAGGTATCAGTTTCTTAATTTCACTCCAAAAGTACGAGTCTGATGCATTTTTTTCTTTCTCCCCTCCTTCTAAACTCAAGTGTGAGACTAATGTTTTCCATTGCAATCCATTTTTATCATTAAAGAATTTCCAAATCCATTTTAAAAGCATTGAATTATTAAAGATTTCCAGATTTAAAACTCCCAGACCACCTCCTGATTTGGATCTACAAACTTTTTTTCAATTAATTAGATTATACCCTTTTTCTTTATTTCTTTTCTAAAGAAAATTTCTTCGTATTTTAACCATTTCTTTTAAAACCCATTTTGGGAATTTAAAAACTGAAAAGTAATAAATAGGTAGGGAAGATAATACTGAGTTAATGAGCACTAGCCTGTCTCCAATACCCAGTGTTGCTCCTTTCCATCCTTGCAAAGGCATAGATACTTGTGGGCAGCCTAATTCATTGGAAAATTCTTGCACAGCTGAATGATTTTCTGGAATAACACAGAATTCAGATTTTTCAAAATTAATTTTTAAACCTGAGCTGTTTTCAAAGCTTTTTAACAAAAATTTTAGTCTCTGAACTTGTTCCAACTCTAGTTTTAGAAGGAAAACTGAATCATCAGCATAAAAAAGAGAGATATGAGGTTGGGTAATGGGTTTTTCAAGGTAATTTAGTCTACCAAGGTTAATATTCTTCATATTTGTAAAAAAAGAAAATCTATATATGAAATTATTTGGATTTAATAAAAGCTTACGAATTCGTAAACTGAGGAGCCACACAGAGTGCTGCCATCCTTCAATTTAGCAACTGCATATCAAAACAAACAGCATTTAAATTTTAAACCCAAATAGTAATTATAAGAAAGAAATGTGAAATATGGTGTGTATATTTTCAAATAAAAGCTTAAAATATACCGTATCTTGCCATTGCATTGCTCTCAACTATCGGGCCCTCAGGAGTCTCCAACACTGGAACCTACACAAAGAAATACACATAAATTATTTCATTTGCAGCATAAAAACAAATAAATTAATTAAATCATAAATTTATATTTTATTTTTTACCTTTCCAAGGCGATTCCTACGGACGAATGCATGGCCATTGAGAAATAAATGGTTTTTGTCAGACCTTTTGAATTCCTTCACATGCTCGACCTTCACGCTGCAGTATTCAGCTGCAACTAGTGTTTTGTAGGCATTCTTGCTGCCCTGTCCGTTGCGCAAAACCTGCATTTGAATGAACCACGGCTCTTAATATGATTGTAGCAACAGTTCTGATTCAGTATTAGTACACCAAAACGTATGAAAAACAATTGTTTTGTCAGCCCCCCAAAATTAAAATCCCAGAAACATATATAAAGCAAGATATTCAGATCCTGACAACGAATTGACTGGATCAACGCCATATTGTTACATGCCCGTTGCAACAAAAAGAAAGAAGAATATTTCAGCTCACAAGAAAAATATGGATAAATTCAGGTACTTAACCCCCAAAAACGCAATTGAAGGGTAATAAAATTTCCCTAATAAAAATAAGTAAACAAAATTGTGCAGATTCAAGATCAAGATCCACAATTGAAACTCAACACATATATGTAGAAGAAAGTGAGCTTGAAATAACTCACCAGAGCCATCGGGATCGGCGGATTCTAATCACCTGTTCTGAGATGAGATCTGAATAAAGAAGCAAGAAGCCAAAAATCTCAGCAAATGTATTGAGCTTTCCTAATATTTCTACGGATCTGTAATGGATCTTTTCAATTTCGGCGATTTTAGGGTTATTCACCTTGTTTTCCGGTTGAGGAAGAAAAGGGGGAATCGGAGAGCAAGATTTGTGAAGGTTCTGGAGAGTCTATACTTATATTAGGGGAAGGTTGAGCAAAAAATTATTAAATAGATGTGGTTCATGTAATCGTTTTCTCAAAGTAAGCCGGTCTATGTGGTCCGCATTTATTTTTGACAAAACGTGAGCTCAAACTTTGCAACCGCTTTTTATACTCATAAACCCGCTTCACCGATACCGTTATTTATACTGTCTATAATTTTTTGACGTCAATTTTCCTTCTTACACGTGGCAGCAAGTAAATTGAATGCTTAAATGGTAGTATCAACTTGCTTTGAATATAAAAAAGATAACTATAGTAAATAATCACTTATATTTTTTTGCTACAGTAGTAGAGTTCGTGGGTTTTAATCAACTGGTCACATGTTCGAAACACCCACTCTTAAATTCTTTTTTGTATTATTTTTTGTAGTATAAATTACTAAAAGAACATGTGTCTATTTGATTAGACATCACAATGAAATGCAAACCTCCACGTTTGTACTTTCCTTCAAGAATACGGTAAAAAAAGTATTACCTTCATTTCAATTATCTACCTCATGAACTGTAAAAGAGAGAATAATTCTTTATAATTTGTTTTTTTAAAAGAAAAGAAAAAAGACATGGAGATTATCAGGTAGATAGAACTTGCTTCCGTGCTATTCTCCATTTGAAAGAAGTTGAAAGGTATTTTGTTTCTGCATAGTTGTAATATTTCTTTCTTTCTTTTAACTGCTCTCAAAGTTTGTTTGAATAGATAGCATAAATTTGTGCATATTATAGTTCTACATCTTTACTCAACTTATTTGTGTCAAGTCAACCATATTGCTAAAGGAGTCGCACACACTTTTGTATTATGTTCTTAATATCGATAGACGTCAATTTCCCTTCTTACACGTGACAGCCCGAAAGGCCCGGCTGCCGCGGGAGGGTGGGCGGTCACGGCGTGGAATCGCTCGTGGCGGCGCATGAGGTGTCTTCGGCTTGTTTGCCTCGGCGGGCTCCTCGCACAACGTGCGACCAACCGCCGTAGGCCTTGCCGTGTCCGCTTCCTCCCTCCAGTTCATCTGTTGGGAGGCGGCGGATGAGGTCCGTGACGTTCGGTCTTCAACTGATTCCATAAGGTACTTCGTTGTAGTAGGTGTTGGCTCACCCAGCTCTTCGTTCAAGAAAAAGGACAGATCTCAGTTACGGATCAGATCAGTACGAAACAGCCTTTCTAGTCTATTTTTCTCTGTTTTGGGGACTTGTCCCTGCCCCTTCGGAATTTCGTTCCTCGGAACATCCCTGCCGCTTCGGTTTTGATGTTCCTCGGATCGTCCCGGCTGCTTCGGATTTGCGTCCCTTTCGGTTTGTCGCGTTGCTTCCGGTTTGCGTATCTGTCACCTTGGTTACGGGGTGACGTGTTGCCATCCTAATTTCGTGTACGGCAGGCTCCCGCTGCTGTGGCCTATGCTCAGATCGTCCCGTAGGCAGCCTTACGGCCCGAAAGGCCCGGCTGCCGTGGGAGGGTGGGCGGTCACGGCGTGGAATCGCTCGTGGCGGCGCATGAGGTGTCTTCGGCTTGTTTGCCTCGGCGGGCTCCTCGCACGTGCGACCAACCGCAGCAGGCCTTGCCGTGTCCGCTTCCTCCCTCCAGTTCATCTGTTGGGAGGCGGCGAATGAGGTCCGTGACGTTCGGTCTGTCCCTGCCCCTTCGGAATTTCGTTCCTCGGAACATCCCTGCCGCTTTTGAATGCTTAAACGGTAGTATCAACTTGCTTTGAATATAAAAAGGATAACTATATTAAATAATCACTTATATTTTTCTACTACAGTGGTAGAGTTGGTGGGTTTTGATCAACTGGTCACATGTTCGAAACACCTACTCTTAAATTCTTTTTTGTATTATTTTTTATAGTATAAATTGCTAAAAGAACACATGTCTATTTGATTAGACATCACAATTCAATGCAAACCACCACGTTTGTACTTTCCTTCAAGAATACGGTAAAAAAAGTGTTACCTTCATTTTAATTATCTACCTCATGGACCGTAAAAGAAAGAATAATTCTTCATAATTTGTTTTTTTAAAAGAAAAGTGCTTCTCCGTGGTTTAGATAGAACTTCCTTCCGTGCTATTCTCCATTTGAAAGAAGTTGAAAGGTATTTTGTTGCTGCATAGTTGTAATATTTCTTTCTTTATTTTAACTGCTCTCAAAGTTTGTTCGAATAGATAGCATAAATTTGTACATATTATAGTTCTATATCTTTATCTCAACTTATTTGTGTTAAGTCAACCATATTGCTAAAGGAGTCGCACACACTTTTGTATTATGTTCTTAATATCGCAAACCTCCATTTATCATGCGAGCTTTGTTTCTATATTTTCAGTTCTGAAATGGCTATACCCAAGTTATATTCTTCTATTCTTTAATTGCTTTTTCATACACGCTTCACTGTTTTTATATAAAGGTCATGAATACCAAAGTTAGCTAACAAATTATCTTTTTTCCAGGCTTTTTTGGCAGCATAAAATAAATTTTGAAGAGGTTACTGTATTTGTCCATTGCATCAGGCTTACGAAGTTGATCAGGTAACTTCCGATTAATTGCATGTATGTCATAGTAATGTACAGGTTGTAGTTCCTTTTACATTAACTTCATAGTATTTTGTGTGCATGCAAATTAATTTGTCTAGAATCTATGAATATTACACACACTTTGTAACGTCGCAAAAACGTGTCGTGGTGTAATCACGTGTTAGCAAAAATATTTATAAGTCTCATAATTCATTCACAAAGTGTATATGTGAAAATTGAGTTTAGGGTGTCCAACAAAAGAAGACTGGCCTTAAGCAAAACAAGTTCACAAATCAATTCGCAAGTGCTAATTGTTTATGCAAGTACAAGGGTTATGATTTAAGAACGAAAATTGTGTATAATGAAATTGTTCAAGATGATAAAAACAAGTGCAAGAAAGTAAATATCTTTTTGTTGTTTTTGATTTTAAAAGTTAATAAAATTATAGGGAAATTATGACAATTTATATAATGTGTAAATCATTAATCACAACAAGTGACAATTTATTTAAATGGTTCAAAAAGCAAGATTTGATAAATTTCCTTCCAAAAATTGATCAATTAATAAACCAAAGATTAAGCTCAACTCAAAAACTTCCACTTTCAAGTTTTACATAAACTCGATTTAAAACCTAACTTAATCACAAAAACCTCTTCCAAGTGTTCCAATGATTAAATAGCTCCTAAACACGTCACAATTTTAAATCAAAACTAATCTTCTAATTAGAATTAATTTAATATTCAAGTTTTGAATCAAATATATTCTTCCAAATAATTCAACTCAAATAATTTAAGTGTTCTTAAGCTAATCTTCTTAAACCTCAAAAATGCCCAAATCAAACACAAGATTTCATCCCAAATTATACAAAAAGTATTTCCCTATACAAAGTCTACGCACTCATGCTCATACAAACCATATTTATACAAGTTTGAGACTTTTTATTCATTCAACAAAAGGGAGAAAAAAGAAGGAAAAAGAAAAATTAATCAAACCAAATGGATGGGGAGTCAAGCTAGATTCTCCTCTTGGTCGATTTGAATCTTTCTTCAAATCTCGCTCCTTCTAGAACAAGATTTCCTTCTTGAAGCTTGGCTTTAAGTTTTGGACAACCTTAAAGAAGGTCATCCATGGAAAAAGAGAAAAATGAAGAAGAAAAGTGGTATTTACAATGGTTTAGAGAAGAGAGAATAGGTGTGAGAGTGGTGTGTGTCTCTTAGAGAGAGAAAAGAGGTGCATTTTTATAGATATATTTGGCTTATAAAATATTTGAAAATAGGGTTGTGGGACTAAAAATTGAGCTTGATCCGGATTCTGTTTTGGGTGCAATTTTCTGGGTGCATTTATCAATTTCCCTCAACTCTATCCAAATTCAACAGACTGTACACGTGGCGCATCCTGATTGGCCCGCGCTAAATTCTTGAATCTACCCCAACTAACCAGAGTTTGCCACATGTCCAGTCAACCATCTGTAAAAACGCATTTTGACACGTGGCAACGCATGATAGGCGGAGAATAGAATCCTCGTACTGACGCGCTGCAAATTTTGAAACAGAAATGCCACGTGTCATTCTTTCATTGGCCAAAGAAAAATCTCGTACTGATGCTTGTACAGTTGCAAAAAACACGTGACAAATGCTCTCCATTTCAAAACACCCTACGGTCCATTACTCTCTCAAACGCGCGCTATAACTCAACCGGAGGTGTCCAGTCTAGAGTTAAATGGAGGCGAAAGTCTCTGGGTCTGAAGAAAACGCGTTTCCTCTTACGCGTTTTGACACGTGGCGGGAAACGATTGGTGAAAACTCGAATCTCGTACTGACGCTTGTACGACCGCGTACTGACGCGTTAGGATGTCCCCCAATCAACGGTTTCCACGTGTCACGCTGAATCAGGAGATCACTACTCTAGTCACGTGTCGCTTTCTGATTTGCTGATTTTTAATGGAATCTGCCGCGTGTTAGCTTCTGATAGGTTGAAATATAGACTTCTTTTTGTGCTGAACGAACTTTGAGGAGAATTATGGGCCACGTGTCTTGCTCTGATTGGTTGAAAAGGAATTTGACCAGGTCAAAGTTTGACTTTGACTACGGTTGACCAAATCTTGTATCGCATTTTCTGGGAGTTTTAGAAAGTCATTTTTCGCGAGGTTTCTACCATTGGATTCGTATCGTCGTGCTCTTCGATTTGGTACCCAGTTTGACCCCTTTTGGGACAGTTGACTTTTGGTCAACTGGGTGATTTCCCGGGTTTGACTTTCGTCTTTTTGTGAATTTTTAGGTTGTCGCTTGGATGGTTGGTGGGTAAGGGTTGTAAGAGAATTGGAGAGGCGTGTGTAGGGTTTTCGCGGGGATTTGTAAGGAATTCGGCTATCTTTGGTTCAGGATTTGCAAATCGGCCTTTCATTTGGAGTTGACTTTTCACCAAGTCATTCAAATATCATTTTCTCGGTCTTTTTACCTGAAAAATCACACAAAAGTGTATTAAGAGTTTCAACAATAGTTTTTATTAATTTTAAACATTTTTCATACAATTTATGTGATTTAATGGTGAAATTTATATGATAAAAATCCTAAAAATGTGCATAAAAATACACATTACACACTTCTGTATTGTGTTGTTAATATTGCAAACCTTCATTTGTCATGCGAGTTTCGTTTCTATATTTTCAGTTCTGAAATGGCTATAACGAAGATATATTTGTTATTGTTTAGCTGCTTTTTCATACAAGCTTGACTGTTTTTATACAAAGGTCATGAATACCAAATATAGCTAACAAATTATTCTTTCCAAAAATTTTGGCAGCAATAAATTCTGAAGAGGTTACTGCAATTTTTCCATTTCATCAGGCCTTACAAAATTCATCAGGTAACTTCCGATCAATTGCATGTATGTCATTGTAATATACAGGTTGTAGTTCCTTTCACATTACTTCATACTATTTTGTGTGCATGTAAATTAATTTTTCTAGAATCTATGAATACTCTATCCGAGAATAGAGAAAGAAGACTAAATATAATTAGAAATAAAAGATCACGGCATGAGCGAGGTGAATCTTCTGCTATGGGCGCAGCACGTAGAGCAAATCAGGGGCATTCCAGAGAAAAGTTAACAGCACATATGATAGGTGCTAATTGTCCAGCAGGCGAGTTCCAATCAGTAGAAATTTCAATGCTACATAGTTTAGGAGCTCAAAGTAAATAGTTATCAGCACTTAGGAAAATCATTCTAATCTTCGAGAAAATTTCCTTCTTTTTTTTTTGTCTTTCCAAGTCAGGTCGATCTAGATGACCATTTAATGTAGGTGCTCCTCAGTACACATGCCAATATTGTGGAGCTTTGTTTTGGGATGGTGAAAAAAGCAAAAAAAATCAAGAAGATGAAGACCAGCATATATCTTATGTTGCCATGAGGGTCGAGTCCAGTTACCAGTGCTAGAAAATCCACCAATAATGCTAGATACATTACTTGATCCATCAGGTTCAGACAGATCCTATCATTTTAGAGAAAAACTATGTCTGTATAATTTTATGTTTGCCTTTACATCAATGGGTGTCAACATCGATGAACGTATAAATGATGGTCGCGGTCTGTATGTGTTTAGAGTTTCTGGTCAACTATGTCATCGAATAGGATCTCTTTAACCAATCCAAGGGAAAAAAAACCCGTATTTGCACAACTTTACATGTACGATACTACAAATGAATTACAACATAGATTACATGCATTTCAAAATGACAATTCAAATGTTGAACCACACGAAGATATCGTACGAGACCTTATGATTATGTTAAATACTTATAATAATTATGTCCGAGCATTTCGAACTATTCACGAACGTTGCCACAATAATAACTTTGAAAACTATAATTTACGTCTTATTGGAAAAAGAATAAATAATTCACCACAATACACACCTCCTGTTGCAAGTGAAATTGTTGGTTTAGTCATTGGTGATATATCAACACATGAAGTCCAACGTAACATTATAGTAGAACATAGAAACAATGATTTACAACGTATAAATCATATCATCCAAGTTACATGCCTATGCAATATCCTCTGCTGTTTCCATATGGTGAAGATGGTTTTCATTTACATATAAAATATAATGATAATTCACCTGGTATACATAAAGTTCAAAGACAGTATGTCACAATGGCAGAATACTACTTATATAGATTACAACAACGTTCTTTTGAAGCTCCAACGATTTTTCCGAGGAGTGTCCGAGGAGCATCATGTCAGACACGGTGTCCGACACGGACACGGCCGGGTTTTTGAAGTGTCCGCGCAACATAGGTTTTCTAGTATTTTCTGATTTCAGTTCATGAGAATCTATGATTTGAATTCACGGTTTTCACGTAGTAATATAATATACTATAGGAAAAAATTCACCGTAGGTCACTCAATTTTAAAAAATGGCCAAATAAGTCATTTAACTTTCAATTGTCCCCAATAGATCATTCAACTTTTAAATTGTCCAAATTAGGTCATCCAATTAATTTTCTATTCATTTATTGATGGAATTGACACGTGTATGACACGTCATCGCTGATTTAAGCAGTCCACATCATCACCAACTTATAACTCGAATAATCATCTCAAGTTCACCAAAATCACGGGAGTTCGTCAAATTTTATAATTAGTTCACCGTAGGTCACTCAACTATGATGTTTCATCACCACATGTCTCTCAACTTTAAAAATATATTACAGGAGATCACTTAACTTTAAAAATATATTACATTCACTTAACTTTAAAAATATATCAAAAGAAGTCACTCAACTTTACAAATATATCACAGTTAGTCACTCAACTTTAAAAAGATATCACCAGAGGTCACTATCTTTAATTTTATGTTAGTTTTAATTTGTTGAGATGATGCTCATGTGAGGCTTATTTTTCTTTGAAAATATTGATTACATGGTTTTAGTACAAGCGAAATAGTTACAAAATCATTTTAAAATCATTTCCTTCAATCTCACAACAACAATCAATCAACCAAACAATCACTAAAATTCTCCCTAATGTTACAAGTAATTTAGAGTAAGTTTATCAATCACTAGAGAGAGAGAGACTTTTCCTTGAATTTCTCCGAAAATTGGCTTAAAAATGAAGGTAGGGCCGGCCATATTTAAAGAGGGAAGGAGAGACCGAGAAATAAGGAAATTACCTGCTCAATCCGTGATCAAGTAAAAAAAAAGAAAGGATTCAATGCAAAATCCAAGCCCAACGGTCAAAATTTCTCCCATCTGTTTAAACAGATGGACTCATCTGTTTAAATGGATGACCACAGTCAAAAACAAGCTGAAAAACTGTCTAATCCATTTCAATGGATTGTGAGTCAGTTGAAATAGATCAGCAATAAAAAATGTGCAAAACTCTATTTTTGGTGATCAAATTAAATAATGAAAAAAACTCAACTAACTAGAAGACACTCAACTAAAGCCCAGCACTTTGACGCGTCTTGAGGTGATCTTCTAGGCCTTCTAAAGAGATCGAGGAATGTCCGCTTTGATTAGGTCTTCACACGTATCGTGTTGAACTTAATTTGTTCTTATTCATGAAAACTCAAAAGATTAGTAGTTATGGAATAGTTTTAAATATCATCAAACCGAGAACAACAATATCCCTCTTTTGATGATTTTCAAAACTATTCCGTAAAATGTGGCATTTTATATAGTTTCCCCCTTTTTTAAAAATAGTCAAAAGGGATCATCAAACAAGAGAGAACAAAACTCCCGCTAAATAGATGCTCCCCTAAGTTCAATAAAAAATCACAACAATTAATTTTTATAAGTAAAATTTTCGTAATACAATTTAGGGTTTTTAAATATAAAATAACCTGATTAACCTACCTAGCATCCAATAACACAAAGTTGACACTCATTATCATCGATGTCCCTGGAACGATGGCTTTCCATATCTTGAGTACACGACCAATGGTCCGAGGTCTCTCTTGCTGATCACTAAGAAGACTCAATGGAGTTATTGTCTGTTGTAGCGCCATCTAATAAGAATAGTAGGAAAAAATGTTTGTTAGAATGAGGGAATATGATTGCTTATAGAATAATTTATTCTAAATCTTAACAATGAATTTTCTGTATGTATGCAGTTTGTATTGATAAGTACCTATATCTGAGAAAATTTCGGTGTATACAATATTTTGTGTATAGTTTGGATACTCATTATTAGGATTTTCTATGAGCAATTTGACTCCTTCACGTGAAGTTGCACGTGATATTGCTACATATAATTGACCATGTGAGAAAACTGGTCTCGGCAAGTATATACCAACTCTTTTTAGAGTTTGTTCTTGACTTTTGTTAATTGTCAATGCGTAGTAGACACGTATTGGAAATTGTTTTCTTTTTAGTATAAATGGCCATTTCGGATTTTTTATGTTAAATATTATCCTTGGTATATAGGCTGTTGTTCATGTTTTGTTTCCTATTATTATTTGAGCTTCTATTATTCTACTTCCAAGAAGCATGATAGGGGCACCTATCTTTAGGGATAGTTCATGATATGGTGTGCTATTTGGTCGTAAGGAATGAATGAATTCTGGTGGATATAGTACTTGTAATTCCTCTTCAGGTATGGATGAATCGCATAATGAATCTGAACTATAGTAATTTGTTGAATCTTCAGGTATTTTCTGTAGAATTGTTTGATTTAGTTCTTGGACGTCATCATTTGTAGGTACTAAGATTGCTCTTTCTTTTAGGTAGTTAATATCCTTGTACGATGTTAAAAAATTTGCATACACTTCATTAATTATAGCATCTTTTTTATTTTCAGTTGTATTGATTAATAAATCATTTGGAATTTTATCCAATTGTCATATTCAGAATTGAATAATTTTTTGCCTTGTATAGTATCATTACCTAATGCAAGTAACCATTCATTGAATTGCATAACAGATTGTAGTTGTTCATTTGATAAATTAGATTGTAAAAGTCGCATGTTTTCTGTCAGCCTAAATTGTTTGAAAGATGACCATAATTTTGATCTTGTAATTGACGCATCTAATATTTCATGTCTTGAACCATTAGGAATAACCGGCAATGTTTGACGAAAGTCACCGCCTAAAAGAATTGTTTTACCACCAAAAGGCTTGTTTTGTGCAGTAGGATCAGTTGTTGATAATAAATCTCTTAAGGTTTTGTCAAGAACTTCGAAAGAATTACGATGATTCATAGGTGCTTCATCCCATGTGATTAATGAACAATTCTTAATAAGTTGTTCTAAGTTTGAACCTTTTTTCATATTACATATTGATTCTTTACTTATTTCATTTGGTATCTTAAAACGGGAGTGAGCAGTTGTTGAATGAGGTACTAAAAGGGCAGCTAATGCAGAGGAGGCAACAGGTAAAACTATCTTGTTTTGTGCTCGTAACATGCTAATAATAGCACGCCAAAGATATGTTTTTCCTGTGCCACCATGACCATATACAAAAAAGAGATCACCCTTTTGTGATTGTACAGATGAAATTACTGCTTCATATATAATTTTCTGACAGTTGTTTAGTCCTTCGTATAATGTCGTTGCATTAGCTATACTTTGTGTTGCATTATGTAGTAATTCTTCGGTTATTAGTCTGTTTGTGATATTATCCACCATCATATTCTGAGGAATGGGAAGATCATATGCTGATAAATTTGAGTTATTTCGAAGTAATATTTTTTCTATATAAAGAAGTATATAATTTTTTATTTCCCCATTTGGTAAGTTATTGTTTGGTAAATTATGTGTTCTTCTTATCAGATATGTGAAGTCATCTCCCATAGTTTGCCAGCAATTTGTAAATAATTTAGAGGGATTTGATACTTCACAGTGTAATAATATGCGTACGAAAAGTTGACGTAGTTGGGGTGACGTAGCCCAACAGGCTGCATCTTGTATTGCATAAAGCCATTCATTGTCATCTTATAATAAACCTAGTACATTGCATGCTTCTCTATATGTTTCATATACAACACCGTTAATTGTTCTGAGATGTTGAAAAGAGGTACATCCTCGTGCAATATTAAGAATCATTCGTATATAGTAAATATCGCCTAAAGAGTTTGGAATATGGTACATTCTTCCTATTTTCTTAATATTATTTCTAGTTTTCCAACATTTACTTTTTTTTCCCAAGTATAATATTCTGGTATTTCAATATATCTAAATGTTCTAGCAAATGAATCTATCTTGTTTAATTCGAACCATTCAGTAAGCATTGTTTTGTTTATATTTTGAAAGTTAATAGTATCTTGCATATCTTGTGCATCTTCAAAGACAATATTGTTCATGTCCGGCATTTGGTAATCTTTCAATGCAAGGCGTTCGATAATGAATATCGAATTGGTAGATCCTCCATATTGCTTCATGTGGTGTTATATATCGACAGTCTAAATAGTTTTTTATTTCATTAATTTGTACTTCATTTTCTTCACTAATATTTATTGGTATGTTGTTTCTTGTGATGAAGGCCATTGTACGATCGGGTCCTTTACAAATGTATTTGAAAAGGTACTTGATTAAAAGTGATGTGTGACATGCTTCAACATTTATATGTGCTTGATAGTTGAATAATAAATTAAGATTGTAGGGAATTACAAATTGATTATCAAGGTATTTTCCATCCTTATTAAATGAGATATTATTATTACGTCTTTTATAAAGAACTGTTCCATCATTTTCTATTGTTGTTTGTTGTTGAAATTTTTTTGGAAACATTTTTGAACATGTACCATGTTTCGTACATGGTGATCTAGGATTCATTGCACCACATGGTCCATGAAGCATAAATGCAGTGATAACATTATATGCATCTATATCACAATTGAAATCGGGTATTTCTGCAGAAATGACACGATCAACAGCTTCTGGGGTTTTTAATTTGTAAGGTGAAGTAAGCCATAGGACGATATGGGCATGAGGCAACCCTCTCTTTTGAAATTCGATAGTATAGACAACTGCAAAGTTGATAGAATTTAATCTAGAGAAAAATATTTGTTATTAACATTATTTTGGACTTACTTGCATTTGTATGACCGAAGATTTTCTTTTTTGTTAAGTCAATTATTAACTTATCAAGTTTCATCTTGAATAAGCGTGCGATTATGTCAGGTCGATCATCAGGACGTTGTCCTGGTAAGAGTATCGTATAAATTTCAGGCCAGTTGGGATTGCATGTGAATGTTATAAAAAGATCAGGATTTCCGTATTTTCTACAGATCGTCATTGCATCATGATAATTTTGATACATATATCGTGGACTACCAACATGTGAAGCTGGAAGTATTATACGTTTACCGATTGATTTTCCTAAAATATTCCCTTCGGTGACAGCTTTTCGAATATCATTTAGTTTTTCAGATTTTAGTAGTACTTGATTTTTTTTCTAGATATTTTAAACGATTTTGTTCGATTGAAAGATAAGCATCAACAATATATTGTTGAAATAATCTGCCCCCACACATAATTTTTCTATAACAATAACATTATGAATGCATATGTTCTGTAATTTTCATAATATTCTGTAATTACTTAGGATCTCATATTATATTTGTTGTCATACATAAAATATTATGAATACTAAAAATACTTAATTTTCAGACCATATGAAACAAATAAGATTTTATTTTGATTCTGTAATATTCTGATACCCAACTACAAATTCCAAGATGATAAGTCTCTGTTTCAGTATTGTACATTTAATATTCCAATATTCAATTTATAGTAGAAAATGATGATATACATGCTCTATCTAATTTAAAGTGCACAAGAATAGAAGGATCTATGTCAGTACGTGATTATGATCGACACATCTCACAAAAGATGGATGAAGGAAAAGTTTATGAATTCTTAAGTTTTTGGTCACACCTAGCCCTTCGACATACTGCACTATAAATAACGAATCGCAGATGAAACTAAGTCCAGCAATAGTAATTACTCCAGTGTCCAACACATCTCCCAATATACCTGAAGCTTTCTTTCAATTCTGCAACTTCGAAGACATAGGCAAAACTATAAGAGTTTAGAATGTCTTTGTTGGTAAGTGATTTCAGTCACATACATAACAATAAACTATCTTTTTTTAACAAACAATGATTTTATATCTTGAACAGATCTGGTCGGTTACATTGCGCATGTGCATCCAATCAAGACACTGAAAGATTCCAAACAAATACGAATTTTGAAAATTGGCAATGAAAGGTTAATTTCATATTGATACATTGACTCATTGCTATGTAGAAATAGAATACATAGAAGTAAACAAAATTTCTACTTATTTATGATTACTATTAACTATATCTAACTTCCTTTTCTTTAATTCTTCGACCTACTGTTAATATTTGCATCTCGCAGGAACTCAACAATAGATATAACAATTTGGCAAGAAGATTTCGGGAAATTAAATGAACAACTGATTCAAAATGCATCAGAACAACCATACATCATTGCATTTAGTTCTGTCCGAACAAGAGAATTCCAAGGTACCGAGTTTAAAAACATATTATTTGCCATACGATGATAATATAAATAAAACAATTCATATATATGCAGGTGTTTGGGGATTGAAAACGTACTCTGCAACACGCATATATCAAAACCAGGATATGGAACAATTTGTACATTTTCGCAATAGGTATGAACCGCACGATCGAGAATTTCTGCTCCTACACATATTAATGATCAACAAACTTATTATTAACCAATGAAGAAATCAATTATTTCCACACCGCAGCATTATAAAATAGCCAGAAAGCATGATTATTCACAAAGACATAGCAACATCAGCCATGGTGACTGTAGGACAATTATTACAGCTGGATCCAAAGAAAGAAGAACAACAGGTACATGTGCTCTCCAATATTACTATTTATCCATAATGTAACTATATGACAACAGACTTATTATAATGATATAAGTGTATAGTGACATCATTTGTTTTTCCATTTCATTCACAGCAAAATACATACAAGTGTATCATGACAATTGAAGAAGTATTAGATGAACATGGCTGGTATTATTTTGCATGCTCAAACCGAGTACACCGGAAGAGATTGATGCAATATGGAGAAGATTTCAAGTGTGCAACATGCAATAACATCATGAACAGGTGAGATTAACATTCAAGGCAATGGAAGCAATACCAATGTGAGATTAACATTCTTTTTTTTCATATAAACTTAAACTAATATGTTTAATACAAAAATCAAAATCATCATGAACAGGTTGAGAGTCTATTTCTCTGCAAAAGATAACACTGCATCTGTGGATCTTTCTTTTATCGGAAGGCAAGCAGAACAGCTAATCAATGAAACAACGGAAGAACTAATTAACCAACAACAAGCAGAGAGTGAATTCCTTCGTAGAAAAATAACGGATTTGGCAGGCAAAACATTCATCTTTACTGTACAATACAGTACAATTCGGCCACGTGTAACACGGCGCACATTCACAGTACTGAACAGTGAACCATACGATACAAGGATTACTGCAATAAGCCCAATATCAACTGAATCATCGGCAATAGTCTCTGAACAATCAACACCGCCATCAATCATACCACCATTGAAGGCAATCCCACCAGAAAAGAATATATCAGAAGGTCACGATGCAAGTCCAGAAGGGTAAGTATCTGATATTGACCTCCCTGTAAAAACAAATAAAATATCAACGCAATTAATGCATAACAGCATACATGATGTGAAATAAACAAAAGATTCAGTACTAAATAATTTATACAAACCACATACTAGCAAAGTGGAAGACGATGACATAGAAGAACCACTTGCAAAGATCCGAAGGACTTTATTTCCGGCAAAGGATCCAGTAAAACCATCTACCAGGTTATTAACACTATATTAATATCATTTAAAACAACTACACAACTCTATTATTCACATCCAAACAATTGAAAGATAAATTAATATGCACCTTCTTTTATGCAGCCTAACAAAAGCTAAAGGAAAGAAGAAACTCACATGAAGCACAATCTCAATCTATCCAAAAGAAAAACAATGAAACCATCTTTTCTTCACATCAAAACTTTTGCTCAATCTAGAATCCAGAAATATCTCTTTTGAGTGTTTTCATCTTTCTTTTGACCACCTATATACATATAGTACTTATTACCATGCATGCTTTTGGGTGCTAAACATGCGTCTATATGCACCTATGTAATAGTAATCATGTATGCTTTTTGGGTGGTAAGCATGTATCTGTATGCACCTCTTATCTATGTAATACTTACCATGTATCTAAGCATGCGTCTGTATGCACCTCTCTTATCTATGTAATACTTACCATGTATCTAAGCATGCGTCTGTATGCACCTCTCTTATCTATGTAATATTAAACATATAAACAAATCACATTTTGTGCTGATTTCGACGAATTCATTCACATAATTGGATAAACATCAGTCAACTATAAGAATTTGCAAAATATTAGAAGATATTTTGCTTATTGTTATAAACAAAATTGAACAAGTAATACGCAACATTACTCCGCAGCGGAGCAAGGGCAGCTCTAGTTACATTAAAACGACAGTTCATACGAAACCAGTCCATACACCAAATATTTGATAAGCTTGGGCCCGAATCAAGAGACTATTGTGCTAGTTGTGAGGTCACTAATTACATACTTTTGCTGGTGTTTCTGTTTTGGAGCATACATAATTAATCTGTTTTCATTTCAAGATGATTTTATTTATGAACAAATATTTTAAGATGGTTCGTGAATAATTTTTTAATTTCAATGAACACTTTCATATTTAATTAATAATATATTTTAAGAAATACACACAGCGTGTTGAATATCGTCGCGAGACTTTTCATACTTCGTTAAGAAATATTCAGTGAACCAACACAATCAATCCTACTAATTAATTTTCAAAATACAACAATAAAAAAAACTATTTATAGTTACATGAACAACACAACAAATACAATTTAGTCCAACCATGTTAATTAACAAGCTAATCTATTCAATAATTTTGTTCCATACCAAAAGTAAATAAATAAATAAATTATTCTAATCCTCTCTTAGTCTCTTGATTAATTGTTTTTCGTCTAAATACGTTTTCTCTTGCCACAAAACTTCACCTCATCCTTGCTACACTGAATTAAAACACTTCAAGATGAGATACTAACCAACAATACAATATAAATAATTAATAAATAGATAAATAAATAAGTTATTTAAATTTGATTAAATGACTAAGACTCACATTAAGATTCCCTATCATCATCATCATCATCATCATCAGAATATGAACCATATCCTTCCTCTAGATCATCATCTTCCATTCCCTACAAACACAAGCCAATTTCATAACAATAAACAACATATCACATTCACATATACATACTTCATCATCCATATGAGAACTACTGACTTGAATCACGTTTGAAGAATAAAAAAAAATCAGCAATAGAAGCACTATACGTGACAGCAAAATAGTGGGTTTGAAGAAGAAAACGCATTTTGACAGGTCAAAATGCGTTGGTCGGTCAAACGCGAAATTTAATGGTCAATGTACAAAAATTCTGAAAGGATATATTATTACTGTTAAAAGAGTGAATTTTTCCTAAACAATAATATTTTCTTACTATTAAAAAAGTATATTCTTATTGTTAAAATGGTGAATTCTTCCTAAACAAAGAGTGAATTCTAATACGTCAGTGCGCGTGGAGGGTGCGTTTTGACCAGTCAAAACGCGTGGAAGTGGACATTTCCAGTGTCTGATTCTTTGTGATTCTCCAAAACGTGATTCTCCCTAGAATTTCCGTAGTGATATCGACAAGAAAAAAATATTACTTGATACGGAAAAAATTAACCTAAAGTTACATTTTTATCCCTATTAAATGGATACATATTTTATGGAAAATAAAACCTAAATTGATTCTATATCCATCAGTATAATTTCTCTCCATCCATGAAAACACTTTGGCACTCGATTATTTTCATTTCATGGAAAGATGAATTTTAAGACAAAATTTTCTTATTCTTATTTAAAAAAAAAGTCTCTTGCTCTTATTATTAATCATGATGAAAACTATTAATATTAATAATATTTCTTGATTCGAAAAAAAAAAAAAATCAAATAACATTTTTTAAAACAAAAGTGAAAAAAAAACTATTAGTAACAAAGTCGCAGTGTTCATGCATATTCACGCACTTTGCACTTAATATTTGTCCATCATATAAGAATAAATTACTCTTCTTAATGGGTTTTTCTTTGTATATAAAATTAATCTTTGTATATATTTCATGTACGAGATAATTTGTCAATTATATAAATAAAATTATGCATCAAAACAAGGATTTAAAAAAAATAAAATATAATCCAAATCATGAAGAATTATTTACGTTCGAAGAAATCCAATTAACTACATTAAAGATTAAGAGAGAAAGAAGAAAATGAAGAAACCCAATTATTTATGTTTAAGAAGGTTAAATTATTTTGCTAAAAAATGCTGCAGAGAATGACAAAAACATGATGACAGTTTGATAGGATATCATATACTTTTGATCATGTTCTAAAACATTTTTTTCTTCCCATAACAACGCACTCCATATCCCACATAACAATAATAAGTTTATTACCTCATAGCACTAGGACCTCGCGACATTTCTAATAGTATACCCGACATTTCTAATAGTATACCCGCCCCCCACCAACCAACACCATAGGCACATTAAAACTTTAAACTTAACACACTCCCCATGCTCCTTGACCGACGGGTTAAAGCTCCCCAAACGGTTCCCGGAAAGGGAGTCGGTGCCGCATTGCATCACGATTGTCCCCTGGCTGGAACACCTGAATTGAAAATTCACCCAAAATAATATTGGACAAGTATTATTTATTGTTTATTTGCCGTTGTATTAAATTATTATGGGCATTTGTTATGTATTGTGTTACGATACCTACATAACTTTCGACATTACTAGTTTGAAGATTGATTGGTAGCTCTGGTCATCTATTCCGTCTTTCGGTGGGATGTTTATCGCGTGGTATTTTCTTGTGTTGTATCCTATGTCGCCTATATGTCCAGCACCTGTTATAATTTATTATTCTATATGAGTGTATGTTCTTTTATAAAATTGAATTGGATTATTATGAGATGTTGAACTGAATTTGAGTGCCTGGGAAATAATCGCCGAATTTGTGAAAAGAGGCTGTCATTACTCGATTTGTGGTGTAGAAAGCTTCTTCTACTCCGTTTCCATGGTGTATGTCTATGTCTACATAAAGTACACGCTGGTAGGGAAAAAAGAAAAAGGTAATGGAATTTAATATTGGCGTATGTTTGTAATATTGAAGTAATGTAGCATTGAAATGGAAATATTTGAGAATGGGCCGAGGCCTAGCCCATGTAAAGAAAGATGTGTAGTGTAGCCCATGTAAAGAAAGATGTATAGTGTAAAGGTCCCTGAAAATTTAGACTTTTTGTTTTTGATACCATTATTTCCCAAAATAAATCTATACTTGCCACTGTTTTAAAAATAATGTGGTAACTATCATTTCCGCCACTACTAGTGGCGGAACATGTGAATTTTCAATTTTTTCAAAAATTTCTTATTTGACTGACTAAACATGATTAATTAGTGCAATGAACAGTGTTCCGCCACTGGTAGTGGCGGAACAGGAAAAAAAAAATTTTTTTTTTTTTTTTTTTTGAGAAAAAATTAATTTTTTTTCTGTTCCGCCAGTGGAAGTGGCGGAACAGGTAAATTTTTCCCCTGTTCCGCCAGTGGCAGTGGCGGAACACGTTTTTTTCACTAATTAATCCCGTTTTTGAAAAATTATAAAATCCACATGTTCCGCCACTACTAGTGGCGGAACAGCATCTGTTCCGCCACTGGTAGTGGCGGAAATGGCAGTTACCACATTATTTTCAAAACAGTGGCAAGTATTGATTTATTTTGGAAAATAATGGTATAAAAAAAAAAGTCGAAAATTTAGTATATGTACCGGTCAAATGTTTTCAAATGGCATTAATCTAGGGAAAAAAACAGAAATAGACAAATGATTGCAACATGTAAGGAAGGACTTAGCACGAAGAAATTGGGCCCAGGCAGACCACATTTAACATTCTTTCGATCCTCTGTGTTTATTTTTTGTATTGATTTTTTATTTTTCTATTGAAATTCTTATTTTTTTTTTCTGTTTTAAACCAATGAAAAAGAAAAAAAAATAGAAAAACCAATAAATCATCTATTTCAAAAACACCACCATAAGCTAACTAACTAATCAATCAGAATATACAAAATCAAATAAAATTTCCCTAATTTAGGTCCTAAAAGAACTGATCCTAAAAAAACTCACTCAAATTCAATTTTCACAAACAAACAAAATCTAATACCTGATGTTTTTTCAACAATTCTAGAATTGTCAGAACGATATCATTCACATAGCAAAACCCTGACGCCTCGCACCTCTTGGCATGATGCAACCCGCCAGACCAATTAATCGCGATATCCTCCAATTCCTCATTAATCCTTTCGCTGCCGGAATCGAAGCTCCAGCATAAATCTTGCAAAACTCAAGCAACCCGTAAAAAATAGGGCAGTCAGTGTTCATGTTGAACCGATTCAAATCCGTAGCCCAAATAAAAAAAAACTCAATTGTGGGCCCCTACAATAATCATCCCCTCTCTCTCCTGCCCACAATGATTTTTTGAAAAATTTCCCACAATTTCTTTCCAACGATATTAATACATTAATTACAGCCAATCTAAAATATATTATATTTGACTAAATATATTTACCATATAAACTCTAATTATATGAAGTAACCAATGATAAATTCTAAATAGAGATGTAAGTGGGTTTTCAAGAAGAAGACTGACGTAGATGGAAAGGTGCAAACCTACAAAGCAAGACTTGTGGCGAAAGGTTTCAAACAAGTTCATGGTATTGACTATGACGAAACTTTCTCACATGTAGCTATGTTTAAATCCATCAGAATTCTATTAGCCATAGCAGCATATTATGACTATGAAATATGACAAATGGATGTCAAAATAGCTTTCCTAAATGGAAATCTAACCAAGGACGTGCATATGATGCAACCCGAGGGTTTTTCGATCCCAATAATTCGGGTAAGGTTTGCAAACTTCAGAAATCCATCTATGGATTGAAGCAAGAATCTCGAAGCTGGAACCTTCGTTTTGATGAAGTAATCAAAAGTTTTGGTTTTACCAAAAGTGAAGGTGAGCCTTGTGTTTACATGAAGTTCAGTGGGAGCGCAGTAGTATTCCTAGTGCTTTACGTAGATGACATATTACTCATGGGAAATGACATCCCCACATTAATGAATGTCAAGAAATAGTTGGGAGATAATTTCTCGATGAAAGACCTAGGAGAAGCCTCCTACGTGTTAGGAATCAGGATCTATAGAGATAGATCTAGAAGGCTTATAGGTCTGAGTCAAAGTACATACATAGACAAGGTCATGAAACGGTTCAGAATGCAAGAATCTAAGAAAGGATTTTTGTCCTTGTCACATGGCGTTTCTCTCAGTAAGACACAGTGTCCTACAAGTGAGCAGGAACGAAGACGCATAAATAAGATCCCACATGCTTCGGCTATAGGATCTATCATGTATGTCATGATATGTACTAGACCAGATGTGTCATACTCATTGAGCGCAACAAGCAGGTTTCAGTCTAATCTAGATGAAAGTCACTGGATAGCTGTTAAAAGAATCCTTAAGACTTACGAAGAACTAAGGACCTGTTCCTAGTTTATGGAGGTCTGGAAGGTGAGCTCATTGTAGAGGCTCACACCGACGCAAGCTTCCTGACAAACTCAGACAACTTGAGATCACAATCAGGTTATTTATTTTGCCTAAATGGAGGCGCAGTGACTTGGAAGAGTTCCAAACAATGTACTGTAGCAGATTCTTTAGTGGAAGCAGAGTATATAGCCGCTGCAGAAGCGGCTAAATAAGTTGTTGGGATAAAGAACTTTTTGGAGGAGCTAAGAGTAGTTCTGAGCATCTCGGAACCAGTGGATCTATATTGTGACAACAATGGAGCGATCGCACAAGCAAACGAACCGAGATCTCACTAAAAGTCCAAGCACATACTGCGACACTTCCATATGATCAGAGAGATCATACGAATGGGTGATGTTAAAATGTGTAGAGTGTCATCGGACGACAATGTCGCCGATCCATTAACTAAACCACTCCCGCAAGCGAAGCATGAGGGTCATGTTAGGTCTATAGGCATAAGATGCTTAGAGTTAGCCTAGTGCAAGTGGGAGACTGTAGGATTAGTGCCCTAGGCCAAATGTATTTGTGCTAGGAAATGGATTATGTATTAAGACATTATGATTTATTCAATAAAGGTTATTTCTTATATATCTGTCTGTATGGGTTGTGAATGTAAATATCTTATATCAACCATGAATGACACTTCGGGTTCACGTCATCAGAATACGTAATTTTGATAGTAGAACTATGAACCAATGAATGATATTCTTAACTGTCCCTACTGATATGTAGGATGTTTATAGAGATAGACATACTTCAGGTAAGAAGTTACATATCTACACTAGTATATTCGTAGGCTGAATGATCATGTTCTGCTGATCATGGACATAGAGATGTCAAGTCTGGAATATAGGTACGTGTTAGAGAACACGTACTGGACTGACCACACTATGAGAATATGCATGGTATATGTCATTAGCGATTCTCATATGAATAGCGTGCTTGTTCCTACGACCTGAGGTCACCATGGATTCCTGTATGTGGAACTGCATACTTTAATATGATCCTACGTCATCCGAAATGGGATGATCATTAGGGTCATCATTAGGTATGCACTGAATCATGACGAGGAATGTGAGTGACCAAGATATGATTTGTTCCTCTCGTCATGAGGGAGATATCTCTGGGCCCCCTGATCAACTAGGACTGAAGGAAATGCATGGTCATGCTCAAAATGGATTAACATGTGTTGTTAATATCATTTTGTATTTACTCATTCTAATTCTAGTTCAGGAAAGAGACTTTGATCAAACTCAAGGATGACATACTTCCATGCCTTGTGATCAAGACATATATCGTAGAACAAAAGGAATAAGCAAACATCTATTCAGATAGGTTTATGATCGCTGATCATTTCATTTAACATGGGTAGTCATGACATCAATCTAGAGGCTACCCATGACTTACAATCTTTAGGGATCTACGAGAAGTGGAGAAGCATGGAATTCAAGTGAGTTATGAGTTATAACCGATGTTGTAAAAGTCGCAAATCACTTCTCGATCGGCGAGGTGGGAATTTGGGATTAATCGAGATTAGCCGGTAATTAATCAAATGATTATGTTAGTACAAATTATCATATTTTAATTATAAAATTATAAACTAATACTATAATTTCTCAACAAAAAAATAATATAAATTCATTTACCAAATAACATGTTAATGTACCACTATAATTTCTCAGTCGTCGCCCACCAAAAATTAGTCGCTGCTCTTCATTTGAATCGCAAGTCGCAACTCGCACGAATAGTAAGAACTAAATCCTAAGTCTAGACACGAAGAGTCTACAAATATTATTTTCTGGATTTTTTTAGAAAAATAAAACCAAATCTCATAAAAAATCGGCCCAAATCAGGCTTAAATCGGACCAAAGATTTTTCAAAAAGATTTGGCTAAATCCGATCATTTTTCTAAAGATTTGATACTAATCAAAAATTAATCGGTCCAAATCGAGAATTTTTGCAACACTGGTTATAACTTATAACGGAGATTTTTTCAGGAACTTCTAAATTCTAATTTTCTGAATGTTTTAAAAACTTCTTTATTTTTTCGAATTTTCTTTTTAGTCACTATAAAAGATGGGTGCAGTAATCAAAATATAATAGCCAGACTCAATGAACAAAAGAATGCTTTATATAATAGTTCGTTGCTCACAAAATTAATTTGGCATGTATTCAATAATATTTTAATTTGAAATTATACAAGCCAATCTAAATTCTGGTGTAACAGATTTGAACCTGCAAATCTAAATGCAACAAACCTCAAACCTCAAATTTTTGCTTGTTTCTATTTAGAAATTAGAAATGGTGCAGAGTTCCATTCACAGTAATCAAGCAGCAACTTTTTGTTGGTTGATTCAAAGAGGTCACAAGAGCTTTCCAATTTTATTCTCTTTCTTTGTTCTTACATGTTCTTTTACTTCATTTTTACTTTTTTATGGACAAATCGAATGTTAGTGCATAAAATATTTGAGGTCACTTTGAAGTAATGATTTAATTTTGATAAATGTAAAAAAAGATGACTTCTTAAACTATTAAGTGTTCATTGTTGATTAAATATGCTAAAATATACAAAAATATTATGACAATTTATGGAGGAATGAACTCAAGCACACAACGCATGACAAATTTGAGGAACAAAATTTCTGGTCATGAAATCAAGCCAAATTCTAAAACAATTGATTTTTTTTTGTTATAAGAGCAAATTAAATCTAGGTAAGTATTTATTTTAATATATTCGGCTATTTCATGAACTCCGTTTCATTCATTTCGAGAAGTATTGATAAGAATTCATATCAATCTTGGCCACTGTCTGTATGTATACAGTGTGGTTTTTATCTGTGATGTATGTAATCTGATTTTACATACAGTGTGGTATTATCTGTGATGTATCATGTATATGTGATCTGATTTTACATACAGTGTGGACGTATTATCTGTGATGTATGTAATTTGATTTTTATCTGATATTTTCCTATTTCCAACATATGTCAAAAAATTGTGCTATGCATGACAAAAACATCTGTAGATGGAAATGAGAAACTGCAAATTGGAATTTAGAGAAAGAACTCAAGAAGTATCTGGATTTTGAGACGTGGCAAACTATAGTAGTCATGATACAGCTGGTTACTAGTCAATTTGATGAATTATTATCAATGTCTTCTAATTGAATTATTTTGTGTAGTATAATTAACAATTTTAGTGTAGTATAATTAATAATTTTCAAATAATGTGAGTAAATTAATATTTCTTTATTGAAACAAGAGAGATTGATCTTTTCCGCTTTGTTCTATTTTCCATCTCTCACATTAGAATAATTCATTTTTCTTCAAATTATTTGGCGATAACATTTCTATGGCTAAATTGAAGTTTAAGTAATTTGGAATTAAAAAAAATTTGCATAATTTATGAATTTATTTAAAAAATTAAAAATTATTACTATATTTAGTCCTAAATTGGAAAACTTTTTGCACTCTGGCCCATGAAAAGGGACCAAATTTCTCTTTTGATCCATCATGGCAACAAAGCTGGTCAAATTCAACTATAGACATTACAACAATTGCTATAAAAAAGCCAACATGTGCTGATCTGTTGAGCCTGACATCTGATATTTGCCAAATATGTACAAAAATAATATATAGAAAAATTGTAAAAAAAATCATGCCTAGTAAAAAGTTTTAAAATTTGAGGAAAAAAATTACGTATGAAATCTAGGAAATTATATATATAAACAAATAAATAGTTGCGTGTACATTTTATTTTGGGAAATTTTACTTTGAATCTATCAAATGCATTGATGCTATAAATTTAACTATCATAAGATACATATGTAAGAGTATAAATTCTGTAATTAACAAAATTAAAAGAACATTAAGAATATTAGACTTGCAAGTTGTAATAACTAATAACCACTAATTAATTACTTAATTAGATCTATACATTTTCATTTTTACATTTTATGATAAAATAAATTATAATACCAATGTACTATGCTATTAATTATGCATCGGTACTTATATTTATTTCTTCTTTAATTAAATCAATCACTAAAAAAGCAAAACAAAACCATTTTCTTTTCTCTGTGCCATTTCTGTAAAGGGAAATGTGTAAACTCGACGCACTGTAGATATACTGTTTTTTTATTTTTTACATACTGTTTAACTTTTTATATACTGTTTTGTCATTTTATATACTGTTATTATTCTTTGTGTATTTTTTATTTTTTCACTTTTATATACTGTTTTCTCATTTTATATATTGTTTTCCCATTTTTATATACTGTTATGCTTATATTGTTATTAGAAACTAAATTATATATACAGTTATAAATATATTTTGTATTAGAAAATGAATTATATATACTTTTAGTGAGACCCGGTAAATAGTCATACTACAGTAGTCATGCTCTATCAGGTCACTTCTGTAAATATCTCCTGCTGAATGGGCAACCAAATAGCTTCTCGTAACTAACCAAAACACCAACTCTGAAAACCTTCATTATTATTCCACACATCACTATATTATACAACTTATAACTTACCGTCAGATCTAATCGGCACCGCAAATGAACAGCTGAGATTAACTCTACCAGTTCTTACGTAGCCAAATTCTTTTTCTCTGGACACGTATACGGTACCAACTCGTCCTTCCTGCATGGATGCAGGCAACCGTTAATCACCATATGTATTTACTTCTTTTTATTTTTACTGACTTTTTTTTTCATTTCATATAATTATGGCAAAAAAATTATTTTAGAAAATATACTTGACCAACTTTATTTGCAGAATTAACATTTCTTTGCTCAGTTACTAAGCGAAAATACAGAATCTCATTTTTGAGTGTATTAGGTTGTTAGAGCTTAAAACCTCTTAATTTAGGATAAAAATCAAGTTCGTCCAGACCGGACAAATCTGCCCTTTTTTTTGTGTCTGTAGGCAAAAAAAATTCAGTTTTGCCCAATTTCATTTAGTCACTATGTGAAACTGAATTTTTAAGCTTGATTATTACTAAATTAAATTAGTTGCTACTCTAAACTAATTTCTCAGCAATTTCGTCTAATAATTAAATTAAATAGTTAGTTTCGCCCAGTAATAAAGAGAAAGTGCTAATTATGAAAATAAAATTGATCAAGGATTATATTTTGAAATAATTTTTTTCTCATAGCTACTTAAGAAAAAAGTCTCTTTTACTCCAAGCTCTCATTTACTACGATTTCATTACTAGCTTACCAATATGCTCCAGTTTAGTAGAATGACGTGTAAATGTTCTGCCACTTTAGGTCCTCCTCCTGCATGGACAGACTCAGGCGTAAAATAACTACTGCACGGGTAATTTCTACGACCTTTTACTTCAAGTCTATCTTTGCTCGACTGGCAACTACTAATTTATTGTTTCGTAGTAAAGAGTGAAAAGAAGTAGATAATGGGAGTCTACATAACTTTAGTATATAACAATTTTAGTGTTAAGTGAAGATATTTACTGCTAATTATCTCATGAAGAAATTAATGAAAGAGCTTAGCTAACTTAATTATCATTATTAATCTCATTAATTATACATTACACCAAAATGATATAATAGGCCTCTCACTCATTTGTATTTTTTTGTAACTTCCCCAACATTTTGTAATGTGCTTGTTAACTACGAGATATTAAGTAAAATTTCATTTTGTGTTAAGCGAAATATAATTTGCTGCTAAGCGAAACTTGATTAATTAAGACCTTGTACTGTAGTATATATAGAGATATACATGCATTTCGACTGATTCAACTACTGTTTTATTTCACACACACACACTGACACACACAGAGAGAGAGAGAAGAGATGGTTTCTGCGGATACAGCTCGCACGGTGGTGGGGATCATCGGTAATGGAGATCTCCAGTTTATTTCTTTTCATCTTCTTTGTTTCTTTCTATTTCTTTCTTTTGAATCTCTTTCTTCTCTGTTTTTGAACTGGTTTTTTATTCGCCATTGATGCAGGAAACATCATCTCCTTGGGCTTGTTTCTGTCTCCTCTGTAAGGCTCTATATTATTGAATCAAAGTTTTAGATCCTTTGTTATGCGAAAATCTTCTTTTAGTGAATCGATGATATGAAAATCTTTAGATCTAATAGAAAAAAAACAGTGCATTTCTGATCAATAATCCTTACTCGGAAAATATTCTTTCATTTAACTTTTTTATGCTTATAAATCTTGATCATCGTATTTGCATGTGCGTTTTGTGAAAACGATCTTGCTTTTCTTTTTCTTTTTTTGTTTTGAAAAATGTACTCGAAAAAAAAAAGTAGCATCAACTTTGGGGGATGTGAATGTAATATGTCTACGCCTGATTTAAGGGCTTTTGTGAAATTATATGCTTAATTTGAAGGAACATATGGAAATATATATTAAGATTTCTATACATTTTTTCAATTTTTTTGCACATCAGATTATATTTTTTCAAATTTCTGGATACTCTTTCTTTTCAAAAAAGCCCTTGGTATTTGAGTACATTTCATCAGGGAAATTTTATATTTATGAAAATATGCCAAATTTGGAGGCGCAATGTGAAAATATCTTTAACTGGATTTGTTCCTTTTACGTGTCAAAATTCCTTCTTTGAAACAATTGAATTTTACACTGCTTTTCCTTTTTCTTGAGTTTAAACATGTCTAATTAATTTCCTATCTCAGCTATTTTCTTCAAACTTGTTCAAAATTGCATATCACCCCCTCAAAAAAGCAAAAATTGTTTCCTTTAAGTAAGTGCATTTGAATTTTGAGAGCCTCAAGCTAAATACTTGAGTCTACAGCATACAACACACTTCCATGTATCTAACTTGTTTTCATAATTAGTAGATAAAAACGTAAACACTCATAAATCCCCCCAAATTTCGGTAATGTTTTCTTTTCTCTTCTTCTAATACTTTAAGATAATACATACATTTTTCCTCTCAAAGTCCCTGCATGTCATGACTCATACATATTGCATTTAAATAACATAAGACTTTAATTTCCTAATATTTTTATTAAATCAGTGCATTGATTTCTTCTTTTTTTTGACAAAAAGACTCGTATATTCATATATCTCAAACTTCACCGAAACAAAACATCATTTACGAACCAAAAACGAAATCCAAAACGTAAACACACTTCAATCACAAATCATCTATATTCCACAACAAAACGTCAAAATACACAGCTGGTCCCCAAAATTTCGTCAGTTCATTTTCACAATACAATAGTTTTACAAAACCAGCGCATCTAACTCACAATTTCCCCCTTTTGCCAGGCCGACGTTTGTGAAGATAGTGAGGGAGAAGGCGGTGCAGCAGTTCTCCCCCATGCCGTACTTAGCGACGCTGATGAACTGCACTCTGTGGGTCGTCTACGGCCTCCCCTTCATCCACCCCCACTCTGTCCTCGTCCTCACCATCAACGGCACCGGCATGCTTTTGGAGGCAATTTATCTCGCCGTCTTCTTCTCCTTCTCACCCCGCAAACTACGCGTACGTGTTGTTTAGGTTTTTGTTTTATTGGTTTAGATGGGTGATTTGTTAGATTTGAAGTATAATAAATTATATATTTATTATTTTATTATTATTATATTATTATTTTATTATTAATTTAATCATTATTATTATTATTTGGCGGTTTATTTGGCCGTCTTCTTCTCCTTCTCACCCCGCAAACTCCGCGTACGTGTCCTTTATTACTCTTTGTCCTTCTGCCCTTCAGTTTTTTTTTTTTTGTTACTTTGTTTTGGTTAATTGGTTTGTACTCGTCGTTTGTTATTGTCTTTACAGTATTGTGTGCTTTGTTTAGTAGGTTTTTTTTTTTTACACTATTTTAGTTGGTTATTTTGTTGTTTACTGTTCTTATAAATGTGGTTGGTTTAAATTGTTGTTTTATAGTTTTATATTATTATTATTACTGTTATTATTATTATTATTATTATTATTATTATTATTATTATTATTATTATTATTATTACTTGTTTTATGGTGATTTTTTGCTACTGTTTTTTTTCATCTTTTATACTATTAATAGTAATAGTAGTAATCTAAAACCTGATAATATACTGATTAAATAATATTATTCATTTTTTTTTACTATTGGATTAATTTTATTTTTGGTGCAGAAAAGGATAATTGGGGTTATAATAGGAGAAGCAATATTTGTGGCGGCTGTATTGGCCGGAGTTCTGACTGGGGCCCACACACAACATAAAAGGACTCAAATTGTGGGAATTTTATGCGTCATTTTTGGTACTTGCATGTATGCTGCTCCTCTCTCTATCATGGTACGTATTAATTAATAATTATTATTACATTTTTATGCATTATATATATGTCTGAATTTGAATTGAGAATGTTTAGTTTAGTGTATCATCTTGAGTGATCAGTAGAAATTTGAATTATTTGGATGGTAGTGTTTTATACAATTTATATTCCTGGTTCTAGGTTGATATTTATTAAGTAGAAATTTTGAACTGTTTAGATAGTCTCATTTTGAGTAATGAATACAAGTTTGAACTATTTATGCTTTAATCATTTACTGCTGTTAAAACTTGATTCATAACTTCATTAGGAAACTCTATTTCGAGACACAGTAAATTTTCGGTAAGATACAGTTTCTGTAATTGTTAAGATACATTTTTCTCTAATTTTACATTTTCATAATGTCATTACAGACCTCTGTTTATATATCTTAACTTCAATGAAATTATTTGTTATATATGTGAATCAAGTTTGAAATGGAATTGGAATAAACTTTGGTATTAGCATCATTTCAATAATATTTGGATTTAATTAACAAAAAGGGGAAATGCGATACCTTGTTTTTGCTTTTTCTGTAAAAAAAACGTCAATTTATTTGTCACCAACTTATTTGGTAAGAAATACTATACCTAATTGATCCTACACTTAATTCACTTTACCTATTTACTAATTACCATAAATTTTCCCACCAAGCTTGTAAATTTAGGTCATGAAACAACTACTGAATGCTGAATGCGAAATTAAATGTTATCTTTTCTTTTCCAATTTAAGTATTTTACCATTTTGAAAAACTGAAATGCTCTATATATACTTTTCAACTTTTCTGATTTGTCCAAATCAACCAAAGAGCGTCATTTATCAGTAAACATATTTCAGTTATCATCCATCAGTAAATCATATTTCATTTTCTGATTGTGATATATATGAACCATGCATATCAATTAGGGGCCCATCTATAAAGAGAAAATTTATTTTCCTAAATATGGAGATACAGAATCACATGCATATTTTTATGACAGTTATTTAGCTTAGGTAAACTATATTTTTCAATAGTTTTTGTCAGTGTGTAAAAAGATAAGCATTTACAAGATTATTTTTAAAATATTGACTTTATTATTATTATTATTATTATTATTATTATTATTATTATTATTATTATTATTGTTATTATTATTATTATTATTATTATTATTATTATTTCTAACACAAAAGAAACACGAGGCGAGAAGTAGGTAGCCAGCAAAACAGACACCTCAATAATCAAAATATCAATATATATTTTTGAATAATTAACCGATATTTAAGAATTAATGAATTATTATTTTTCAACAGAAATCGGTGATACAGGAGAAAAGCGTGAAGTACATGCCGTTTTCTCTCTCTTTCGTCAGCCTTTTAAACGGGGTTTGTTGGACTGCTTACGCTCTCATCAAATTCGATCTCTATATTACTGTAAGCTTTCTTTTCTTGTTCATTACATATTTAGTTTAGTGAATAATTCAATGATGGTATCACTGATATGAAGATTGCATTACTTTATTGTATTTTATAGAAGGGAAATTTTCAAAACCCCCTGTATTTTCAAAACCTATCGTTGGAAGTATTAAAAAACTATTTTGACTTTTAATTAAAAGATAAACTACTTTTAACTTTAAAAAAAAATTATAACTGATAATATTACGAAATAATTTTAAAGAATTTAACAAAGTTTCGGAACATTTAATCCAAAAAATTAGTTGGTTTTTAAAATTTCGATGGTCTTTAAAGCATATCTTTTTCTGAATATTCAGAAAGTTATGAGATTTTCTGTAATATCGCAAAACATAAGGTTATTAGTCAAAAATTTCTCATAACAACAGAAATCCTTCCATTTAATGATCTTCTATTGTCAAAAAAAAAAAAAAATTTTGTTCTTATAATTTCCAATCAATGATAATTTGGTAATAAATAATCTGTTTTTGTAATTTTCAGATTCCAAATGTGTTGGGCACAGCTCTGAGTTTAGCGCAGCTGGTTCTCTACTTCTATTATTACCGCAGCAGCTGCTGCACAGAACCGAGCGACGAAGAAGCGCCCAACGACGAAATAGAGATGCAGTTGCCTGAATCCTCCAACGCCCGCGTGTCTCTCAGCTCGAACGGGACCGCCAAATAGATATTATTGGATTCTGTTGAGATGATATACCGTTTTATCGCTCCAATATACCGGCTTTTAGTACATTTTCTAAGACTTGATTTGGTTTTAGACACGACCAGTTTGTCTTTTTTTTGTGCGTGTGTGTTTTAATAAGGCATTTGGATAGAGAGGGTGTGAGCCTCTGTTGTGGGCTTGCCTGAAATTATGATGAACTATTAATTATCAGCAATTTTAGAGAAAATTTGACTGATTTTTCAAATTATAAATGGTGTTGAAATGTTCTGTTACTTATAATGAAATTGTTTATGTTCGTGTATATTGTCCATTCAAAGTTAATATATTGACATCTAAAAATGATCACAGTACTCGATAAATAAAATAATGTATGTAAAATACGCATATGTACTGTGATGTGTTATTTTATACAGTATCAACTTGACAAATCAACTGTTTACTTAACTAACTCTGACTAATCTGATGGATTTATACTTAACATCAGGCCCATTAAGCCCATTTCTAATCCTAATTATTACCAGCCCATATCCAAAGCCCGTCTTCCCTTCCGTCTCCTTCGTCGCTCTTTTTTCTCTGTTAAACAAACTTGTGGCCATGGAAGTAGCGGAGAAATGGAAGGAGATTCTGAAAATCCAGAAGTTCCGTCGGATCGTGTCCTACACCGGCTTCTACTGCTTCGCCACGCTCGTCACCTACGCCTACACCAGCAATACGTACGTACTTTTGCACTAACGCTACTATTTTTATACTTTTTTTGGAAAAAAGTTTGTTGAGTTTTTTGGGGTTTGGTGATTGCAGGACGAGGGCAGGGATTTCCAGGGCGGATCAGTATTATGCTGCCTATCCGGCTGGGACTGAGCTGCTTACTGACACTTCTAAGGTAGACCGAATCTCTTTTTTATTTATGTATTTTTTACGATATGATGATTAATTGGAGTATAGTTTAATTGATTTATGTAAATACTGCCCGGAAGGCATGATTCTTATTCTGATTTTGTCAATTTAAAGACTATTTTGAATATATTTTTGCCACTGATTAACATGCCTCAAAGAAATGTATGCAATGTGTTTGTTTAACTGCCCCCAAAGAAATGGGATCATTCGTTTTACATTCTTTCCGATGAGTAACTTGAGAATTTGTTTTCGATTTACTTGACATTCTCAAATATCAAAAACAAGATATGAATTTAGGGTATAGGTTTTAGTTTCATCGTTTTTCTTCTCACGCACGCAAGGTGTTTGTGCAAGGTGTTTGTTAAAATGCCCCAAATAAACAATATCATCATTTTAACATTTTCTATTTTATTTTATTTATGAAATGACAGCTGTACAAGGCGGCGCTGGGAAATTGCTTCGAGATAGAGGAATGGGGGCCGATAGAATTCTCCGTTATGGCCAAGCATTTCGATCGCCAAGGCAAACCGCCTTACGCTTATCACGCTGTAATTTCTCTCTCTTTCCCTCATTTTTCTTTTATTTTTCTATGCAAATAAAAAATATTATTAATTTTAGGGGCTTAATTGTTTGTATTTTCTATTTATGTTCTATTATTTGTTTATTTATTTATTCAGCAATATATGGCGCATCTTCTATCTCATGGACAATTTGATGGTAGCGGTTGAAGTGAAGATGATTTAACATTACCATGATTAACAATTTGAAGCACAATTGTGAAATGTATTTGGATTTGGTCTAAGTGGAATTTTGTTATTTTGTTGGTGGTTGTACAAATTTTTTATATAAAGATGAGTAAGTATTCCTTTTGGGAGAGTATTATTGATAATAATGATTTATTTGAGGATCTATTGTAATTGTTTTTTTTTTTTGTTCAAATTCTTTTTGGTAATTTTGTTATCTAAATTATATGACTACTTTACTTCTTCCTTTCAATCTGTCAATGTGATAGAATCTTGGCATATAAATGTTGCTTTTAGGTTCTGTCCTTATTTGTGGCTTCAAGTAGGCCTATTAAATAAAAATCTCAAGAGAGCAAAAGAGAGAAAAAGCCATCAAAACATCAGATAAACCATTAATTATTTTTTTTCTAAATTTAGGTTTTAAGGCTGCCTTTTTTGTTTTTTCTAAATCTGTTTCATCATAGCTAAATTTAGCAACTTAATAGTTCATATGAACGAAAAGATCTCAATTTCTTTTGCTCATTACAGAACAATTTTTCCATTTGTTCATTACAAAACATTTTTTCTCCAAAGTAATCAAGAACTTAAAATATCAAATCATGATGGCAGGAAGACAGGTATGAATACTGGATTGATTTTTTTTTTTTTTTTGATGTTCAACTGATTGGGTTGAGAGACTTTGCTAAATATGTGTTGTATTATGTTTGTTGGGAATTAAACCCATGATCTCTTACTATACATGTAAATGCTTTAATCGACTAGGCTACAAGGCATTTGCGAATACTGGATGATTGAATGTTTCTTTTTGAATATATGTTTGGCTTATTCTGGTAATCAACCAAATGGATGAATTTGGTCCATTTGATTAGGTTGTTTCATTTATTGTTCAATTCAATGAAAAGCTTATGTTATTCAGTTTCCATCTACGGTTTCATTTACATTATTACTTAAAATAAACCGAATATGTGAGGGACGTATGAGTCTGCGCTAGAGTTGAGAAAAGAAAATAAACATGTGAACACTCAAATTTTCGAAAGTGGCGCTAATGTAATCATCTCTTCTTGATTAGAGAGCTCAAACGTTAGATAAATTTAAAATTTAAATATTGCAGGAATATGAGGAGATCGAGATGAGAAGGCTTAAACAAGAATTCCACGAGGTGATGGAAATGTATAAAAAGGCACGCAGAGAGTCAGAGAGCTGCAAGGGAGGTAAAGAAAATTATATTAAACCCTTTTTGTTGGGAGTAGGATAGATGTTTCAGTGGGTTCAATAAGATTTCAATTGGACATAAATTCCTAGATAAGTTAAAGAAGCTGATGCATTTCTAATTTTTCTTTTTTTTAGAATTGAAATATATTTATTGAAGTAAAATCATTATTCATTTAACTTCAAAGCACATTAGTCATTTTTCTACTAATTTTTTTTTCTTTTGCTTAACTTTAAAGCAGATATATTCTACTAGTTAGTTTTCTTGTTTATTTTACTTGAATATTTTATTGACATAATAGAAAGCCAATATGTTAAAGTTGGAAGCGGCCAATGATATGAAGTCAGGCTTGGACAACAAAAATGACGGGATCTGCACTGTACATAACGATATTGCTCGTCTGTCTCAATCCATTGACGTTCGTCAGGACGAGATGCAAACTTTTCGGAACAAGATGCAGACTTTTCAGGACGAGATGCGGGCTCGCCACAATACCATCTTTCGTCGTCAGGATGGCATCTTCCGTCTTCAAGAGGAAATATCACAGAATCAACGCCAGAGTTGGTACTTGTCGTTGGCAGGCCTAGTATTGATCGTGTCGCTAGGGTTGATTATCGCAAAGGAGGTTTATGCGTTGAAGAATATTTAATTCATCGAAAATTGGCGTCTTTGAAGAGTTATTTCTAATCATATGTAATTGATTTCGATACTGATACTAATAACGTTTATCGTGGTGTATCATCACTTCTTAACTGATGGAGAGACTTATGAATAAAAACAGAGTACAAGAGCTTTATTGAACAAATTACTAGTTAAAATGTTTGATTAAACGTTAGACCATAGTTAAGGAGCTAAAAGTGTAATTTTTCCTTTTGAAAATGACTTCTTTATGTCTTAAAATTATGTCTTCAAATAGTTCTATAACTTCATTACTGGTTATTGAGAACCGATCCTCTATTATATTCATTGATTAAATGGTTTGCTAACAACGATGGAAGAAAAAAATTAATTACTGGTCCTTTTGTTGAGTAATCTTGACATTTTCTTTTTCAATTTTATTTTGATGAATTGGAGGTAGGCTTAAAGTCCTACATCCAAATGTAATTTTATTAATCTCATAAGTTTTTACAAGGCAGAGATTGCCTGAGATATACAAGATTAATTAAAGGGGAAAAAACCAAAAAGAAAGAGAATCAAGGAAAAAAACAGAATAAAAAAACAAAGGGAATCCGAGAGTCAGGTCTGGTTTCCCCGTTCTCAGATTCTAGCAACCTATCTTATTTTTAAATAATCTTTGTATTGTTCTCAAATAGTTCTTATTTTAGTAGTTAATAAACTATTTTTTAAAAACATTTGTCATATATTTTAGATGACAGGTCCAAGCATCTTTTATAAAAACATTTGTTTATTAATTAATTTTTCTCATTTTTAGTCTTTTGTCGTAAATAAGGACATTAATTTAGTTGAATAGATTAAAGTACAATCTGAAATAGCTATAGATGAGTTGAGATTTTTTGTTTTTAACTCGTTGTATTATTCACTTTATTCTTTATGTGTTACATCCTGGTCCTATTTTCGGTCCGAGGTGTAACAATAGTGTCAGTTAGAATATTCAAAAATTTACATATAAGTATTACAAAATTTCAATTCTATCCAATATGCAATGTCGATCTTTCTATAATTTAAAATTTAAAACTACTCGTTTTTGAGAGCCGATCCTCTATTAAGTAATCTCGACATTTTCTTTTTTAATTTTTGTAGGATATGATGATTAATTGGAGTATAATTTGCGTGATTTATGTAAATATTGCCTAAAAGGCATGACTTTTATTCTAATTTTGTTTTAAAGACGGTTATGAATATATATACCACTGATTTTAACATGTAGACAAGGTGTTCTTTTTTTGCTCTTCTAATGCCCTTGAGCTTTCTCATTCCATTTAAAACATAGATTAGTAACTAGTTTTACATCCCCTTGATTGGACCTTAGGTAGGGAGAGATACATACCATTTCTACTAGGTCCAATACATTAATCAGCACACAAAATTAAGAAAGAATCCCAAACTTAACAAAGAGAAAAACAAAAAATATAGTAGCCTCAATTGCTCTTCGGTTCCGCCATTTGTGCTCCTCTTTTTTAGCCGAACCCCTCTTTTCTTTGGGTGATTGCCCGAAGTGGATAGGTTGTTCCTCGTGAACTCGTTCTCCACTTTTCCACGTAGATTGATGGTGCGTCCACTCCTAAGTTGGAGGCTCTCGGTCAGTTGGAGTCTTGGAGAAAACACACAGAATGATATTATTGGTGTTGAAATGTCTCATAGAAATGTATGGAAGGTGTTTCTTTAGTTACCCCAAAGAAATGATATTATTGGTTTCGTGTTCTTTGTGGCAAAATAACTTGCAAATATTTTTGGGTTTAGAATTAAATATATCTAATTTGCAAGGTGTCTGTTAAATGCCCCAGAGAAATTATTACTGTCATTTTTAATATATTTGTTTTGAAATGATGGCTGTAGAAGGCAGCTCTCGAAATTGTTTTGAGATAGACGAACGGCTTTCGAAATTTTTAATATTTTTTTCAAATCTTAAGGCATCTTGACAAAAATCGTCAAAGGCCCCTCAAAATACTGGACTGGCCTTAGAAGCCAACAAAATATCATATAACCATAACTAAATTCAAACCTCTAGAAGAAAACAATTAATTCTCCTTAACTATAAATTCTAACAAATTCTGTCTTTTTTTGTTTCAACCCGTAACTAAATCTAGCAACTTATAGTTCGTCCGAACGAAAAAGATTATTAAATTCTTTCTTATAGCTGCATGTTAACATATTTAAAATTAAAACGACCCCTTTTCATTTGTTCATTACACAGAATTTTGCGGCTTAAGCACGGAACTTCGAATCACCAATCATGATGGAACAAACACAGATGGTATGAATATTTAGATTGATTTGGCTTTTATTTTTCAAAATGATCCACCTATAGAATTGAATATTTGCAAATATTTGTTTGGCTCGAGTCCTCTGTTATTTCTCAAAAAATAATGTTTGTTCGGCATATTCGGATAACCAACCAAATGGACGAATTTTGGTCCATTTAATTAGGATAATTCATTTTTTTAAATGTTAGGATAATTCATTTTTTATTGTTCAATAATTGAAAACTTATATTATTTGGTTTTGGTTTCGGATTATGAGTGGTGACTAACAAAATAAAATGGATGTGTAAATATCTAATCATCAAAAAGCGGATCTGAGTGTCTTTCATAATTATTTTTCTTTACTTAAGAATATTTCCTTCTTTTTTATGCCAAACATGAAGATATGTGTTTTGTTTGAAAACACCACTCCAAAAAGTTAATGAATATACTATCACAACAAAATTTCTTGCAAAATTAAAGAAAAATATTGGAATTTGTAATCTTTAGATAAACAATGTTAATTTGTTCCGTTAATAGAGGGACTAAAGTCGATGCACACTTATAAAGTACAAGACTTGACATACCAAAATAAAAATTATATGGATTAAATTGGAACTCTATTAAAGTACATGGACTAATGTGCATTTATCCCTAATGTAAATGTTAAATTTTGCAGGAAAATGTCCAGAATGAAATGAGAATGCTTAAGCAACACCTCAAGCAGACCATGGATGACTTTAGCGAGGCATGTAGACAGGCGAAAGCTGATCTACCGGTAAAAGAAATACTGAACTCTTTATGTTAGGACTTTGGAGCATGATAGATGCTTTGTTTGAAGCATCTATCATTGAACTCTTTATGTTGGGACCATGATAGATGCTTTGCTTGAAGCACCTATCTGCGTGGTTACATAAGTCAATTTTTTTTTCACGTTTTGGATGAGGCTGCAATTATAATCACTATCAAATTTACTACTATTTTCATTACTTTAATTGTTTTATGGACTCCATTACTACACAAACCATGTAGAGACCATAAATCATTTAGAGAAGTAATGAAAATAGTAGTAGTTTTAGTATGATTGTGGATTTATCCATTCAAATTATGGAGCCACATGCTTCACACAAAACGTCCCCTCTGCTCCCTTTTTGTGTGAATTTATGTCTCTTAATGAGCTTAAAAAGCAAATTGCGACTTGGTAAATCTTTAACTTTTTTAGATGAGTTTATTAAACAATTTTCTTTGTTGTTGATTGTAGAATACCTTTCGCACGCCGACCCATGTCACACCTTACACGCCTATACATGGCGATACTATATGTATGTCTCAATCATTTAACATTTTACGTATGTCTCAATCCATTGACGAGATGCGCAGTCGTCAGGAGGCCATTTCCCGCCGTCAAGATGAAATACTACAGAGTCTACGTCAGAGCAAATTCTTGTTTGTAGGCCTGATATTGTTCGTGTTGATTCCTCTGCTTAATAAAGCATTTCCAGCATGATCCTTTCATGAAGAAAAAAAAGAAAAAGCTCGATAAGTTGGTCTAGCCATTTTGGAGTTTCTATTCATATGTAATTTGTTGAAAAATGGTCTTTAAAGAGTTGTTTCTGTTCATATGTAATTTGATTCGATACTATTACTAGTAACATTTGACAATGGCATACATCATCACTTAAATGATGGAATTATTCTATTGAAATGTTAAATGGGCAGTAATAGTATCGACTATTCTGTTTTAATCCAATAGCATTCAACTAGATACATAAATTAAAAATTTGATTTAAATAATATAATAATGACTTATGAACACATAAAATAGGAAATAAGAAAATTTGACTGCCATGTAAGATGATATTTGAAATAAAGGAGAACACATATTTCGTAAATTATACTTTGTTCCATCCCTATCATGGATTATAGCAATTCCGTTTTTTCATATCTTTAACCCGAAATATTTCATCTCTCTTCGACTAAAATAGACCCTCTATTCCTTTATTCCATTATATTCCAAGTGAGCCCAACATACACTCACATATTTCCAACATACCTTAAGACTTGTTGTCACACCTAAAGCAACAAATAAATAAAACACAGAGCCATAACACACAAAATAAGAACATTTTGGGCCAAAACTGAAGCCCACAACCCAACCCTAACTTCTAAAATCCCAATCCATACCCTGTTTGGCGGTAAAACTAAAATCCCCAAACCATTACAAACTCATTCGAAATTCAAAACCCCATCGAATATTCATTATTATTCACTCTCAGTCCCCAAAACGCCGCCAAGAACAGACCAAGCGAAAATTAATGGCGCCAAATCATCTCTTCCCCTTCATCTTCTGATCTCTCTTCTCACTTTGATAAAGAAAGAAAAGAATCCCTCTCGCTTCGCTTGCACTTTGATCGCCTTCTTTTCTTTCTTGCTTCTCAACGGTAATAATACCTTGATCTTGGTCCCCTTTTTTTGTTATTATAGGAGTTGAAACGTGCTTTCAGTTTGAGTGAAGTATGCATTTCTGTGATTTTTCGTGAATAAATGATGAGAAGTTTAATATTTGGGAAAATAATGAGAGATTGGAAGGTTGAAGAGAGAAATAGGCCAGCCCAAGGGCTTTTTTTTTTTTTTTTTTTCCGCTTTGATTCTTCATAAAAGTATTAAGTTTTGTATTAAGTTTTGTGCATAATCTTTTATGAGATTTTCTTTTTTGTCATGGAGTGACTTAAGATTCGGTCTCTGAAAGTGAAATATGTGTACTTTTTGCTTAAAGTCTGTGCCTTTTATCTTCTTGATAGATAATGTGTGTTGTTCGGATAGTTTTGCTGCACCGTTTTTCTGCAACAGTTCAAAAGGACCTGTCAATTTTTGCTTCTTTTTCCATAACCATGTGTTAATTAAGTTCTTTTTCGGTTTCCCTTTCCTGTGAGGCATTTCTATTATTAATCAGTTGAATAAACCTAAAATCCATTTCTTTAACCATACACATTACCTTCTTGTTCTGACCAAAATTATTCACACTTCAAATCAATTATTACTGTACTTTATATACATTCTTTTCTTTCTTGAAAATTTTGGTCCCTAATTGCATATTGAAGAATAATTAATCATTTCATTTCTTCCTTTTTGCCAATTTAGGGTTTCAAAGGAATTCCATACAGACACTATGGACCAATTTGCAAAAGAACGTGAAGAACAAGCGGCATTACTTTTGGCCGCAAAGAGACAAGCCGCTTCTAGAAAGTACAATCCACTCAAACGAGGCCCTTTGGTTCCTAAAAATGCTTCTGAACCCTTAAAAAAAGCTCGAATTGAAGAATCTGAAATTCAAATCAACAAAGTCGAATGTGAAACCGACAAAGAGAATTCTTTCGCGGAAGAACGAGCCCAAATGGCCGCAATGATACTTGCAGCAAAGAAAAACTCCAAAAAAGGGAAAAATAATAGCATGAAAATGGACTTAGATGCAAATTTGGTACCTAGTAAGTGTGAATTGGAAGAGAAGAAAGATATTTCTAGGGTTGAAACAGCAAATACGGATATGAAAATCGACCCAATAAAAAAAGATGCTATGTCTATTGATCAAGAACCAGCCAAAGTAAAAGAGAATCAAAATACGAAAGTATTGGATGTGAAGAAGGGTGTTTGTGAAAATACAGTTTTTGACGAGGGTGAAATTGCGAAAAGAAGAGATGAAATACGATACGGGTTTACTGCTCGACCAATCAAACTCCAATTGAGCAAAAAATTCCCTCAATCGGATATTAAAAATAGACTAATTGAAAAAGGGAGAGCTTTGTTAGAGAGGAAAATGGAAATGTTGGAAAATATAGTTTGTGAAGAGGAGAAGGATTTGGATCTTGAAGTCCCGGACACTGAATTCCATGATTTTGATTCGGGTCGAACTTGGCGTGATTTTCAAAAGGACCAGGTATGTTTAGTGTTAAATGGTTTGTTTATTGATTCTCTTTTGTGGGTTTTTCGTTATTTGAGAATTTTGTTAAAAAGGCCTTGCATTATTGAAAATCGTGAAAAAAAAACCTTTTATTCTTTATTTTTTGTAGAATTGAGGGGTTAATTTTGCAAATTTTTAATAATGTAGGGGTTATTTTGCAAATTTTCCTTGTTTTTTATATTTGGTTCAGGTGTTATATGCAATGATGGACAAATTAAGTGAAAATGGAGTCCCAATTATGTTTCATTCAACTGACAAAGGACTAAATAAGTGAATAGAAAAGTGAAAATAGAATGTCTCCTTTGTAGAACTATAATATTTTAATCAACATTGTTCTTAAAACCATATTGATAATTTTCTATTTTCAAATTAATAATTCAATTATTAAAATACCAGGTGTGGGCTGCATATGATGATGACGACGGCATGCCGCGATTTTACGCTTTGGTCCAAAAAATCCTCTCACAAAAAAGGTTCAAAATTCGAATTTCATATTTAAAAGGCAGATCCACAGCAGAATTCGGGCGGATGAGTTGGATCGGATCCGGATTTTCAAAAACTTGCGGCGATTTTCGCGTCGATACAAAACCCGAAATTATTCGATCCGAAAATATGTTTTCTCATAGGGTCCATTTTGAAAAAAGCCCGAAAGGAGTAATTCGTATTTTCCCCAAAAAGGGGGAGATTTGGGCCTTGTACAAAAACTGGTCGAGTAATTGGGATGCTCAAACGGATGATGAAATAATTCATGAATATGAAATTGTGCAAGTTTTGGAGGAGTATGAAAAGAAGAAGGGGATTTGGGTTGCGGATCTTGTGAAGCTTAGCGGGTTTAGAGCTGTTTTTAAACGGGTTGAAAAAGAATTGGATTTGGATAAGAGGTTTGTGAAGAGAGAGGAAATGTTTAGGTTTTCACACCAAGTACCGGCTTTTGCACTTGATGGTGTATGTAATAAAGATGGTGGACCGAGTCTAGATGGGTGTTTTGAGCTTGATCCTGCCTCATTGCCGGTAGAATTGGTGAAGGTTAAAAAGGAGGGGCTAGAATGAAAAGATTAGTTGTTTTTGGATTTTTTTGGGGAGATTATGCAAATTTAATGTCGCATTGTGGGATTAATTGGAGGCTTCTCTTGAGGTGATTTTTGACTTTTTTTGCTAGAATTTTGCTATTTTTGTTTTTTTTTGTGTGCATATTAAATATTTATTTTAATCATCCTATGTTTTTTGGGATTTTGTAGGGTGAGTGAAAATTTGTCCATTTTGTAACTGCTCCTTTTTTCTGCTCATTTGAACAGGAGGAGCTTATCCAAGATTTTATTTCAAACCGTGCGTCATTTTTTGCATATGAGCTTCCAAATTAGAGACAAAGAGTATATTTTGAAAAAAAAAATGGCTTCTGATCGAGAGCCTTTGTGACATGAAAAGACCAATGTTGGATTTTGCTTTATCTTTTTTTAATTATGCACCTAGTATTATTGATTGCAATTATTTTGAAATCTTTTTATGTATGCAATGAGAGCGAAGTTTTTCTCATTACTAAATGCCACATATCACTTCAAACCCATTCTCTTAGATCTAGCAGATGAGTATGCTCTAAACTATTTTTCGCCTTAAGCATAGCCTAAATGCCCGTCGCTCTAGTTAAGGCCTAAACAGCTTGAGTAAAGCTTGCTTAAAGCCTTTCTGTACTACAAGGCGATCGAATACTAGGTTGTATGTCAATAAAAGAAAATCATTCTCGTAGCATGCAGCTTACACATCCAAAAAGATTAAACCTTGCATTTACTTCATTTGATTCTCTCGATTATCTTGCAAACATACTACAAATATTGATACCAATATTTTTAAATGGGAAAATGGAAATTCAATATTGAAAGTAATATTTAAAATGATAACTTGAAATTATCTTTTGGTTAGGATGATAAATCAAATATTAGTTTTCATGTATACTTGTTATTAAGTAAGTCCATTGGATCATGAGAAATGTATTCTTCAAGTCATGAAAAGGAAATGGAATTCTGTTGACCAAATCAAATAAACTATAACTAATGACATTTGCATTTTCCACCGTCATGAGATTTTGCTGAACTGAGCTGGCGTTATTTAATTCCATCCTTTTTACACTTTGCCCACTCTAACATTGAAATCCTGAGATAGACAGTAGTGTGGTGCCCAGTAGAGCAAATGGACTTGTAACAACGAAATTTTCAGAGAGTTATTTTTTCTGTGATAATTTTAGTCAGTTTCATGTCGTTGTATCTCTATTTTTCCAATCTTATAACTCTTTTTTTGGTTTAATGAAATTGTTCGCTGGTTTTTCGCCTCAACCTTAAAAAAAATAACAAGCTTATGATCAAATGCTCCTTTATCCTTCTATTTGCATTTATTAACAAAAAACATTAAGTATCAGAATATTATGTTTACGATCAATCTCATTCAATACATCTAGTATATATAGTGCAGACTGCAGACTTTCTTTGCTTCTATTTCAAACAGGTCCATTGCAATAACAGGACACTCAAGTTTGCAATTATGCCAAATAAAGCCCTAATAAAACCTAATAAGTTACTGAAATTACAAAATAGCATACTAGTGTTTCAGATTCAAAGATTTATTTCGCAATTGTTATTTCTGTTCTTTTTTAAAGCTTTCATAAATTGTTGATTGAAAAATTAAAATTTGACGGAAAGGTGATTTTGGAAAGATTTTGTAATGTACTTCATGCCTTGTTTCACGCACCTTTAAGTAGTAGACAACTCAGTGATTCTAGATACAAAATTACATGATCAGAAATAGTAAAAAAACGTATTTTTCTTTTTCACTTGTTGACAAGTAAATGAGAAAAGTACAAGCCTCTCGATCCAACAATGTATAAATAGCTATAATTTCATAAACATAAAAAAGATAATCTTCTGGACTAGTACCATGTCAGTTAGATATTTATTCAGTAGTTATCAGGCATTAAGTAATTGTATTTATCAGGATAATTTAAACAACTTCATCTGAATTGCTTCAAACAAGGAAAAAAATCTGACTTGTAGAAAATAAAATGATTTTTATAATCATTCAATCTAATTCAAATTCGTCATTCTAATTCTTCTCCCACTGACTGCCTGCTTCCTCATTTATCTTTCTATCTGCATTTATTCACAAAAACCCAAAAAGTTCAAAATATTATGCAATACATCTAGTACCAGTTTATTACTTTTTTTTGTTTCTATTAGCTTGACATACCACTCAATTTTGCAATTATGACCAAATAAATCCATAATAAAACCTAAATTCGGCCAACCCTCAATATTTTTTAATTACGGACAATTTTTTCAGTAATTTACTGCCAATTGGACCATTTTGGGGTCATATTGGTGCATATCCAAAAATTAAAATGTTGTGCTAAAGAAGAGAGAGTCGGTGGTTTTCATTTAGATAAGATACATCAATCATGCATAAGGTATTGTAAGTCATGAAAATGTTGTTCTAAAAAGAGGACTAATTTTTGTTTAGATAAATGTATCAATCATGCATAAGGTATTTCATTTAGATAAATATATCAATCATTCAGAAGGTACTGGAAGTCACGAAGAAAATTACTCTGTTGAGATCAGATAAATGAGCTAGAAATCTTGAAAAAAGCAATGTCTATTAATGACCTCCCTAATATGTTGTATGCTTGATTCCGGGGACTTATAAATAGTGGTTTGCAAATTAAATGATGTTGATAATTCATGATTGTTGTTTGATTGTATGTATTTAAAACCCGCAAGTTCTATGCATGATTGTCCATGCACTACACAATCATGCAAATGCTTGCCAGTCATTTGATCGACATGCTAGCTAACAATCATGCAAATGCTTGCCAGTTATTTGATCGACATTCTAGCTACTTACTGACTTGTTAAATTAACAAGAAATAAACTGGAAAAAAAGAAAATTAATGTTTTTTTAACCACATGACCTGAAAAATTTATCAATAATTTGAAATCTGTAACATCTTTAGTATCCGTGCACAAAAGATCCATCTCAGATTCAACCTCCATAACACCCTTAATATTAATGCACAATACTAAGATTTATATAAATTAAAAGATCATATCACCACCTAACCATACATGCCACCTGTAATACCGGCCACCTATACCAATTATACCACCTCTAGAACTTGTAGCAGTCATATGATCCACAAACTCATCCATCCATTCAATTTTCTCATTTCTGTTATACAAAACAAAACAATCACCTTCATATTTATTTTCAACCAAAAAGCGTTGCGCAAGATTCAGTGTCAAAGATGGATACAAATCCTCCACAGCTCCAAGTGCTGACTTAAGCTCTTTTTGCAAGAGCAATAGCTTTGTTTTTCAAAGCATCTATCATTTGCACGGAGAAGTTATGGAAAATTCTTCTTGACTGAATTTTCTTTTTCTTCCTGACGCAACGTCACGATAATTGGATGTTGCGGATTTGGCACGTGGAGTTACAGGACGAATATAACCACAAATTATTTCCATCTCTGTAAAACTTAATTGGCTTGGTGTGTTGCAATTATGTTGTTTAAATTACTATAAAGTATTTATGAACAACTTTTTCTGCGAACTTTTGACGTGTTAGTACTTCAAATTGTTTTATTCTGACTTGTGCCATTATATCAAGTAAACAACATTTATAGTAACTATCCATTCAATTTCTTCAGTCAAATTCTTTGACATTATAACTAGTAAACAATATTTATAGTAACTCATCTATTCAAGTTTCTTCAGTCAGAATAAAACTCATCTATTCCATGAGGTAAATGGAGGGGTAAGATCTATAAGAACCAATGGCAATTTTTTTTTTTTTGATATTTGGAGCAGGCTCATAAGTCCCCCATCTAATTTTTATTAGAATAAAAATTATTTACAAAATTATTTACAAAAAGAAGAAAAGAAAACTATACAAATTCATCAAAACTACCAAAGAAGAAAGAAAAAACAAATGAAAGAAAAGAAAGAGAAACTAAAAAAGAAAATTAGGAAGTAGCTTCAATAAAGTCTCTTCGAGTCTGTAGAATCAGCGTCGCTAGCTCCCAATGGTTGGAGTAATTTTTTGTGAATGTTCTATTGCATCTCTCCCTCCAAATTCCAAAGAAGAAGAATATTAATAATTGTTTTAGCTTCATCGATTCCCCTCCTTCAAAAATTTGTTGTAATACAACTACATGATTTTGTGATGTGTTCAACTCCTGATTCAGTAGTTGTGCTACAATTTCCCAGAATCGGGTTCTAAAGGGACAAAGGTTAAACAAATGTTCCACCGATTCGCTTTCCCTTTTACAAAGTGCACATCGATTTGATGGTGTTATGCCCTAGGCCAAAGTGTTTCTGACCTAGATGATGGATTGTAATAACAAACATAATATTTATTCTAAGATATTTCATATAATATGTGCGTATAGGTTATTTTAATATAATTAAAATAGACCATGAATATGCAATTCAACTTTATGTTATCAAAGTGTGTGACTTTGATAGTAAAACTATAAAGTGTTATGAATGCTATTCTAAATCGTCCCTGGTCATTTATAGGATATTTGTGGAGACAAATATACTTGCGGATATAAATAAATATATATATTTATATACAAGCTATAAATGTACACCAGTATATTAGTTGACTGATGATTATGTTTTACTGATCATGGATAAATAGTTATCAAGTCATTAATATAGGTATATGTTAGAGACCATATACTGGACTGACCCACCATAAGAATGCTACATGTTTTACGTCATTAGCGATTCTTGTAACATAAAGTATTTATAGTCCTTTGACCTGAGATTGTCTCGGTTCCCAACATGAGTAATTTTATACTTTAATATAATCTAACACTGCCTTTAACCGGGTGGTCATAACGGTTATGATTAGGTATACAATGAATCATGTAGAGGGATGAGTGCAATCAAGACGGGATTTGTTCCTCTCATAAATGAGAGAGATATCTTTAGGTCTCTTGATGAATTGAACTGAAGAAATGTATGGCCATACTCAAATGAATTAATAAGAGTTATTAATGTTATTTGTTCTTGTTCAGTTTAATTCGGGATCAAGAAATATTAATCGATTAATATAAGGATGGCGTCTTACATGCCTTATGATCGATATAGATATCGCGTGACAAAGGGACTAAATACGTGATTGTTGATTAGGTAAATCGGATCACCGATATTCACTTAAATTGGGTAGTCATGATGGCTTGCTAGAGTCCGCTCATGATTTATAGACTGTCAAGTTTATTGCCAACATTAAGTGAACCTACAGGGTCACACACAAAGAACAAACTGAAACGGGCGCAGAAAATCCTAGCGACTTATATGATGAGTTGCATAGGAATGTCACAAAAGGTATTGTCATCTTATGTGATAAGATGTGATATATATGTATATAAAGACTATGAGCACATAAGATCATGTAATCTAGAAGAGTCTAGATGATGATATGTGGATAATGATGAGTGATGTCATACACATCTTTTAGTGTGAATAGACATGACTCTTCACCTCTATATAAGAACATAGAGGGCTCCAAATTCATAGTACCAAATGATTCTCTCTCTCATTATTTCTCATTCTCTTTTGTGAGACAAAAAGAGAGAAAATATCCTTTCTCATTTGTGTGACAAAATTACTAAAGGGTGTTTTCCTTTTATATGAAAAATGAAAGGGTGCAATTATATGAGAGAATTATACATCTTTTGTGAGACAAAATAAGAAGAAGAAAAAGAGTTTTCTTGTGCAAGAGAAGAATAAGCTACTAGCATATATATTGTTCTTCTTCTCGTTTTAAGAATGTTCGTGTGGATACCGGTAGAGGCGTTCGTATTTTCGGCGCTTGTGATCTATTCGGCCTAAGAAGATGAGAACGGGTTGTTTAGAGTTTTGGTGGAGACCGATTGTGTGTGCGGTAGATGGCATCCGCATGATCCGACCTAGACGGACTAGACGGACGGAAAATCGGTTAGGACGGTAACCGGTTTAGAGGCGCTTGGACAACACGCATGGTTTGAGCGTCACGGATTAAGCGTAATCCGAAAGGTATCTTTAAGATTTATTTCTTTGATTTAACCGATACGCACGGATCCTCGGATTGGTTTTGGACGAATAATTTTTGTTTTCCGCTGCGTTATGCACGTCCGAAACCCAACACGATTAACTATGGACCAACCTCTTTTTAATAGATTATCGACTGTCAAAATTTTATTTTGTTGTGCTAACCAAATAAATATTTGCATTCTCAATGGTGCTCTTATTTTCCAAACATTCTTCAATAAATTACCAGAATGAACACCTCTAGATAGCACTTTGTAAGCATTTCTGGTAGTAAAACGGCCTGTCTGTTCCCATTTCCATTTGATTGAATCTCCTGACGCTACGAGATTCAAGGAATTGATTTTAATTTGTATTTCTAATAACTCTTGCATTGCCTTGTTTGATAATGAGTTTCTTACGTGCAAAGCTCTTGCAAGATTTGTTTCTTGAACACACTGATAAAATTCTGCCAATGTGCCATTTCGTTGTTGGGAGAAAGAATATATGGATGGTAGTGCAAATTTGAGTCTTCTGTCACTCCAATTTGAATCCCAGAAATTGATCATTTGTCCATCCCCAATAGCAAATTCTGTGCTAGCAAAAAAGAAATTCAATAGTTTGCAGACATCATTCCAGAAGAAGGAATCTTGGGTTGAATTCCTCTTTTCATCCGGATTTGTAAACTGTATAGGACTTACTAACTTTTGCCAATTAGATCCGTTTTCTTGCAAAAATTTTCATAACCATTTGGTCATAAGCGCTTTATTAAATAATTCTAGATCAATTATGCCCAAACCTCCTACTTCTTTCGGTCTACAAGCTTTCTTCCAAGAAAGTAGATTATAACCCGATTCTTTATTTCCTTTCCACAGGAAATTTCTTCTTATTTTATCAATTTCTTTTATCACCCATTTTGGAAACGAGAAAACTGAGAGATAATAAACAGGAATAGTAGTCAGCACTGAGTTGATAAGTACCAATCTCCCCCTATCGAAAGAAAACTTTTTTGCCACCCTTGAAGCCTCTTAGCAATTCTTTCTATTATCAAACGAAACTCTTGTTTAGTTGGTCTTTTATAATGTAAAGGTAAGCCTAAATATCTCATAGGCAAATTCGTCGCGGAGCATCCCAGGCTAGACTACTCAATTCGTTGTCATCAATCTGAATTGCAGCCACTTCCGACTTATCAAAATTTATTTTTAAACCTGAGATTTTCCCAAACATTTCCAAGATTGATTTAAACCTCCTGATCTGGGCAACCTCCGGCGGGATAAAGAAGATGGAATCGTCGGCATAAAATTGCCCAATATAAATATCCGGGACCGGTCTAATAAAGAAGCTTCTATTTGCTAATTTCTCTATTATTCTCGCTAAAGTATCCATAACTATAATAAATAGGTATGGTGATAAAGAATCTCCTTGTCTAACACCCCTTTTTAAGTGTACATTTTTTCCGGATACTCCATTTAAAATAATTCTTGTTGAGCCTTTTAAAATGGCATTTCCTATCCAAGTCCTCCATTTAGTACTAAAACCTGTTACTTGGAGAATAACATCAATAAAATCCCAACTAACAGTATCAAAAGCCTTATAAATATCAGCATTAAATATTAGCATAGGAATTTTCTTTACACGGGATTTATGTAATATTTCCCTCGCAAACATAAAACAATCAGCAATATTCCTACCTTCAATAAATCCGGATTGATTCCTTAAAATTAAATTATCTATAATATCTCTTTAGTCTATTGGCCATTACTTTTGAGAATATTGCTCAGAAATCAATGGCAATTTGATACACGCTTCCTCAGAAATCGTTGCTGATCTCTTATGTTGGATAGATGGGTCTAGGGATAACAATGGTGGAGATGAGATAAGGTTTGTTATCTGAGACAAGTTTCACTCCATTAAATGGGTACAGCACAAACCAGTGATCTCAAGTTCTGCTCTACAGACCGAGTGCTTAGCTCTGAAAGAAGCAATGCAATGTGTGGGGACTAAATTTGAAGATTTATCATGTACCTTTCTAATGGATAACTTGGAACTGGTACAAGCAATGACTGATATCAATGACCCAAACCTCATCCAATTATCTAACTGGACCGCCGTTTAAGATGCAATGGATTGTGTATTATGGAAGAGAAGGGTTAAGGACCCCACCTTTTATTTCTGTGGAAGAGAAAGGAATAAGGAGGCTCATAATTTAGCAAATTTAGCTAGGATTTTGAGATGCAATTATGGGGATAGTCAATTCCCATCTCTGAATGGAAGGATGACCTATTACAGGGGGTAGTTTACTTTACCTTAGTCTATTGAGGTCTTTGTGCTGAAATCTTTTAGTTTAGGTTCTTTTACTTTGTTTACTTTGGGGGGTCTTTTATTTTCTTTCTTTTCTCTCTTTGTTTCTCTTGCTTTCTGTTATGTAATATATGCGGACTTTAGTTTCTGAATTAATCAATACCTACGGGTATTTATAAAAATAAAAAAAAAGTTTCTTCAGTCAAATTCGTTTCCCACTGACAGGTGGCTTCTTCATTTGTCCTTCTATCTGAATTTATTCACATAAACCCGAAATTATGTAAATATTACTTTTTAATCTATCTCATTAAAATTAGTATACGATTATTACAATTTCAAACATAGCATAACAGTATTAATCCCAACAGATTCACATAGCATAACAGTATTAATCCCAACGGATTCATTTTGGTAACACTGTACTCAAATTTGCAACTATGCCCAAATAATGTCTAATAAAACCTCAATTTGGCTATTTTTGCCTCAATTGAACCTCCATATTTTTCAACTATGGATCAATTTTTGACTCAATAAGTAGCACTCAAGCCAAAAACAGAATGTAAAAAAGATAAATTTCGGTCAAACTGTTCATATCCTTATTCATACAAAGGCTAGCAAAATCCAAAAGAAATATAAATAGTTTAAAGGAACATACAAATTGGGGAAAAAATTGATAAATGCAGTGCTTACTTCGCTCATCATCTACCATCTCTCAGTGTTTAAATTTTCCCAATGGGTGATTGAGAAGATTGATAAAATCAGACGACATTTTCTTTGGAAGGGGGACAAAGAATCGGGGTACAACTTGGTGAGTTTGTAAGCCCAAGGCAGAAGGAGGTTTGGGGGTAATTGATATTCAAACATTCAATACCTCCTTGAACATGAAGTGGCTTCGGAAGTACTTCACGCAAAAGGGAGGGCTGAACTGGCAGATCTTCGTAAGCAACCCGGCTGAAGAGGGGTTGGACCTGAAAAATACAAAGAAGGGCTCGTATTTTTGGAGAGACATTAAACACTCATTGCAACTCTTCTACTTTAGTACAGTGTTTCAAGTGGGAATGGGTAACAATACTGACCTATGGATACCAATTGGGGGAGCGGTTGGAATCCCTCCACTCTTTTTCAGCACTTAGGGGCAGCTTAGTGGCTCAGATTAAATTGTTGCAAGACTTAGAATCAAGCTTTTGGTGGTTAACCTCTGATGTAGCTAGATTGCAAGTCGAGAGCTTGAAAGAGATTCTGAATCAAGTACACCTGGATCAGGCAAAGGACAAAATCAAATGGATATGGACGGAAAAAGGACGGTTCACATCCAACAGTGTATATAAAAAAATTGAAATTAGGGGTTATGTCTCACTCAGACCTCAATCCGGTTTGGAAAATTAAGTTGCTGGTGAGAATGCAAATACATTTGTGGTTACGCAAGGAAACATTCTTACCATTGATAATATGCAAAAGCGAGGGAAATCCATCCATCGCTAATCGATGCTATCTCTGTCAAAAAGTGCTCGAAACAGTGGAACACATCTCCGGCGGATGTGAGTTCGTCCAGGAGCACTGGACCTTGTGGAGAGGTGATGAATGGAGAGGAAGAGCTCCCAAGCTCAGCCCTCGACATGGCGCAGCAGTTGTATTGCCCCAGTGGAAAGAAGAAGTGGAATCAGGTTGCGGGAGTATTCCTATTCGTGCTTTGGAGGGATTTCATGGAGGGGAGAAAATCTGGATCGAGGTTGATTGAGGAGTACGAGCTGGTATTATTGAAGATGGAGAAGGAGATGGGTTGATATACTCGAGTTTCTTATTTTATTTAAGAGAAGGAGGAACTCGGTTTACTTTATCAATGGAGGTGAAAAGCGAAGTTGGAGTGTGAAGGAGATCGAGTATCTATCTGAAGAAGACGAGATGAAAGAGTGAGCTGACGAAGAAAGCGATGAGCTCGAGTGGACGAGTATTCTTCGGCGAAGGTGATGAGCTCGAGAGGAACTTGGGACTGAGCTAACGTAGAAAGTATTAAAGTAAAAGAGGCACTCTTCATTGCCTCATTTTCTTTTGTTGGGCTGACTTGATGTGTTCGGCCCAATGTTCTAAGGGTCTTTATTTTTTAAGAGTTGATAGTCTATGAGCAAGGTTATAGAAATCGTTAGACGCTAGTCGGACGGTCAGGGCCATCGAGAATTAATCGAGGATTAATCGGATTTAGACGGATTTGTATTGCTAAATATTTTTATATATTATATACTACAATTTTTGCATTATAGTATTTGTACTATATTTAATAATTAATAAGAAAGAAGAAAACAAGACAAAAAAATAATAGCGGGTCAGACCGGGCTGAGAAAATGGGTCTGGGCGGGTCTAGACGGATCTAGGTGGGTTTAATCGGATCTGGATGAGATTTAATCCATTCTGGACGAGATTTAATCGGGTCTAGACGGGATTTAATCGGGTCTGGGTGGGATTAATCGGGTCTTGGCGGATTCTAGGCGGAAAAACGCCTAGACTCACCGATTAGCCCATTTTCTAGGCATTTCACCAGCGCCTAGGCGGCACCTAGACAGCCGCCTAGACCGTTTTTAGAATACTATCTATGAGTCTTCTTGACTCCTTTTTGTAAATGTTTATAAAATTTATAATTTATAGAAATCCTTTTTGGAAGGGGGATAGTTAAGCCCTCTTCAAAATTCATCGAAAGAAAAAAAATTTGATTTACTTATATTAGACACGTCATCATTACAAAAGTTTCATCTTTTCACTCCAATCCACAAGTATCATCATAACTATCTAACTATAATTATATATAATCAATCCACATACATATATACCATACCATTGTCTAACTCTTAAGCAATTAATCCCAATAAAAATAACTAAATATCCACGAAAAAAAATCCCAAAAAACAAACATCCATTAAACCACACAAACGCGTGCAAACAAAGAATAAGTCGGTCGGATGCGCATCACAAACAGGGCACTTATCAGGCTCTGTATCCACTGCACAATCAAAACAGAGGCACAAATGGCTGTACGGTAACATTCTACAATTTACCGCCAGCAGCCCCTTGTCTCGATCCTACTATCTTAGCAACATTCTATAAATATTGATTCTCTCCACTATCTTATTGTTGGTTGAACACAAACTTATACTACTAATATTATTTATCATATTGAGTATACAGTTTAAAGATTTTCGGATCGACGTGGGGGCAAGAAGTTTATTTTTCCATGGATGATTTCCTAAACAACTTCTTTGATTGTCTCATTTTCTTTATTTTCGCTGGCTTCTTCTACATGCTCATTTCTTAAATTAAATAATCTAACATTAGTTGTCTTTCTACATTAATAGTAAACTGATATTAGAAAGATAGGTTTACATATATATCGGTACCTCACTTCATCAGTATTGGTAGTGGACATGATTTTCGCTTGGAAATTTTTTAATGAAATGGAGGTAACTTTTCTTTTCTTTTTTTTTGAAGGAGGTAACTTATTCTTTTCATTTGTAGGAAAAATTACTAAAAATAACTCTAATTGTGAATCTAATATAAATGATTTCTATTTCATGAAAAATCAGGGGGCATAATTAAATTTCTTTTTTTCAGTCTTTAGTTGGTGGAAACTTTCGCTTTATTTCAAATCGGGTCGGATCCATTCAGCTACAACCTATGTCAAACAACATTTCAGTCAGATAACCTATGTCAAACAACATTTCAGTCAGATATGGACCCACAACACCCGCAATGCAGTCATGAAGTTACTGATTTCCAAACCCGATCTGCAATATCGACAAGTTGCGTATAAAATTTGTGGATATTAGTCATGAAATAAAGGGTTTAATTTTTAAATTTGTGAAATTTTAATTTTGCAGTGCAGTAAAAAAAAATGATGGTGGAGACATTGCATGACACCACAAGAAGCTGAGCTCTACTAATGATGGTTTCTTCTGCAAGGTAAATGAATTATTTATTGCATTAATATTGTAGTACAAAATAAACATTTTATATGATTTTTATATTTTTAATTCTGCTTAAAATTAATTTGTTGTTTTACAAGAGGAACTAAAGTTAGCATTGATGGTAATAATCCTTTTCGAGATAGGGTAATTGTGAATATTCTGGAAAATGTTACCATTTTTATTTTAAAAATTTCCCCATGTTATCACCATAGAAATTCAGAAACTTTGAGATTTAATGTTTTCAGAATTTTCGACCAAATGCATTTTGATGATACAATTAATTGTGAGGTTACATCAAACAAATAAAGTTCTTTTTAGTATATAATCTTAATTCTTTTAATTATTTCTACTGTTTAATTTGCTTAGGAAATTTTTCTGGTTCAGTAGATGAGCTAGACGGGAAGGACAAGATAGAATGCCTAAACTTTAGTTTTTGTGTGCCGAAAATTAATATGGGAGAAAAATTAGGAGGATGAGAGTTAGGAAAGATGATACCAATCAATATGTCTTAGATTTATGAAGTTTGTGTATGCATAGACAATAGAAAATGTTCATTTTGTGCATGATTCTTGGTTGATGTATCAAACCTGATGGATTAATGCAAAATACTTTTCGGAGGTTACTTATTATAGTACTAGATGCTAATATTTTTTAAGGGCATACATGTAACATACAATTGAAGATGTTATATGTTTATGTATAGATATTTTTGCTATTCTATTTTAATTACTATAGGAGATTTTCTGACCATTTTATTGGTTGTAGTTCTCTGTTATCAAGGTTGTACATCTATATATAATTTTTATTTGCTCATATAATCATCCAATATTAGTATTGAAATACAACATTCAGAAGTTAAATATTTCTATTTTGTTTGGTAGATTGATGATGTTGGACAAATAAGAAATTGTATTGACTAACGGCATTAGTCATTACTAACAATATATTGCTTTTTGTATGTTGATTGTATTTGTATTCTTATTAAGTCGGTCCTATAGTACCATATGCAATGGCACTATTTGTGTTATCTGTTATTGTACGTATTGTATGATCTAAATTCTCATTATATATTCTTTTGACAATGTAATACACATTATTTGTTATTTATTATTGCAAGCATCACATCGTCTAAATTGTCATAAAATAAATTTTTGATAATGCTAAAGAATCTCGCGCAACGTGCGAAGCTTTTACTAGTTTGAACTATTTCGATTCCTAGTGTCCTAAGGAAATGATTAATGATGTCCCCTTTATTTTATTACATTAACCACATGTAGGATTCAAAGCTTAATATTCAACCCTATTAAGTAAATAATATTACTAGATTTTTAAATTAATTTTTTTTTTACATCCAACACTATTTATTTTAACATTTTGCTTTGGGTCCATTTTTAGTTATTTTTTGAAGCGCTCTTTTTGCTTCTTGATCAAGGGGTTTCTGCTCCGTGATGAAAGCCTCTGAATATTAAAATATTAAAAAATATTGAAATGAATTATTTATTTTTATCAAAAATATATAACAATTTAAATTACTGAGTGCCTTGTCTGAGTCGTATATCTTTATATTTACTTTGAAAAAAATCATTAATATCTTACCTCACATATTATTTTCGTAAAAAAAAAATCATTAAGAAAATAAAAGATAAAGAATAATGATCATTTGAAGATCTTTTAAATAAAATGGAAAAGGAAGTGTGTATAGATGATATTTTTATATTTACAGGGATATACATGATATTTCCAATAATTTATAGGACAGTATGATATTTTCAATAATTTATAGGGATAGTATGATATACATGATATTTCATCAAATATAGCTTTGGACGCATTAAAATGGGATGCATGATTGAACTAAAGAGTGCATTAAAATTTTTGTGACAAGATTTCATATCATATAATAATAAAAATAGACAAGACATGAAAACCTAATCCTCAGACAATAATCAAAATTAACTACAATTAACATATTATATATTATATTTGATTAAAGCCTTTTCTTTAACTAACATAAGGGTTAAATGGCCCTTTTACAAACATATAACCACATATTAGATGGAAAAGTAGATGGTGGGGAGTAAAAAAGAATTCATTTCAATTTAGAGGGGCTTTTGATAAAGTTCAGAAAAGTTAGGGTTTTTTTCGATAAAATTTCCATTGAAATTTTTTATACAATAATATTATAAAGGAAAAAGATTTGGACATTCCATCTTATGTAGCTCTTATTGGCTCTCAATAAAATGGAAGTTCAAATTGGGAGCTAGCTCATACACTTGAATATTTTTTATTAGCTCCTAATGACTCAAGTATATTTCAGCCCAAAGTTTCAACCGGCCTATATTATTGGCTCTGAGACTCTCAAATCTTTCAGCCTAAAGTTTTGTAGTTTTATTTTAGTTTCTATTTATACCTTTATAATCAAAACAATATATCTTAAATTATAAATATTATATCTTTATAATCCCGACAATATATCTACATTACATTATAAACATTATACTTTTATATTTATTACAATATACCTTACATTATAAACAAGAGAAATGTAAGGCTAAAATAGTTAAAGGTACAAGTAATATATACAAACCTAGAGTATGAGACTAATAAAGAGATTTCTCCGCTAAAAAAGACAATATATCTTTATATCACAACAATATACCTTAGATTATAAACGTTATATCTTTATATTTCCAATAATATACCTTACATGAGAAATCACTGGGAGTCACATGAAACTACTAAACAAAACAACTAGAAGTTAAATTTTATGGGAACAATTTGGAGTTCCTAATTTTGTCAGCTAGATGTGGGAGTTTAGGAGTGCATAGCATCGGAAGCTCCGGGTGAATTTGATATGACTCTCAATTTATGGACACGTGGCGGCTTCTTCTTGCACGGGAGTCGGGGAGCCATATATTAAGGAAACTAATTAGTCGGTCCCTAATACAAAACAGAAGCCAACCATATGATGATGGCTAATAATCTTGAAAAAAATAACATTTTAATCTCTCTCTCTCTCTCCCCGTTTTCTTTATGCAGAAGCCAAAATTCATAAGAACCAATTCTTAAGAGAAAAAAAAAACAATTGTATTATAAAAAAATTATCATCCTGCAATATCTCTTTGTTATACCTAAAACACAATCTAATATTAAAAAAATGGTAAAATGTTCAGAAGAAGACATATAAAAAGAAATACAAATTATCCAAATTTTACTAAAATAACCCTACTTTATTCTTAATTTTCTATTGGATGTGGAATTACTCGTACAAATTTCCAATCTAGACTTCTAAAACACCTCTAAAATCAGGCATTTTATTTTCTTTCTCAAACCTGAAGCACCAATTTTTCAAGCCATCTTTTTCAAACTGCAAAAAAAAAAAAAAATCAAAATTTGTGCGTGCAATTATTCAATATAAATATCAAATAATGATTATGTAATGGGTTTTATTGCAAATTACCAATGAGAGGAGATCTTGTATTTTAAATCTTTTAGAGGCTTTTTCAAAAAATCTCTCCAAAAAATATAATCCGAAAAGGAAAAGGCCGTAATCATAGTCATTCTCTTGTTTAGTTTAATGTCATGAATTGAGCTGGAAACAGCTAACATTTTCTTAGGCTGATCTTAGTACTGAAATAGAGCACGAGCAGATTTTCACATACTTTCATGCATATATATATTGATTTTCTCCACCATCTCAAACATAACATAAATAACTAAATATTGATATTAATAGTTCTCTGATAGGACAGATAAAGCGAGATTGTTTTTATTTTCTGCACTTAAATGAATGCATTAGCCATAATTGAATGAATACATTAGCCATAAATAAGGCATGCTCATCTCATGACAAAAATGTGATTCACCTAACAATCAAATAAAAGCTACTATTCATACATAATGTATTTTAACATCTATGAGATTTATTTTCATATATACTATTCTTTTTAGTAGTTTTCTTAACACAAATATGAGAGCATTATAGTTACAAGTTACAACACAAACATACACAATGACAATTTCGTGGCTTAAAACACTTCTTTATTAATAATCATCTTATGTTAACATACAAAATTATGCAAAATTATGAAGGCTAATTTTTATACAATCTCAAAACATTCATTATAGAAATTTTTTAAAATACACTGATAAAATATGTAAACTTTCTTAATACTTAATTAGTCGATATTATCCTTACATGACATGCTTAATATTATATAAATTAACATGCTACTTATTCACTTTCCCACTACACTCGGTGCATAAAAAACATAAAAATGAAGATGAAATTTACATTTTAAGGGACCTCTTTAGACTAAGATATTGCAATTTGCACGCCTGATTTGTTGGACCTCGGGTTTGATTGTCCATGTACTTACTATAAAATATTGTAAATGCCCATGAGATTGTATGTGATGTTTTTTTCCGGACGAATGCTTACTGTTTACTGATTATTGAAAGTAATAAGAAATTAATTGACAAAAGTTACAAAAATAGAAAACCAATATTTTGTCAACCACATGATTACGACAGAGATGAATAGCCATAATTTAAAATCCATAGCATCTTCATTATCCAATCTAATACTAACATTTATTTATTTATTTTAATTTTATTATACTAACATTTATATATAAATTAAAAGATCTTATTACCGCATACACCGTCCATGCATGCCATCTTCAGTACCGCTCGTATTACCTTTACCACCTCTATCAGTAGTACTACACATTTTGAATCTATCTGTTTCAACTTTCCATACATCTATCAAGTGTATGATTATTACAATTTCAAACATGGTATAACATTATTAATCCTCACAGGTGCCTTTGGTAACACTTACTCAAATTTGCAATTATTCCCAAATGATACCTAATAAAACCTCAGTTTGGCTATTTTTGCCTCAATTGACCCTTCACATTTTTCAATTATGGATCAATTTTTGAGGAATTCACCCTCAATGACTCAATACTCAATAGGCAGTACTCAAGAAAAAAAGGCAGAGAACACAAACTTGGGTCAAACTGGTACATATTCAATATATTCAAAAGAAATATAAATACTTTAATGAAACATATAAATTGGCAAAAAAATTGTTTACTTATATTAACATGTCATCCGTACAAAAGTTTCATCTTTTCACTCCTATCTACAAAAATCATCGTAACTATCTAACTATATATATAATATAAGCCACATACATATATACCATATCCCTCTTAACTCTAAGAAATTAATCCCAATTGAACTAATTATCTCAGCAAACAAAAAAATACCAACAATCAAACAGACCTAAAATACTTCTAACATGTTTGAACAAATAGTAAGTTGGTCTGATACGTGTCACAAACAGGACACTTTTCAGGGTTTGTATCCACCGCACAATCAAAACAGAGGCACAAATGGCTGCACGGTAACACCGCAACACTCGCCTCATTTCTCCAACAGAGACTGCACGTCCACTTGTCGGCTCCTGATTGGGCTGTGGTGCAATCTGATGATCTGGCTTCATCATTCTCGCCGGATCCCTCAGCTGGAGGAGGAGTTTTTTTGGGCCGTTCCGTGTTGGACATGCAGATTTTGGATGTTTGACTCTAATTCTTCGGTTTTCCAGAAGTAAAAGTCGGTTTCTTCCTTGGCTTGTTTAAGCTTCTCTTCTAGCTCGGCAACCTTCGCTTCATATTTTCTCTGCACAAGGAAAAAATTAGGGGTTGTTAGAACAATATGTACCAAATCTGATTCATGAATTTTGCCCAGAATCAGATCTAAAGCCAGTACAAGGGAAATAGGAACCTTCTTCCTCAAAAAAAAAAAAAAAAAAAAAAGGAAAGAAGAACATAACAGTTTGAAATATTCCGTTCATAAATTGTCGTACCAAATTAACGTGCTTTATTAAACAAGAAAGATGCGATTAACAAAAAAAAATTCTGATTTTCATGAGTAAAAACGGAGATACAAAAGCAAAAGAATAAAACTTTATGACAATTAACATAATTCAAACAACGATGGAAGAGAAATTCCATTATAAAAGACTAAATAGGGCAGTCAATTCCCAAAAATAAGTCAAGATCTGATAGCAAATTAACAATAATGAATTCAGATTGAGAAATTCTAATTTATACTTACATGAAATGAGACAGAAGGGCCCAAATTCTGGCTAGAACCTCCTTCGTCTCCTTCTTTTACTTCACTTTCTACTTCATCCAGACGGAGAAATTTCTTGACAGGGGGCGAATTAATCTTATTCGGCTTGCTTCTCTTGCACCCAACCCGATTTCGCCAGTCGCCCCTCCTCCGCCGTACGCTGCTCCTTTTGACAGTAGAGATTTCCGATTTCGCCATTACAGAGAGAATATAGAGAGATTAGACAGAGAGATAGAGACAAGAGAGAAATGGTTTTAGGGTTGAAGAAAGAAAGAGGGAGTTGATGACCGTTGTGAGAGAAGAGAAGAGAAGAGAGGGAAGCATTGTTTTATTTTATGGACGGAGAGAGGCGGTAATCTCCTCCAGTAAATAGAAATGGAGATCTACGGTGCAAGAATTACTTAGTTGAAACGGCTTTAAAGCTTCACTGGTTGAATCCAGTTGGTTTTCGTGCTGATAATATTAAGATTGGAAATCTGATCTAAGATATGGAAAGAGTTCATTAATTAGCTGCTTGGAGATATATGGAAATAATTAATCAGACATTGAGAGATTTGGAAAGCATCTAATTAGCCGTTGGGACTTGGGAGATACAATCTTCAGACTTACTTAACTGCCTTAATGAAAGGAAAATGTTACCCTGCCAATATATGGTAATGATAAATTTACTACTTCTGAACTACGCATGGTATATGTTTTGATTAAATGCTCAAGTCAAAAAATATGCATGTCTACTGTATATGATATTCTCGATTGGAAATGTCTCTAAAGCTCACTGGAAGGGTCCAGTTTCCTGTTGCACTGATTATATAAAGAAAGGCAATCTGATTTAAGAAATGGAAAGAGTTAATTAACTGGTAGGAGATATGGAAATAATTGACTAGCCGTTTGTAGTACAGTAGTATCAAGACTCAGTTGCTTAAATTTAAATGAATGAAGAATGTTATCCTCACCCTGCCAGAGAGATATGGTAATAGCAAATGTTCTCTTTTTCAGATTGTGCATGTCATATGTTTGGTAAAAGGACCAAGTAAAAAATTAAAATATACAATATGCAGGACCTGTTTCAAAATTAACATTTTGAAACTATGCATGTCCAATGTTCGATAAAATGATGAAGTAAAAAATATGGGTAATAAATATGTTGATATATATCGGATCCATTTCCTATAGATTCTTATATGGGGTTTGGTTTTTTCTTTTTCTGATATTAATTGATGTTCTTCATATATTGCTTCAATCCGATAGATTCACATGTTTTATTTTATTTTTTCAATTATGATTGTGCATTTTCCTCCAGTTTAGATCTTCCCTTTTTTCGTACATTTCCATATTAGAGAGCGGTTAAAATCTTGTTCTCCTCTCGACTCTCTCATTATCACATTTATTATTTTTATATTTTTTAGATATATTATTAATTACGTAAAAATAATAAAAAATGTTATATATAAAACATGTCGTGTCTTGAGTTTTTTTTGAGATTGACGTATCACCGTGTCCATATAGTATCAAATACGATAACCATGTCCGTATCTGTGGAACACAGGTAGCCATTTATCAAGATTATATCACCACTTTTTCTGGTACAAAATAATTTAGCAATAAATTAAATTAAGGAAAACAATAACTAGCTATAATATCTATCTACATGCCCATTAACAATTAGAAGTTCTTGAGAAAAGTTATAACTTCTAAGAAGGGATTTTCTTAAAATTATTTTTTCTGTAATAAATTGCAAAACTTAGACAATAAATAAATGAACAACAATTGAGGGCACTTTTGCATAAATTAAATTTGATTTCAATTAAATAAATTATCACTTATACACTTTAAAACCCCATCATTTTAATTAAAATAGCATCATAAAAATCGGTCATGTGACTGCGTCAAAAATAAACAAAATCATCCGTATAGTTTGTTGCTATGACTTGTTGAATGTAACTAAAATAGAATAATCAAGGAAATTTCTTTTCATGATCCATCCAAAGAAAACAAACTAAACGTACTACAAGATGATGAGTTGAGTAAAATGCATGTAAGAACTCAACAATTGTGGAACCACATTAACACCGTTCTCCTTATCTCCGAAACTATCACTCCGTAATAATTAGATCTTGTCATTTAACTTAAAATTTCAATTTGTATATTTAGGAGTAACCGACCCTCGCCTATACATAATTGATTTTGCCCACTATCCTATTCTGATATACTAGGAATCTTGATAAACTTCAGTCTTCTTTCTTTTGGTTAGGATGAAAAAAATATTAATTTTCACATAAACTTGTTACTAAATAAGTCCATGGATTGAAAGGTATTCTTTAACTCACCAAAAGAAATGGAATTATGATGAGCAAATCAAATGAAGTAGAACTAATGAATATTGCTCTTTCTACTTTCATGAGATTTTACTGAATTTAGCTGGCCTTACTTATTCTTTTAAGTCATGAGATTTTCCACCTCCAATCTAAATTTCTAATTATTCAAAATAGAAGACTGAAAACTGCCAGACATGCAATTTTCCTTCTCTGAAACATGCAAGATTTCACACCAGAATCAAATTGTACCAAAATTTAACTTTAATTGATTCCAGTGTTTTATCTAATGACTGTTTTGCATTTTCTTTATATGGTTAGTGCAATTTTGGGCTTAGATTATAGATTGCTATCAATCCAGAAACACCAATAAGATTTCATTTTGACAGGTACCACTTAATTTCATTTTGCTATCAATTCCACTATTATCCTTCAATCTATATTTATTCAATAAAACCCAAAAATATCAAAATATTACCTTTTCAACCATTCTGATTCAATACATCAGACTTCCTTTGTTTCTATTTCAAATATGCCAATATCCTCACAGGTGCTTTGTGGTATGGTAACAATGTACTGAATTTTACAATTATGCCCAAATAAATTGTAAAGCCTCAATTATGGATCAATCTTTCCATTTACCTCAATTTAATAAGCAGCAATCAAGCCAAGTGACAAATGAAAAAAGGGCAAACTTATGATCATATGATTCATATCATACTAGTGCATATTCAATACAAACTAACCAGTAATGAAACCAACATTTAATATAAAAACAAAAATATTTTAAAGAAACACATTATCTGAAAAAAAAAAAATTAACACATCACCCTTACAAATTTTTCATATTTCCCTTCCTATCAACAAAATCATCACAACTATCTATACAAGCCATACATAGTTAAATACACAAACCATATAAAAATAACACCACTCTATGCAATTCAGCCTCATAAAAACCACGATAACTAAATACCCACTAACTATAAAACCCCCACAATCAAACTGTCACGCCCCAAAACCTAATTATAGGGTTTGAAACAGGACAACCGCCGTAGCCGTAACCACAAGGCATCCTCACATTGATTCACACAGAAATAAATAGTAATCTTAATTTATTTCAAATACGTAATTAATTCCATCATCATTTATGTCAAATCAACTTAATGTTTTATAACTTATTAAAATAGATAATAAAGTAATTTAACATAATAATAAATAAAGATAAATATGTCGCCGCTCAAGATACCCCAAAGCTCCCATAAATCCGCTAACCTGGGAAAACAAATAAAACAATAAAGAAAGGGTGAGTACAGGGGTACTCAGTTAGGGTAAAAGCAAAATAAACGAAACCCAGCCTCCTTCAGATTAACTTCCAAATAAAATATTACTACAATAATATTAGTAGACTCATACTTATATAGATACACATATATATTCAAGCTTCTTAACTTCTCCTCACATTAATCGCTCCTTTAAATTTGTTTATCTTTAATTCTTATATTCATTAATTATTCATCTTATTTTCACATTATTACTTTATCTTCTACCTGAGATGCCCCAACGTTAGGCGCATCCAGATTCTCTTGACCCGGAAGGGAGTGCCCGAGATCGCTACACGGGGGACTCTTGGCGCCCGAAACCTCGCCCAGGATCACTACCTGAGATGCGGCACTTACTCCGTCAGATCTGACTTCTCTCTGTTCTTCTCTTCTTTTATATGTTATTATATTATCTTCTCTATTTTGTCTCATATTATCTTATATCTTCTTTTATCTTATCTTACATTAATTTATTATAATTTTATATCATTTTCTTTTATTTATTTTATTTAATACTTCCACATAAAACATATCTTTACGGGTTACATAGTCCCTATAATTATGACATATATCAATTATTAAAATTTATTTAGTCCTCAATTATTTATCAATTTTATCAACCCACCAAAATATATTATTTCTCCTATCTCAAGGGAATAAAATATATCAATATAGAAACAAAATGTATCAAGCAAAACAGAGTATATTAATAACGAGACCAAAGGAGGACCAAATCAAAAATTCCCTAACCTGAAAGAGCAAGCAATTAAAGCGAGGCTATAATTTACAATTAGCCTCGATTATAATCCAATTTCCCACGATAATAAACACACAACCAAACAAACAAACTCAAGGCGTATGAATGCACATGCACTAAAAAAAAATAACTCAAATACTGACATAGATGACATAATAAGATTCCTTGCGTCGAGACGATTAAAATCGACTATTTATTTGCTGGAAACAGGAGTACGGTTTATGAGGTATCAACAAAACAAAGTTTGGTAATTCAAATCCCAGATTTCTAAATTCCGGATCTGGACAGATCCGGACCAGTACCCCAAATCCCAGTTTTTCTGACACGAAATTCAGTCCCTGTTTTCCCAGATTTTAGTTCCCAGTTCTTCTTTTGTTTTATTCTGAAATTCTGAATAGTCTCTTTAAGTTGTACCCACAATCAAAAGCGTGTTTTATCACATAAATAAGTAAAAAGAGATAAATCTTCATGCATCATATTAAATTGGAGAAATTAATAATAATAATAATAATTTAGACTTTAAAATAACAGATCTGGTTATTCTGCACCATCGTGAAATTATTTGTTACTTTAAAGATATTAATAAGTTAATTTAAAAATAGATTTAAAATAAGTTTTATGCATCAGTAATAGGGACAGAACTGAGGGATGAATAGGAATATAAAAGCTTTAACAGAACCACATGGCGAACCTTGATTGGGAGATGAGAAATGTGTGTCCTACGTGGCGCCTTCTGGATAGTCCATGTGTGCCTGTTTTGCTGGACTAATAGGGACAAGGAGACAAGGAAGAAAGAGATGACCAAAGAGGGAGAAACGTGCGGCGTCCTTTTCTTTGTGTGTTGGCACCTCGGAATCCGTGCCACAGAAAAAGACAAGAAAGAGGGAGGGGAATTGTCGGCTGGTGAAAAAGAAAGGGGGGAGGGAGAAGGCCCTTTATATAAGGATTATTATTAGGGTTTTACAAGATCTTATGTGGCACTGATCCGTGCAAAGTTTCGTGTCCAAACAGAGAAAAACAGAAATGTTTGTAGGATTTTGGAATGAGAAATAAAATAGGAAATAAATTTCATATTTACTACATAATATTCTAGAGTTCTTTGGAAAGATATAAGGCTGAATTTGGAGGAAATAATATCTACTATTATTTTCACTGATGCATATTTAATTAGATATTCGAATTAAAGTCGTATCGGTATAGATTTTGGTAAGAAGCTCCGATTTAAATGAAATCAGTTTCTAAATTCCTATATCAACAATAAATAGTTTAATGACTTACAATAAATTTTTATTAAAGCGTGCAATTTATTGAAAGGACCAAAATGCCCCTAATGCAATAAATGCTAAAATAACGGATCGTTACAATCACTCACCCTAAAAAGAATCATTTGTCCTCAAACGATGAACACACAAGCAATAGAGCAATCGAATAAACACAAACAAGATAAAGCCAAACACATTACATACCTATGATCTTGGTCGCGCCTACATCCGTAGCTGTCGGCATCGCATACATCGCTCCCTTGCGTCTAGTACCATGAATCTTCTTTTGAGTTGGTCGCGCAGTCATAGGTGCAGCGGTCGGGGCTGGTAATGCTGGAAGGACGGCGGGATAGACGAGGCGCATTTTCTTTCTGGGCATTGATTGGCGATATGACCAACCTTGTCGCAAAAGTAACACGTCAACTTCTTCATGTAACACTCGCCAGCGTGGTGCTTATGACATGTCGGGCATTGTGGTTGAGGCACATGCCTAATTAGAGGTTGTTGTTGTCTATGATTCTTGTTCCATTTGGGTTCATGAGAAGGATCTGATCGACGTGGTTCGTTAGCCTTCAACTGCTCAATCCTCACCTTCTTCTTGGCTATGGCACGCTGCAACTTTGCCTCCACAGATAAAGCCCTGTCGACCGCATCTGAAACACTCGCTAATCCCCGTTCTTCCATGAGCAAGCTGATTTCTGGATCTAGTCCTTTCACGAATAAGCGCACCATCTCCTTCTCATCAGTTGCGACAATTCCGGCGAACTTGGAAAGGCGGTTGAACTCCCGCGCATAATCCTCCACACTCATAGATCCCTGAGCTAAAACGTCGAACTGACGGCGACGTTCATCCTTCACACTGCTCGGAAAGTAGCGGTCATAGAAAGCACGTTCGAATAAATCCCAAGCAATCGGCTCGCCATGCTCCTCGATGCACCGTTTTGACTTCAAATCCCACCAATCACTCGGTTGACCCAAAAGTAGCAAGGATATCAACTGAACCTTTCGATCTTCCGGAACCGACACTGCGGCTAGCTTCTTCTTCACATCCTGGATCCATGCGGCAGCTACGTCCGCACTACCAGTCCCATCGAACTGGTTTGGCCGAATGCGCATGAATGACTGATGGTAATCCGGTGTTGCACGTTCGGCTCGAGTAGGTGCAAGATTTTAAACCGAGTGTTGTACAAGTCCGCTCACTACAGACACCAGCTGAGTGAGAATTGTCGCAGAATCATTGATGCCTTGAGAAACTCTAGCGCCTTGAGAACCTCCAGTATTGTTGGCCATCGTTTCAAGATTAACGCCGCCACATTGTCGTTGTTATTGTTGTTGCTATTCCTGGTATTCACCATTGTTCTCCTAAAAGTTTGCGGAAGCGAATTATGTACACAACAATCTACACATAGAATTTCAAATGACCGAACAACAGAAAAAGATACTAATCAAAGAGATTCCCAACCCACACTCTCTCACCGGTTAACAACTTTATTTATTAAGTTTTATTTTTTTCTAATATAAGGCATGTGGATTAATCGCTCTGATACCATAATAATTGTCACGCCCCAAAACCTAATTATAGGGTTTGAAACGGGACAACCGCCGTAGAAGTCCAGATCTGATAATGGCGATGTCATTCTCGCCGGATTCCTCTGTTAGATGAGTGTTTTGAGCCATCTTGAGTTGGAGAAGCAGATTTCGGACGAGACGCGACTCTAATTCTTCAGCCTTCCAGAAGTAATAGTCGGCTTCTTCCTTGGCTTGTTGAAGTTTCTCTTCTAGCTCTGCTAGCTTGGCTTCATATTCTCTCTGTACAGGAGAAAAAAATTAGGGTTCAATTAGATATCAATTTATGATAAAATTATTCTGATTTTCATGAGTAAAACCAGAGAAGTAAAGGCAAAAAGAAACAAACTTTCAGGGAATCATCCTAATTCAATCAACAATAGAAGAAAAATTACATAGTAAAAGGTCAAGTAGATAAGTAAATTACAAAAAGAAGTCCAGATCTGATAATGAACTGATAGATAAATTAACAACAACGAGGCAATCCATTGCTCGAGTAACTTCACAAAAAAAATGAAGTCGATCGAGAAAATCTAATTTCAACTTACATGAAGCGAGATAGAGGGGCCCCAATTTCGGACTTCGCCATCGCCTTCTACTTCTTCTACACGAGGGAATTTCTTGACAGGGGGCGAGTCGATCAGATTTGAATTGCTCTTCCTGCTCCTTGTGCCAGTCGTCTCTTCTGCTTTCGCCATTAGAAAGAAAGGAAGAATCTCGAGAGATTAGACAGCTAGAGAAGAGAGAGATGATTTTAGGGTTGAAGAAAGAAAGAAAGAGAGAGATGACCGTTGATGATTTTAGGGTTGAAGAACGAATGACAGAGGGAGACGAGATGACCGTTATAGGGAGGGAAGCATTGTTTTATCGATGAAGAAGAGCGGTTAATACGACTCAAATCCCTCCAGTGATTATTATTGATGGAGATCTGCCGTTACCTGAAGTTCTCTACCAAAAAGGCCTTTGGACGTCTCCATTTATCTGAGAGTTGATGATATTAAGACTGGAAATCTGAGTAGATATGGAAAGATTAGGAGGAGTAATTAGCCAAAAATATACTCCCGGGCAAAATCCAATCTTTTCAAATTATGTCTTCCACATGTTTAGTAAAATGCCCAAGCGAAAATATGAATAAAAAATGTTCATTTCACAGTTATCCTTTTATGGATTTCCTTTGACTTTTTTTTTTAATTTTTTGTTTTTGTTTTTTAGAATTTTCTGGGTCTCGAGTGCTTTGTCATGTTATGGTATTTTTCTGCTTTAATATACATCAATTTGATATATTTTGTTTATTTTCTAAGCGGATATAAATTTTAGGTTCTTCAGCTTAATCATTTAGAGCATGTTGGGATCTCAATTACTAAGTAAATTGAAATCCGTGAAAGTTAAGTTTAAATTCAAGAAACGAGGGATTGAATTTTGCTTTTATCATTCATTCCAACTCTTATTTTTCATCTAATTTTGAGCCTCCTCAAAAGACTACATCATTATTTTTACCTTCACCGTTCGATCAATTTTTTTGTCGAATCTTAGTCATTCATTTTCTCAAATTTATTGATATTTTATGACAATATTTATGTAGTTATTAAAACATAAGCATATGATCGGTTGAATTGGTGTTTTGTGTTTTATATCCGATTTAGTAAGAACCGTTGTGAGTTTGTTTGTGACCATCAGATCTTAATCAAATGGTTTCAATGAATCATGATGCAAAGTTATGTTCAACAATTAATCGGATGATTTCAATGAATCATTAGCAAAGTTATGGTCACCAGAAGCTGAACCGTCAAAAATTAAAGGCTAGTATATATTTCATTTATAACCATGCAAAATCTCAAATATGGCACAAACATAGGAAAGATCAAGACATTGATCTATACACAAAAACACGAAATTTGTACTTTTGTGAGGTTATACAGAAATTAAATTTGATTTCAATTAACTAAATTGTCATTTATACACTTTATAACCCCATCAGCTTCACTAAAATAGAAACGTAAAGACTAAATCCGTGTAATTGCCAAAATTCAACAAGATCATCAATATAATTAAATGGGAAATTCTACAATACTCCATTTTTAAAATTAATTATCAATCGGACGTTCCAGATTTAGTCTAAAATGGAGTACCATAGAATCTTTTTCCCTTTTCAAATAGATAGGAAAGGGTAAATTTGTAATTTCATCAACCTAATTTTTTTCTTGTTTGTTTTTAAACACCTTTTCTATTAACCTCTCTAACATCTCTATTTTTTGTATTAGCGCATATTATACATATTAAGTTTACAATGTTGTTAGTGTCAATATACTATTTACTTGCAATATGTTGTTTTCTTTTTTTGAATACTGGTTTGAGATAATATGTTATTTGCGGTGATAATATATTGTTTTTACTGTGAATATATCATTCTTTTATGTCAATATATCATTTTTATTATCAATATTTTATTTTTAGTGTGAATATCACCGTCAAATATTACTTTTTATGATAATATAATTTCTCCGGTGTCTATTGTCTATATATCAATTTTATTGTAAAAAAGTGACAACTTATATGCATGTTTACACAGCTAGTTAACAGTCTTTTGAATACTTGCATGACATACAAAGATTAGAAATGGAGAAAAACTTAGTGAATAAATGGAGAGGATAGGTAATATTCAAAAGAAGGAAAGTAATTAATATAAATTCACTGTCAATTAATGGTTAATTAATTCTCAATTGATTCAAAGTACCTAAATTGCCCTTATTAATATGAATGGTCCAGATTTAATTTATCATTATAGTGGAAAAAACTGAGTACCATAGAGGAGCTCTAATTAAATACTACGACTTGTAGAGTGTGACAAATATTGGGCGCCAACTAGCAGTTTAACTAAAATTCATTTTCATGATCCATCCCAAGAAATGAACCTATACAGCTTGTCATAATATATATGATACTCCGATATAATGCATAGTTTGAACTAATGAACTTCAATGTTTTTTTTTTTTTTTTGAAAATTAGACCTCAGGTTTAACCTGAGAGTAATGAACTTCAATGTTGTCCGAAATGAATATATCCTGTCCGTAAAACTCCAATATAGTGCATATATCTTCTATATTTAAGAGAGACTAAACCCCGCATATACTTTATTTGATTTTCTCCATTATCTTACTGTGGATACCAACAAATTGATACTGATATAGCAATGTTTAAGTCAAACTGAAAACAAGAAAAACAAATTCATAGTTTTCTTTAGTTTGTTTAGTTAGGATGAAAATGCATTAGGTTTCACATATATTTATTATAAGTTCATGTATCATGCAAAAGATATTCAAGCCATGCAAAAGAAATTCTGTGAACAAATCGAATGAACCCCCTTGCATGACAATTGCATTTTAGTAGGCCGTGTTTAAATCCATCCATTTTACATGCCCCTTTAACTAACAGAAATTACAAAAAGGAAAACAAAATTTCTAATTTGTGACACTAACAAAATAAAACTAGGTTTATATAATCAATCTATCTATTCAATTGCTGATCCATTATCTTTCTATTTTCATATTCACAAAAAACCAAAAGTATCAAAATTATATGTTTTAACTTTTGAATCCATCTCATTCAAGTACATCAAGTACTAGTACAAGACTATCTTTGTTTCATTTCAAACTTAATACACAAGTATTAGATTTTTCTTTTGGCATCACACAAGTATTAGATCTAACAGGTGCATTGCGGTAACATTGCAATCAATTTTGCAATTATGCCAAATAAAGCCTTAATAACACCTTTTGCGCAATTATGTTGTTCAAATCCTGAACTTCTGAATTGTGTACTGCTTCGGAAAAAAATGCTGACTTGTAGCATTGTAACACATAAAACTAAGTTTATGATCAATTTGTCTATTCAATTTCTTCAATTTAATTCAATGTCTCCCATTAACTGCTTCCTTCCTCTCATTTATCCTTCTATCTGCATTAATTCACAAAATTCCGGAAACACCAAAATAGTCATTCTCAATCTATTTGATTCACTACATCTGATACTAATATATTACTCTCTTTGTTTCTATTTTCAAACTTTATATACCAATGTTAATCTTCACATGTGTATTGTCGTAGCAGTGCACATCAATCCAGCGTTCGAGCGGAGATCCTACAACAGACAAGCAATCGGTGGAATATTGCAAGTAGGAGCGCTCTCCTTGTTGTTGTAGTTGTAGTTTTATCTACTGTGATCTTTGTTAGAGTTTAGTACATTAACTGATCCAGCCTAACCATCAGGTCCACACCATATTGTCCATAAAAAGACTTAAACTTAATTCATACTAATAGTTAATGCACTAGCCTATTTAACTAACTACAAGTCATATTCATTATTCAAAGTGTGACTAATCAACTAGCCTCCCATTTCTACTATTTTGGTTCCAGGGTGTAATAAACCCCCCCATTTAAATTTCTAACTTCCTCATCAGAACTAGCACCTGGTTTCAGTCTCGTCCTAGTATATATCCGTACACACCTTCACCCCATACATATATCCCACTGAGACATATAAGATCCTCAGATTCTTTGGGTATGATAACAATATGGTATATTTCTAACCGCACTTTGGTCTGTAATTCGCTAAACTCTCTGAGTTGTAAGAAACAAATTTTTTTTTCTTTTTTCTTTTATTTCAAATGAAAATCTCAGTGAGGCAATCGCATCCTGAAGCTTAATAATAATAATAATAATAATAATAATAATAATAATAATAATAATAATAATAATAATAATAACTCAATTTCGCAATTTTTACCTCAACTTAAATTTTCAGAAATTTACCCTCTATTGCTCAGTAAGCAGAATTAACATAAAATATCACCAAAATAAAAATTTACGCTCTATTTCGAACTTGTGCATTCAGTAAAAAATTCACCCTCTCCGTCGAACTTGTGCATTCAATGCAAAATTAACACATAGTGCTACCAAATTCAAGATAAATATAAATATTTCAAATATTTTATAGAAATACATAAATTGGGAAAAATATCACCCTTTCAATTTTTTCATCTTTTCGCTCCTATCAGCAAAATCATCATAACTATCTATATAAACCACATATATCTAAACCATATTAAAAAAACACCACTGTAGACAATTCATCCTCATAAAAACCATAATAACTATCAACTAAAATAAAAAATCCCAATAAACAAACATCCATAAAGTCACACTAACATGTGTGATCAAAGAATAAGTCGGTCTGACGCATTTCACAAACAGGACACTTCTCATGCTCTGTATCCACGGCACAATCAAAATAGAGACACAGATGGCTGCATGGTAACACCACAACAGGAGGAGGAGGCATCTGACAACTGGCCATCACCATTTGTGCTTGAGGTGGTTGGAAATTGCAGTCAAAACGACTCCAACACTTGAGAGCCGTATGACCTGACTTGAGACATATTTGACATGAAGCTCCTCTATTGTTGGAGGAATTCCGACCCTTGGCCTGATTATCAAACCCTCGGCCTCTGTTTCGGTTGAAGTTCGACTGCACGAAGGGTGGAAATTGCCGCCATCAGCCCTCTGTCCCGATCCTACTATCTTACTAACAAACTATAAATATTGATTCTCTCCACTATCTTACTAACATATTATAAATATTGATACCAATATTTAAATGGAAGAGTGTGTTAAATATTCATTACAATATTTTAAATGTCAAAGTGGAAACAAAAAAAATCAAGTGTTCTTTCTTTTGGTCGGATGAAAAATATATATTAGCTTTCACATATACTTGTTACTAAGGAAGTCCATGGATCATGAAGAAGGCATTATTTCAGTCATGAGGAAATGGAATACTATTGAGCAAATCAGATGAACTATAACTCATGGCAATTGCATTTTTCACCCTCATGAGGCTTAGCTGGCTGTAGTTTAAATCTATCCTTTTTACACTTTGCCCATTCTAATTAACCAAAATTGTAACAAAACTATCTGAACTTTTAACTTGTAACAAATATAAAACTAAATCTATAATCAATCTAAAATTCAATTTTTTCAACCTCTTATTCTCTTCTCCCACTGACTGCTCACTTCTTTCTTTATCCTTCTATATGCACTTATTCATATAAACCTAGAAATATTGAAATATCTGAAATTGATCGGATTCAATACATCTGGTAACATACTAACTTTTTTTCGTTGAAATGGCCAAAAAAAAAATAAATAAATAAGCAAATAACCCAGTTTTCATATTGTTTGCAAAACTAGCCGTTTTGCTCCTTCACTGGGCGAAACAACCATTCTTTCATTTGTTTGATATGTTCAGCTGTGTAGCGCTTAAACAACCATTAACTAAAATAAACATTAAAAAATAAGATGCTTTGCCCACTCACTGGGCAAAACAGTCATTTTTTTCTTCAATTAGAGCAAATTTTTTTACCTGTTTCGCCCAGTGAGTGGGCGAAACATCTTTTTTTTCAATTTTTGCCTTAATTAACAGTTGTTTTAGCGGTAATGGCTGAAGGGATGCAATGCAGAAAATGAAAACAATGCTGTTTTGCCCAGTAGCTCGGCGAAACGGCTAGTTTTGTAAATAATCTGAAAGCTAGACTAGTTTCTGAATTAATTTTTTTTATGGCCCTTTTAAAAAAAAAAGGTCTAACATACTCTCTTTAATTCTATCTCAAACTTTATATACTGGTATAGAGGTATAAGACTTTTAGTCCTCAAACAGGTGCATTGTAGATAAAATGCACAAATTTGCAATTATGTCCAAATAGAACCTCAATTTAGTTATTCCTCCATATTTTTCATTTATGGATCAATTATTCAGTTATTACCCACAATCTCGCGATAATCAGAACTCAAGCCGATTTGGGTCAACATGGTGCATATCAGTACGAAATTCACACACATTGATATAAAAATTGAAGGAAAAATATAATCATTTTAAATATTTTGTAGAAATAGTGATACACATAAATTGCGAAAAAAATTTGATTTACTTATATTCACATCACCCTTAGAAAAGTTTCATCTTTTCACTTCTATTCCTATCCACAAAAATAATCATATCTAACTCTATATAAGCCTCATACAGACATACCATACCATACCACTCTAACTCTAAGCAATTAATCCCAATAATAATCACCAGAACTAAATATCTAATAAAACAAAAAATTCCAATAAACAAACATCCATAAAACCGCACCTAACACATGCGAACAAAGAACAAGTCGGTCTGACGCGCGTCACAAACAGGGCACTTTTCAGGGTTTGTGTCCACTGCACAATCAAAACAGAGGCACAAATGGCTACACGGCACCACCGCAACACACACCTTGTTTTTCGCACAGAGACTGCACGTCCACTTGTCAGCTCCTGATTGGGCGGTGGAGCATTCTGATGATGTGGCTTCCTCATCATTCTCGCCCGATCCTTCTGTTAGAGAAGGAGCAATTTGGTTTTGGGCGTTGTGTTGCAGATTTTGGAGACGTGAATCCAATTCTTCGGCCTTCCAGAAATAAAAGTCGGCTTCTTCCTTGGCCTGTTGAAGTTTCTTTTTCAGCTCCGCCAACTTTTCTTCATACTCTCTCTGTGAAAGCAAAAATTAAGGTTTTGTTAGAAAATTTTTTACCAAATTTGAAATTATGACAAAGAGTAAATTTCAAATCTGATTATTGAACTATTTGTTCAGAATCAGATCAAAAAGAGTACAAGAAAAAAGGTCTGAATATCTTTAGATATTTTATACTTTCAGTAGGTTTAGACTGTCTGTAGATTCTATTACATTCAGAAATTATCTTAGCAAATTCAGATTCGTTCTTAAACAAGAAAGAGTCGATTTATAGAATTATTCAGACTTTCATGAGTAAAACCAGAGAAGCAAAAGCACAAGGAACAAACTTTCAGGGACTTGATCCAATTCAAACAATGAAAGAACAAAAATCCATTATAAAAGACTAAATAGGTCCGTAAATTCCCAAAAAGAAGCCTAGATCTATCTGATAGTAAATAACAACAATAAAGTCGATTGAGAAAATCTAATTTCCACTTACATGAAGTGACACAGAGAGGCCCCGATTCTGGCAGTAATCCCCTTCGCCTCCTTGTACTTCATCTTCTAATGCTTCTACACGACGAAATTTCTTGATGGGAGGTGAATCAATCGGATTACTTTTCCTCTTCCTTTTGACGATCGTTGCTTCTGATTTCGCCATTAGACACTCAGAGAATCGAAAGAGATTCGAACGAGGGAGAGAACTGAGAAGACAGATGAATTAAGGTTGAAGAAGGAAAGAGGGAGATGATATGACCGTTGAGAGAGGGAAGCACTGTTTTATCGAAGAAAAAAGGCGGTAACACAAATCACGTCTCCTCCAGTGAAAACAAATGGAGATCTACTGTAGAGTAACTCTCTGCAAAAAAACGCTTTCAAGTTTGCACTGGACAGAACTGTTTTTGTTGTTCGTGCTGATGATATTAAGAGTGGAGATCTTGGTAGATATGGAAAGCGAAGGAAAATTAGCAGCAAAATGTTACCATATGTTTGATTAATTGTGTTACATTAGTTGCCTTAAATAATTAGCTGTGTTACGTTAGTTTCCTTAAATTAACAGCAAAATGCTACCATATGTTTGATCGAATGCTCTTTTAAAATATGGTAATAATAAGTTGATTAAATGCTCTTTCAAAATATGGTAATAAAATAAATGTATTATGCAATACTATGCAAGCCATATGCTTGATAAAATGCCCATGTAAAAGTATACAACTATACAAGCCAATGAGCCATCATGCATAGCATTTCAAAATTCACACTATCCATGCCACATGTTCGATAAAATTCCCAAGTGAAAATATGGATAATTTTTTTTATCAAAATATGTTTTTCAATTTTTTGGATTTTTTAAGATTTCTTTCCGAGTTTGAAGTGATTTTTCACGCACAAGGACATTTTCTTCTTTAATATACTACAAATTGATATTTGTTTATTTTATGAGCAGATACAAATGTAAGGTGCCTCAGCTTAATCATTCTGAGCAGGACGGGATCTCAATTACTGAGTGAATGTAAACTTAAGATTTTTTTTGGATTTTTTTGATATAAATAACTTTTTCTGAACGTGTAGATTAGATTGGATATCTACATAATTTTCTCTCTCGTTTCAAATGCTAAGTGGCGTAATGCTTAATAAATGAAAATGCTTAATTATTCTTATTCTGAGAATTCATTCTGCTGCAATAGGATGTCTTGCAAATATCATAATGCTGGGTGTTAAAAAAAAATTACAACAAAATCCTCACAAAAAAAAGTTAAATGTGCTATTTCCTACATTCCCTCCCCTTAAAAAAAATATGATGCTTCATAAAGAAACCATTTCTTTTTTCAGATTTTTCAGATGATCAAATCTGGGAGACATGATTATAATTTGCTTAATCATACAAATAAGAAAAAAAAACTATCAAACTCAAACTAATGTCTCTCCTGGTGCTAAGAAAACTAGTCTGGTCAAATTCAATATACCACAATGTGCTTTATTATACGCCTAATTAAGGAGTGCTTTTCAATTTCAATCTTTTGGAGGGCGGTGTTGTAAAAAGCCTCCGCACAGAAACTACGGGATCTTCTTCCTCCTATCAACAGTATAAAAAAAGGTCACATATTTTCATAAACAAATTTTATATGATAAATAAATGAATTACACTACTGAATATGCAACAATTTCATGCATAATCCTGCAAAATCTCAAATATAAACCTACAAAAGATAGGAAATATCAACACATCGATCTATACACAAAAACACGAAATTTGCACTTTTGTAAGGGTATACTGTATGCATGACTATTGATGATTTCTAACGATACAAATGTAATTACTCCTCGATTAATTTCACAAATTTGAAAAAGAAAAGAAGAGAGAAAATTCAATTACCTCATCAAGCAAGCTATTCCGTTTCTCTCTCTCCTCAAATGAGGCCTCACCGTCCTTTTCTTTTTCCTTTTCTTTTTCTTGCGAAAGTAGGGCTAAAAACGTCAATTTCCACCCGGGCAAAATCTCAGAATTATCCTCAGGAGAAATCCACGGACAGAAGGTTCTGTGCTGCTTCACAGGGTCAAATTCGTCATTTCCTGAAAAAAGGAAATTTTAGAGAGAGAGAGGATCAGATTAAAGTTGCATTTAATAGTTAATATGCTTTGACTTAATGAGTGGGTGTTATTTGTATATATGAGAAATGTTGGTATTTATAAATATGAGAAATGTTGGTGCTTTTTGCAAATATGAAAACTATTTGCGTAATTTGCAAAAAACAAAAAGCCTTAATACAATTCTCACGAGAAGAATATCATATCCTAGTTCTATTCAACAGTTAATATGCTCGACTTATTAACTCAAGAAAAACGGATCGATTTAACAATTAGATGTCATTTTAACAAATATGAGAAATATTCGGTCCTTTTCGCAAATAACACACACTACTAGCGCAATTCAAAAAAAAAATAAAAAAAATTTTTACAACAAAGAGAAAGAAAAGCTATTACCGTCATCCTTCTGTTTCTCCACAACAGACTCAACACCACCCAACAACCCCTCCTCCTCACTTCCCCCCCTCTTCCTTTTAACCCCCTCAAATTCCCCCAAATCGCACTTCAAACTCCTGCTCACCACCGGGAACCTCACCCTGGGCCTGAACTTCCTCCTGCTCGGCACCGGCCCTCCCCCTATACTACTCCCCCCCACACTCTCCCCACCATCCTCACTGTTAATATTATCATTTGTGACTAGGGTGAAGAGGCGGAGGGGGCGGGGGAGGGATTTGAAGGTCCAGAGGGCCACGCGGGCGCCGCAGAAGCTGCAGTGGAGAGTGAAGGAGGAGGAGGAGGAGGAGGAGGAGGGAGGAGTGGAGGGATCTCCAGTTGAGTTGGAGTTGACTCGGTCGATGGTGTAGGGGAGCTGGAGAGGTTCCCAGCCGCATAGGCTGATCAGTTTCAAAGCCTGCATTGTAATGTTGTGTTTAATTTGTGAAATGTAAAATGTATTATATGAGAGAGAGAGAGAGAGAGAGAGAGAGAGAGAGAGAGAGAGAGAGAGAGAGAGAATTGGTGATTTATTTATTTTATTTTTCATAAGATTTGCATCAAGATTTGTGCACTAAGATGAATTATTAATTATGAGCACGAGTTTCGTTAACTACAAATAATAATAATAATAATAATAATAATAATAATAATAATAATAATAATAATAATAATAATTACTACTACTACTACTACTACTACTACTACTACTACTACTACTATTAATATCATTATTATTATCATTATTACTATTATAATATTCCTATTATAATCATTAAAATCTATAAGTAGATCTTATGATAAGAAAATTAACACCACCAAAACCCTAAAAAAGGCAAAAGTAATAACCAAAAAAGTTAAAAAACAACAAAATCCAAACCTGATAATACAAAACCCTCATCTTCAACCAATCCCTCCAATTCCCTTCCCTCCTCTTCTTCACAAACCCTAATTCCCTTTCCCACCACTCCCTTCTCCTTCAACCACCCCTCCAACCCCTCCGCCCGTCCCTTCAAATACTGAATTGCAGATGATGAAATTGCAGGGAGATAGAATAGTTGCGAGAGGGAAGAGAGGTTTGAAGAGTAGTTTGGGAAGAGAATTATTATATTCTTAAATTATTTAAATTATTATTATATTATTAAAGTACTATTATTATCATCATTAACATTGATAAATAAATCTTACGATAAGAAAACTAACACCACCAAAACCAAAAAATCTGGCAAAAATCCAAACCTGATAATACAAATCCGAATCTTCAACCACACCCTCCAATTCCACCTCTTCTTCACAAACCCTAATTCCCCCATTCAACACTCCCTCTATCTCCTTCTCCTTCAAAAATTCCTCCAATTGCGGAGCCCGGCTGGTCAAATACTGAATTACAGATGATGAAATTGCGGGGAGGTAGAATAGTCGCGAGAGGGAAGAGAGGTTTGAAGAGTAGTTTTGGGATAGAGTTGCGGGGAGTGTGGGGGGGAAGTGGACTAAGGATTCTTCGCACGTGTTATCTATCCATGGACAGAGCAGTCTGTGGCCGCTGTCGAGCTTTAGGCTGAATACTAACGCCGCTTTTTCCACTGAAAATTAACAAAAAAAGAAGGAAAAATAGTGTGAATTTTATTTGTGTTTTGTTCTTTTATTGCTTTGATTTCTGAATTTAGGCTGTGAAGAGAGATAGTAAAATGAATAAATGGTGCTGAAATCGAGTACCGCCAAACTAAACCCTAATTTTGTGGCCGTTGATTAGTTTTAGACTGAATATAAAGCCACTTTTTCACTGAAAATTAAGAGAATACAAGGAAAAAGGAGTTTTGGTGCGAATTTGATTTGCGTTCTGTTCGTTTATTGTTTTTTTGTTCTTTGTGTTTCTGAATTCAGGGTATGAAGAGCGACAATAAAATGGAAATAATGGTACAAAAGTTTAGTAGAAAAAAATACGTACAAGTATTTGTGAAGGATTGAGAAATAATTGAAAGTAAAAAAAATTATCTCACACCCACAAAATCAGAATATAACTAAACCCTAAACCCTAATTTGCATAGTAATCATACCACTTTGTAGATTCCAAATATATAATATACCAATTTTGTATAATAGTTATTAAAATATTATTATTATTTTAAGATTTTAGGGTATAAAATACATACCTTGTTCTAAACTCCAAGAAGAAGGGGTAGAGAAAAGAAGACGGGCCCCACAGGCCTCGCACGATATAACATCGACTTCTATATTTATCCAGCCTCTCCTTGCACAATTCACTGGACTTATCACCTATTTTAGGCAAAGAAATGCAAATTAAATACCTATTTTAGGTAAAAAATGCAAATTAAATCACCTATTTCAGGTAAAAAAATGTATATCAAATTACCTATTTCAGGTAAAAAATGCAAATTAAATCACCTATTTTGGGTAAACAATGGAAATTAATCTCATGTTAAACCATTGAATGATTTTGTTTCAGTTGAAATTTTGTCAATATTTAAGCAGCAATTCGTACTAAGCCTTGATTAAGTTGTATTGTTTTCACAATTTTCTTCTCTTTTGGCTTATTTGGTGTACAATTCTCTACTGAGCAATTAGTAGTCTCCTCAAAAAGAAAAGAAAAAGAAGTAAAGATCCTCACTTTGGGTTTGGCGAACCAGGTCATGGCCTTGAACGTCATCAACCGCCGCATGAGATCCGCCCGGTCCCACGGCCGGCACGGCGGCGGCGGCGCGGCCAGCGTACGGACGAGCGGCACCCGCAATCCCATCTGCATCCCGAATCTGGTATCCAGCTCCGTCCTTTTATATCTCTGGCCCGAAGAACTGACGAAGAAGGAAATTAAGCGAGAGTTCGAAGGAAAGGTGAAGGAATTTGTATATTAATTACCTTGAGGGAGAGGAGGATTTGTTGGGTTTGGGGAAATGGTAGAGCTTGTCCATCACCTTCTTTATTCGTCTCTCGGATTCGTCTGACATGGTTTTTTATTCTGAGATGATTTCGATCGATCTGGGGTTTTGATTAGTGTTTTTCCGTTGTAGTTTCTTCTTTCGTTTTGAGGAAAATTGGTGGGAGGCAGCGGGAGTAGCCATTAATTGAGGGCTCGGCTCAGGTATTGGAAATTGTTGTGCACCAGGTTCATTGAAATATTAATTTAATCTGTTTTAATATATGGGTTCATTGAAATATTAATTTAATCTGTTTTGATATATGGGCTTTAAAAATATGGGCCTCAGTTTTTATATTTTTTTTATGAATATTTATTTCATTCGTGTTCAGGAATGTTTTGTCGAAACTGTAGTTCTTGTTGAAACTTATAACAGGAACTTCATGCAAATAATGTTGAGTTCATGATTATTACATTTTATTTGCAATGAAGTATGCGTGGTATGATATTAAAAGGTTATTATATATACTAGTTGATAATATTTGATATACCTTTATTTCATGTAGTGTGGTTGCTATTGAAAGAAAATAACACAAAAAAATGTTCTTTTATTTTTTTTGCTTGAATCACAGTGAAATTAGAGGAAATCAAAATGTTTCACGCTTATAGATCATAAACCATTGTAATGTGTTCTTATCATACAAGTTTCATATTTTACTAGGAACACGTAAGGAGAAAAAATATCATTTAAAAATTATAATTTAGATTTTCCATCCTTTAAAAAATTTCTTAATATACATATTTTTAATCTCTTAATGTAATTATTTTTTATACACAGCACATATCACTTGAAAGATTAATAATTGCTGCATCTAATAGTCAAGTGGTGACCGGATCACTATGGCAATGGCTTCATTACCACTAGTCATGTAAAATGGTGTGTCAACCTAAAATTTTGGCAATTTACTGAAAATGAACAAAACGAGAAGCTGGGCAATGGGGCGAATGCGTGAAACTTTGCAGCGAAGCCCTTAGAATGTAGCCAAGTTTCACATCTGCGATGATCCGTCGTGCAAACTGCTGTGACAAGGTCTAATTTAATCTTGTTTTTAAGTTAATTAATTTTGTTTTTTTGTTCTTACACTTTTAATTCAAAGTTGGTGTTTCAACTTTCAACAGATGGGAAATTGGGCCCAATCAATCCGAGATAATGAAGCCATTATGAAGGAGGGGAAAGGCAATGCGCACTCAGAAAGCCTTGTGTGATGCCAAGAGGGCGTTTAAATTGCAATGTGGTATTTGAATCGAAACAAAAAATGCATTATTGCTAATAACAAAATATTAAATGCTTGAGGTGCGCCTCTCTGTTGATGTTATTAACTTTTTTGACTAAATATTTTATTTTGTATAGATTTGGTATTGTCCAGCATTTGGGCGAGTAAATTGTGATGGAAATAAATAATGTATTTTTTACAAAAAAAAAATATGAATACATGCTATTTTAACATTTTACTTGGTCGTACATTCATGTGTAAAAATCAAACCTCAGGGATAAATATTTATGTTTTTTGAAAGTTGAAAAGAGGATTAGTCATATAACACCATTTGTGAGGATTAACATTTTGTGTCGGTTTTTTGCAATATATCTTTCAAAACATTATTTATTCTTTTAACAAAAACAATGGCCACTAAAAAAATGCCTTATAGTGGGCTCGAACCCAATTCTTCATGGCCCAAGCATAGACTGCAAACACAGCATCACAAAGCTTTCAGTTGTTCTGCGTTAGGAAATATAACCATACCACTATCTTGGAGCTAATTATAGATTTTTTTTTTTAATACCATTTTCATCAAAAATAAACCAGTAAATACCATCCCTTTCAAAATAATGTGGTATCTATCATTTCCGCCACTACCAGTGGCGGAACACATCTGTTCCGTGTGAATTTTCAGTTTTTTCAAAAATTTCTCATTTGACTGACTAAACATGATTAATTAGTGCAAATGAACAGTGTTCCGCCACTACCCCTGTTCCGCCAGTGGCAGTGGCGGAACAAGTTTTTTCACTAATTAATCTCGTTTTTGAAAAATTATAAAATCCACATGTTCCGCCACTACTAGTGGCGGAACAACATTTGTTCCGCCACTAGTAGTGGCGGAAATGGTAGTTATCCCATTATTTTCAAAACAGTGGTAAGTATTAGTTTATTTTTGAAAAAAATGGTATATAAAAAAACAAATCCTAATTATATGCAAAATAGTAATGGAATAAAAGTAATGTTATGAGTATTTCTTATTAATTCTTAATATAGTATACTTCTCATATTTTATGAGTTCTAGTAGTGTGGGGCTTCCGTACGGGACACGTGTCAAACCAGGATTCAAAACATCCAGCATTTATGTCTACTATATTATAATATAATTATAATTATAATATCGGGGAGGAGAATTTTAATCCGACAAAAAGTTGGAGTAATATATCAAATGATGTGAAAGAAGACTAGTTGTGTAATGAGCTACGAATTGGAAAGTTGTAAAAAATTCACCTATTTTAGGCAAATAAATTACAAATCTTTCTTGCGTTAAATCATTAAATTATTCTTTTTTCAGCTAAAATTAGTCAAATAATTTTACAACCTATAATTTTCTTGTCTATATTTGATGCACAATTCCAGGTAAAGCAAATTAATAGTGTTAAATCATTAACTTATTCTCTTTTCAGCTAAAATTACGTTGATGTTTTTTAAAGTTCTCTTCTTCCAGGTAATAATCCATTATCATTGTCAAAAAAGAGAAGAAAGAGAAGTAAAGATCCTCACTTTGGGTTTGGCGAACAAAGTCATGGCCTTGAACGTCGTGAGCCGCCGCATGAGATCCGCCCGGTCCCACGGTCGGCACGGCGGGACGAGCAGCACCCCGCAATCCCATCTGCATCCCCAATCTGGTATCTAACTCTGCCCTTTTGTATTTTCCCGCTGAAGAACTGAACGATGGATAAAAAAAGAAGCAAAATAAGCGAGAATTCGAAGGAAGAAATTGAAAGGATAGTAGGGAATTGTTTACCTTGAGGGAGAGGAGGATTTGTTGGGTTTGGGGAAGTGGTAGAGCTTGTCCATCACCTTCTTTATTCGCCTCTCGGATTCGTCTGACATGGTTTCTCTCTTTCGTTTTGATTCTGAGATGATTTCGAACTTTTTTCGTTCTTTTTGAGGAAAATCAGTGAGAGGGCTTATAAATATTTAACAAATATATAGATGAAAAAGTATTCATAAAAATAGAATAATAACGGTCAAAATGATTTTTTACCGGGCTGTAATAATAAAGGCCCATATATTCTATGTCCATATGTAAAAATGGGCATATATTAAATGACCATGTCCATATGTAATGACAAGAACTTCATGCAAATAATGTTGAGTTCATGATTATTATATTTTACTTGCAATGAAGTACGTGTGGTATGATATTAAAAGATTATATATATTAGTTCATAATATTTGATACCTTGATTTCAAGTAGTGTGACTGCTAAAGTGATAATGAAAAAAGTAACTTGTAAAACGGTTCTTTTAGTTTTGCTTTATCACCGAGAAATTGGAGAAAATTAAAATGTTTCATGTTATAGATAGTAAAATTCATAATGTTTTATTGTTCTACAAGATTTATATTTTAATACCGACGGGTTAGAAAAAAATCTTTTAAAAAAATATAATTTAGGTTTTTCATCTTCGAAAAATAATTCTTTTATAGATATTTTTAATCTCTTACTGTAATTTTTTTTATACACAGGTTTTACCATTTGAAAGTAGGGCCGAGCTAGCAATAGGGAGGGTCCAAATGTCAAGAGGTCGAGACTCGAGTTAAAATAAAGTCGAACTAATTTTTAATAGCACATCGCTCAAATATCTTATTTAGATAGTTTACTTAGAAAATGTGAAGGTTTCTTAAAAATTCATTTGCATGTATTTTACAAGCAAATATTTTGGTACTTGATCTAATGAGCGTTATAAATTTAATTTAATAAATTTTTATTTAGCACTTAAATTAACCAGCATTCACATTAAAAAGTTATGCTAGTAAATTATGACTATGCTAATTGAGACCTTATAAATATTTAACAAAATGATATCATGAAGTTAATTATCAAAATTATCTATATCAATATATCATTTTGTAATTATATTATATCTTTGTGAATTCCGGCGATGCTGATGATAATTACGTTGGTCATGTGTATCATGTCCCAAAAATGTATCGATATCATAGCAATTGATATATGTGTTCAGATGACATTTTGTTTGATAAGTTGTTTGGTCACCACATATGTATTGAAATTGTTATGTTTTGGCTATCATCTAATATCTCAATTTCTGTTGTTGAAAATAGAGAAATAATGACATTCATTCTGAAAGTTTTTAAGAATACACATTTTGTTTTGATGATTAATCAAGAAATAGTAGGCCTATTAACCAAATGGAGAAGGTGTATGCCTATGATGGACCCAGTCAATGGTGATACCCCGCATTAGCAAATAAAATATCCAGCACGATTACTTATCTGATAATTTGTGATTATATGATTAAATTTAGGGAGCTGATACCGCGCGATGGGTATTGTAGCGACCCTGTAGAGATAGTATATAAAAACTGAAATAAACATATAAACTGAAAACAAACAGTATATAAAAAATTCATTCAATAAAACAATATATATTTTAAAAAATGAAAACAGTATATAAAAACATATAAACTGAAAACAAACAGTATATAAAAAAGTCATTCGGTAAATAGTATATATTTTAATAAATGAAAACAATATATATCGTATATCGAAACGTGAGAAAACAGTATATAATTTCAATCCGTCGCTACAGTACCTCCGTCGTGATTTTTCATTTCCCTTAAATTTATTAATCATGTAACATTACTTTTATATACCTAGGCTATTTGTCATTTTTTCTGAGAAGAATGAATTCGGCTAAATTTCTCTCACACAATTCATCAGCAATATAAAATATGTTATTATAAATTTCTAATTTCTCTCACGCAATTCATCAGCAATATAAAATATGTTATTATAAATTTCTCACAAAATTTATCAGCGATACAAGATTTATTACTATGCAGATAATAGCCAAACATGTTCTTTTAATCTAGTCATTATTGTGACTATTTTGAACTAGACATGAAATCGTAATGATAATAGCCGGAATTCAACACAAGGATGATGAAGATTGTGTATATTACTAGGATAATACCCGCGACTTCGCTGCGGGTATTTTAATTTATTGCTAACAATATCACACCTTTAATGCATGCTTTGCAATCATGCTGAAAAGCCATACATCAATTTTTTTTATTGCAAGCCATACAACAAATTCCTCAATATTGTCAAGAGATTACAAAAATAAATCAATATTCATACTAACAAATTACTAAAAACAGGGAAAAGGAAACTAATCCCTGAAAAAAGAGAAAAAAGAAAAGAAAAGAAGAAGAAAAAAGGAAAACATATATTTGAAAACAAACTTGTACTGAGGAATAGAACATCAATGAAACAATTCAGCAAAAGAAAAATTCAACACATTTTAGAAATTCAAAATTACAACTTACCCCAAAAAAAGTACCACTTTCCTAAACCATAAATTGGAAACAAAATTCAGAACCCTAAGTAATCAACCACTAATTCAAACCCCAAGTACCACCTCAAAAAACGTTAAAATAAAAAAAAAAACTGAAAAATAAAAATTTAAGGAGAAATGAGAAACACAACTAATACAAATCCTGAAGAAAATAAAAAAGAAAACAAAACCATGAAAAAAAGGGAAAATGAAAAATAAAAAAATGAGAAAAAGTGAACAGAAAATTCAAATAAAACCATTAATGAAAAATATAATATTCAAATCAACTTTCTTTTTAAAAATGAAACAAAAATCTGGAAAATAAAGGAAATGAAACAAATTGAAAAAAAAAAAGGAATCAAAATAATTTTTTTTTAAAAACACAGAAAAATTAAATTAGCTCAAATTTATATCGAGCGGCTTGCTAGTTTATCAGGGTTCATCTTCATGGTGGTGGTAATCGAGCGGCTCCAATTCAAAATTGCCAACAGGATTCGTCGGTAATTTTTGAATTATTTTCTTCTTTGGTTTTGAAAATGGAAAGCTCGATGCATTGTTTTCTCAGTTTTGGAAATAATTTGCTACATAATATAGTTCATTTTTTTTTGGAACCAGAATTTGACTTGAGACGGTTCTAAATCCAAATCTCTGCTTGAAGGTTCTCAACCCAAATCTTTGTTCAGATCTTCTCTATTTTGTGCTTTTATGAAAAATCTGCCCAAAAATGGAAAAAAAAAAATAATTACAAATCTAATTATTTCATAATTTAATTAAATCTTTATTCTTTATTCATACTTAATTTGGTTTGTTATGCTGAATCATATTTGATGGTGGGTAATTTATAATAAAGAAAAAAGAGAAAAACAGAGAGAATTGTTTGATGTTTCTGAATTGATTAAGATAAAATAAATCGCATTAAGAAACCCTAATTGAAGCTTTAAGAACCCCAGCTGATTAGAACTGCAGAAAGATTCAGTCTTGCCATTCAAGCTCTTGGATTTGTCGAGTTATTGATTAATTTCTTGTAACCAAAAAAACATATTTATATGACATCTATATGCATGACCTAATATATACAACAAATAAAAAGTTATATAATTACTATTTTTTATAACAAAAAAATTGCATGACCTAATTTATCAACTTATTCAGCACTTATATCCATGACCTAATTTATCAATTTTCTCAGCACCTATATGCGTTATCTAATTCATCAGTTTATTCATCACATACATGCATGACCTAATAAAAAGATATATAATTACTATTTTAACAACAACAAAAATGCAACTTTTGAGGGACTTATACGTAGAAAATTTACAGTTCGTGAAAGGTCATTAGGAGACTGAGACGATACATGATAATTTCGGCGCACAAATTTCCCCCCTCTTTTGTGCCCTATAATTTTAGCGGCTCGATTTGCTATGACCTGTTATAAGAAATAAAAATATAAAAAAAGTCGAGAAAAACTTTATAAATTTGAAAAAAGGATAAAAACAATACAAATGAACCTCAACCTGATTTTTTGTTGATTGAGGGTTAAGTGAGGATTGTGATTTGATTAGGATGAGATTGGATTTGGGTTACCCACGATTTTGTGAATTCAATGTAAAATAAGAGAATTTTGAAATCTAGTTATAAAGAGATTTTATCCTGATTAAGGCGTGCAACTATTTTAAAAATAAATAAAATATGAACTGAAAATTTTCTTTCCCTAATTCTAGCTCATCTGTAATTCTCAGAATTTCCCCCAAATCAGCCCATTTTGCAGGGTGCCCAAATCCAATTTCAGAAACAAAAAAAGTCCTGTTGATTAACCCAAACCTCCAAAATGTGTCAATAACCTCAATATTCAGTAAAAATTAACCAAATATCGATAAGAAACCTCAAAATACAATCACATCTAATTCATGGCGATTCAAAGAAATCGAAACAATTCAAAAAAATTGAAACAAAAAACCTATCTAAAAGACAAGATGGAATCAGAAATTCCTAAACTTACATCTAATTAATGGAACACCGATCTGACAGATGTGGTTTGATCTAGGCTTGGCTGTTGGCGTGCGTCTGTAGTTCAGTGGGTCCCGCTCGTCAGATTCTTCTTCTTCTTCATCATCTGGTTCTATATATGCCTTGTGAGAAATCGCAGGAAATCTGGTTTGAAGTTACACGGTTCTGTAAAATTAGATCGAGCGATTAAAATGAACGGATGTTAAATTGAACACCAACTTCAATCGAAGGGCCTCCGTGCAGAGCCCCGTGGCCCGATGATCAAGCAAAGAGGGAAAAAAGTACTCTTCAAAGAGGGAAAGATCGTGAGGGAGAGAGAATGGAACAAGAATCGGAAGCTATGCCTTGTTGCGCGAGATCGCCGGAGCAAGCTCGCCGCCGCTCTGACGCCATCAGAACAGCCGTCCGATTCTTCTTCTCTGGCTGATCCTTCTTGGCAGTTCGGCGGAAGCAGCGTGGAAAAACCCTTGAGAGAGAGAGAGAGAGGCAGTAGAGGGAGGAGATAAGGGTGTGGAAGGGGTGAGAGACCAAGCGAGCCTTATTTCACACTAAATCCCGTATATCACACAGAAATCAACGGGATCGAAAAAATTAACCGCTCGCGTAAAAACACATCCTTTCGTCGAGCAGTCAAAAATCACCGGCGATGCGGCTCCCCAGCAAATCCCAAAGCTGTATGCAAAAGAAGGAGGGGCTTAATTATGAGTGCTGTTACTCTACCCCCAATTTTTCCACTCGAGGACTAGATGACGTGGAAAGGTGAATTTAGTGGTGGTCAACGGAAAAAGTTCAGATCCTTATACGGCCGAGATATTAGATTAATCATCATCGGACTCGGGTTGAAATATTGAACAGCAGCATGGGCCTGGTTTTTGGCCGGGTAGAAGAAGTGATTACTATTTTTGCCCTGGGCTGTACTGTTCACCACCATGACCCGTTTTCCATGGGCTGTACTGTTCACCACCATGACCCGTAAATCTCTGGGCTGTACTGTTCACCTATACAATGTTCACCACCGGGCCGTCAGGGACATCTTGTCAACCTGACAGTGCTCGCAGATTAACCACATGGGCGGGAATTAAAATTCAAAATTCGAATTTCAAACCTGGCCAAAAATATAAATTAAGGAAATTGATGGGTATAAATTTAAATATGAAGGAGAGTTAAAAAAACAATTGAGATTTCGGAAATTCAGCAAAGGAATCATACCTCTCTCTCTCTGAGCCATATAAAATGAGACTTGCTTCTCCACCAGTAAGCGACAGCCTTAAGCGGAAGAGTCCAGACGCAGGAGCTATAAGAGTTAGGTAAATTTCCTGAATAAACTTGATTTTGTGATTTTGGTCGTATTTCGATTTCGGGAAATAATATGGAGTGAATAAATGCTGATATGTGAGTGGAAATGCATTTTATATGTTGCTTGATTCCTACAGAATTTTTTGATCTTTCGAGTTTTGATTTGTACGAAGTTGTTTGGTTTTGTCTCTCTTTTAAATAAACTTTGTGATGAGAACATTAACAATTGATGAGTGGCTGAGAAGGGGTGCATAAATGTTTAATCTGAATAATTTGACACCGACATCAACATTATCTGTTACTTTAAAGTGGTTGCGAAGGTTTAATCACCAGTGAGAAAAGTGTTGCTGGTGAGTAAAATGTTACACTGAAGATTAATGGTGCTGGTAGGTAAAAAACTGAACTGTAAACCATTATTTAATCACAGGGCAAATGATCACCAACAAAATATATGCTGCATCAACAGTGGAGACAAGACAGAAGGAGGAGACTGTTAATCTGGCGGCTTACGTCACCTTGAAGCGGCCAGGTCCTGAGGGTTTCGACATAACTTCAGTGGTGAAAATATGTGGCAAATGAGATTGGAAACCAAGCGGCGTCTTTCAAGTTTGCGAGGTACGGATGAAATGACTACATTCGGTTTTTTCCTCATCGTTACTGGAGGGATGACTTTCCGCCCATGGAGACCTAATATGGGGGCAGTTAGGTTTTCTCATCGTTACAAGAAGACAAGTGGTTGTTAAGTCATACTTCGTTTCTAAATGCCAATTAGACTTTTATTATGTTGTGGCTATAACATATTTCGTTCCTAACTAGGTTTTCTCATCAATCACCATACCTTCGAAAAGCTGTGCTCGATAGACACTGACAAAGCGGATGTAGAGCTTTCTTCCTGTGATGCTCTAATTGACTCACACGACGTGTTCTCAATACCACACAAAATAGATTATTTCTATGATGATTTCTTCAACAAGGAAGTCTCCATCGAAAATAGATGCTTACGGAGCGATTCATCGAGTTGGGTCTGGACACGTCCAATCATTCAAATTGCTCAGAGTATTAATGATCTATCATGGTGTACTTTTGTTTCATCTAGATGTTTTGAGTTAATGCGTGTTGTTTCGTATCAGTACGTCTCATGTATGTTGTGCCGTGTGCTATCTAATTAGAACTATCTACTTTCATGTATTATTTTTGTCATGTGTTGTTTTGCTTTGTGCTGTTAGGTTTGTGTAAAAAAGGCCAAGCATTGTTTCGGGGGAAATTCTGAAATTAATTTATACTCTGAGCTATCAATGCAAATCAACACCTAGATATATATAAATAAAACCCAACAGGGCCATCATGTGCAATAATAGTTTAGTACATGAGGTAGTAGAAGGATATACACCCCAATTTGTTCAACAAAACACACAGACACACACACACACACACACACACACATTACAACAATTCTGGGCTGTCCCACAAATTTAGTTAAACAACGGAGGGGAAACTCGACATGAACAAAGGTGAGCAAATAAAGTTGTACGCTGCATAAAAACGATAGAGTTCTATATCACGTTGGTTGAAGTCGAATGGTTTGTTATCGGTGATGCACTCCACATACTTCACCACGTAAAGCGCGGAATCTGATTCCTTGTTCTGTCGCGGGCACTGGTCATACCTCATGTCCCAGTTGTTGATGTCAGTGAAACACATGCGTCGTGCCAAGAACTCCTTCCATTGGTTTACAAAATTCAACACGTTGCCGCGATACTTGTCAACCGCCACGATTGGGTTGACAACACGAACACGACACTTGATGAAATCGAATGTTACTAAAATCCATTGCCCGGACACGTTGTAGGGCAGGAAAAGCCACCGAATCCTCCCAAGTTCAGATGGTGAGACGCTCTCCAGGTCCGCATCATCAAGCTCGTCCTCGGTCATGCCAGGGATAGTGAACTAGCAATCAAAAATAGAATTCAGGTGTCAAAATTTTATTGTGAACAAGACATATGGATAGTGTCGCAAAGGTAGAAGAAATTTGGACAGGCGGTTTGCCGCTCTTTGAAGTATCGCATCAGGGAGGCCGCGTCACCCTCAGTCAATTTTAGCGCTTTGCGTTGAAGTAGAAGGTTGCGGAGATCCCTCTCAGTAAAATTGCAGTTCTCGTATCCACCAGCCTGTGTGAACATTGAGTGTATGGACCGGTTTATCGGTATACCAGCTTCATCGTTGATTTCCAACTGTCGACGAACGAAATTTGGTATCATACGATGGCATCGCATGTAACGAACCGAATCTGGAAAGAGCTCGTGGTTGTGATCGAGCTCGACGAACTCGACAGTCCAGTGACCGTCAACATTGAAGTCCTTCACCCGTATACGTGCAAGGCACTGTGTGCTCTGGACGCCATGCTTGCGCTTCTGGAATCCCTCCGTGACATTCTTTTTCGTCTCGGGCTTCCTCTCCTTGTTGCAACATAGCGTGATGCTCTGACGTATCCCGTAAAAGTTGTGAGAAGTTCGCTTCACAACAGCGAAGCCAACCCTATATGCGTAGGATTTGTAGAAGAGAAAGGCATCCTCGTCTGTTGGGAAGACCATGCCTATCTGTGGAGGAACGATTTCCTCCTCGGCAGTGAAAGGTGACTGCAGCCTCATCTGTTTGACAATTCAGCAGTGATCAAATTAGTGAGGTTGATAAGTGTTGAATTAGTCAAGTCTTACACCAATCAACAATATGCATTTCTGATTAAGTTTAACATGGATGTAATTAGTCGGTCATCATTCAAATCTTACACTAGTCAATACCAGGCATGTATTATTAGGTTCAACAGGGATGTAATTAGTGCGTCATCATTCAAATCTATCACCAATCAACAGCATGCATGCATGTGTATCATTCAATTGGTGTTGAATTAGGCAACTCTAGACACCAATCAACACCATGCATGAATGATTAGGATCGACATGGATGAAATTAGAGGTTGATCAGTGTTGAATTAGTCAGCCCTAGACACCAATCAACAAAGTGCATGTATGCTTAGGTTTAACAGAGATCAAAATTAGTGACCATTCCACAACAGCATGTATGTATGAGGTTAATTAGTGAATCGTAAACAACAGGCCATAGGGGTCAAAATCCACCATCTATGAAATTTTTCAAATAACACACAAAAACAAATCAGAGGCGTTGAATCTATGCAGTGATTTTAGTGAAAGTAGCAAGCAAAAACAACTTTAAATCAGAAAGAAATGACTAAAAATAAGAGAAACTTGCAACTAAATCATGATGGATAAAGGAACACGAACCAACTCATTACCTCGACGATCTTGATTTGCGCTTCACAAAACCCACAATAGGTTGAGTTGTGATGTTTAACTGGAACAAAAGAGGGAAAATCCACTGAAAATCTCACTAACAAAATCCACTGAAAATCGCCATTTCTGAAAAGAGAAAATGGAGTAATTTTGTAATTTGGGCGAATGTGATTAGGTTTACTTGTATTGAACAGAGGGGATTCAAAATAAAGTGGAGATAAGACGGGTAAGACAGCCATTTCTGAAGAGAGAAAAGGGAGATTTTGTATTGAACAGAGGGGATTCAGTGGTGATAAGACGGGCAGGGATTGACAGCCATATCTGAAGAGAGAAAAAAAAGATTTTGTATTGTACAGAGGGGATTCAAATTATAATGGTGATAAGATGGTTAGGACCTGACATTAGCACGTTGCGAGCTTCCCCATAAAATAGGCGCGGAATGGTGATGAATTGTATATGCGTTACGTTCACCGCCGTGTACTCTGACTGTATCACGTGTTTCTTTACGTTCACCACGTGTCCATTTCAGTTCACCACCTGTGCCAGCGCATCAACTCCTGGGGTGGAAATCGCAGGGGTAGAGTATAATTTTCCTATTATTATTAGTTCAATTAGTTAAGTTGATTTTTTTTAAATTTATGTCTCATCATTTTTCCTTCTTTTAAACTTTTTTTCTTATTTTCATTTCTACAATAATGAAATTTAGAAAATGTTCTACTTCATTTATGCGGTGAATTGCTGGGATATACCCACCCAAAATCCAACAACGTGAACTATTCATACATTCATAATTCACCGAAATACACACAAATTTGCACCGGAAATGCAACAGAGAAGAAAAGGGTAAAAAAGAATTAAAATCCTAATAAATAACGTATCTACCAGTTCAAAACAGTGGATCTTGATTTTATTTCGAGTTTCAAACATCCGCTCCATCTCCATTCTTCTCATTCAATTCATGTACCAATTATTAGCATTAATTATAGAATCTCATTCACAATTATTGCATAAAGATTTTACTTTCTCGTGGTAAATGTACTAAGTAAAATTAAATGAAAAATAAATGATGAAATTGATCTTTCATTCAGCCGATGCAATTAAAATTAGAAAAAAGACTGATCCCAAACCCTCAATTATCAATATACTTTTCTTATCTGTTAAATGATGATATGGTAATATGATGACTCACTCCTTTTTCCAATACAGATACCAAAAGAAAAAAAATACAAAATTCGCCCATTTTTCTGACGAAAAATTGCTATACTAATCAATATATTTTATTTTGCTAGAAATTAATCAATAAAATTGCTTATCTTTATTCATTAAAATCATTCATTCTAGTCTAAAAGACCTGGATGTACTCGGTGTACAACCGTACATAAAACCACAATAGCAAGTGAACTGCCGCTCATGGGCCACGCTTTATATCACAGTATGAACCAAGTTCATTCAAAGCACTTCAGCATTCTATTGTTTTTAAGTGTTTTGTTCCATTTCTATTCTCTCCAGTTTTAAATAAATTCCCTTTTTAAAAAGCCATTAAATGTTCTTTATTTAATCAGCCTCAATCCATTTCATTCTCTCCAGTCTTAAATAAATTCCCTTTTCATAAATCAATAGATTGGTTTCTCCATTACTTATATAACAGGAGAGGAAGAGATGATAATTGTGCTGTCATTAATCGACCGTTACGATTTGGCCAAATTTTCCGACCGTTAATAGTTCCCCAGATTTCGAATTCCACCCCGCCCCTCTCATCTCGCCGTTAATTCCTTCCCATTCAACGCCTCAGATCTCTCTCTCCTTCACAGTCTCTCTTTTTTCCTTTCCTGTTCTGTGCTTCCAGCTTCTCTTCATATTCTTCTTATCTGACATTCGACCCTCAAATCCAATTTCCTCTCTCTGAATAACACAAATCCAATTACATTGGAGCTTTGTGAAGCTCTGAAACTACATGCTCAAACACCGCTCGTAAACTGCTCGATAAAATGCCGGTTTCAACCCGTGCACAGATCTCAATCCACCAGAACGAGCCGAGCCTCAGAGAGACTCACAATTCTTCCTCTATAAACAACCGAAGCCCAAATCACCATGACCTCAAAGAGAAGATGCGATCCCTCACCGCACTGTACGAGCAGCAGAAGCAGAGTCAGCAGGCCACGTCAGCAGCTCAGCCACGTGTCATGGCCACGTACCACCCAAGCGTAGATCTCCTCAGGCCGCACATCCCCAAGCAAGAAAATCAAGAAGAGGCCGGAAAAGATCAAAACTTTCTTTCAAGAAAGCGAGAAAAAGTCCATGTCTTCATCCCAAGAGAAGGAAAGGAAAACAATCAAGAAACAAAATCTCAATTCGGCACGTATTCTTGCCCTGTGAGGAAAACCACACTCGATAATCTGAACACAGGAAGAAAACTTTCCATGGGTGGACTCGGTCCACACACCGAAAGAGAGGAGAAGCAAGAGAAGGGCAGGATTAGGGTCTTTGTCAGGCTGCGGCCCATGTCCAGGAAGGAAAAAGAGGCCGGATCGAGGAGTTGTGTCAGAATCGTGAATAAAAAGGACGTTTTTCTGACGGAATTCGCATCGGAAACGGATTATTTGAGGCTGAAGAGAGTGAGAGGCCGCCATTTCTGCTTTGACGAGGCGTTCGGTGACTCGGCTAGCCAGCAAGAGGTTTATAATTCCACGTAAGAAAGTTTTTAATTTTGTGTCTCGGTTAGTTGCTTAATTTTTTATTTTTTGAAAATTTTCTGGCTGGAATATTTCTTTTCTAGATTATGAGGAAAGAGAATTATCTGGCGAGAATTTTATTTATTTTTAAGAATATATTTTGTAAGGGTAAAACAGGATTTCTCTGTCGCAATATACCATTTTAAAGTTGCAATAGGCTTTTCTGAGTATCAATATACTCTTTTAAATCTGCCAAAATATTTCAAGATTCTGTCTTAATATACCGTTTTAAATCCCCAATATACTTTTTTGAAGTTCCAATATACCCTTTCAATCCCCAAACAGGATGGTGGATTTCGTACAGGGAGTCTTACAAGGCACAAACGGAACAATGTTTAATTAATATACCGTTTTAAGGTCCATATACCTTTCTGAGTATCAATATACCGTTTCAAATACCTCCCAAAAACATTTCTTTGCACATCTAATTTCAAGCTTTTTAATCTCAATATACTGTTTTAAATCCCCATATACCTTTCTAAATCCCCAATACACCCTTTTGATCCCCAACCAGGGCGGCGGAACTCGTACAGGCAGTCCTGCAGGAGTTTAAATCTGCCAAAAAAATTCAAGATTTTGTCGTATACCGTTTTTAAAATCCCAATATACCTTTCTGAGTATCAATATACTTGCTTAATTATCCACCAAATATACTTATTTCTAGATTAAATAACAAGTTTTTTTTGTCTAATATACCGTTTCAAATCCCGAATATACCGTTCTAAACCCCCAATATACCTTCTCAACGCACCAATACACCCTTCATTTTTTCCAACCAGGACGGCGGAACTGGTGCAGGGCGTCCTGCAGGGCAAGAACGGGACGGTGTTCTGCTACGGCGCGACGGGGGCAGGGAAGACATACACGATGCTGGGCACCGTTAACAGCCCTGGCGTGATGGTGCTGGCCATCAAGGACCTCTTCGCTCGCATCCGCCAGCTCAGCGATGATGGATGCCACTCCGTCCAGCTCTCGTACCTGGAGGTGTACAATGAGACGGTCAGGGATTTGTTGTCGCCTGGCAGGCCGTTGGTTCTCCGTGAGGACAAACAGGTGAGTAAATGGATGGAGGTTTTGTTTTGTACTGTTTTTTTGGGGAATATACTGTTTTGTGTTGGGAATGGAAAGGGTAGTTGGAAGTATTTTAACGTTTATGTGAGAATATGCGGTTTGGTAGAAGGGGTTATACTGAGATTTAGGAAGTCAAATTTGGCAGGGTAAGACGTTGGATTGTTATTTTTATCTTCGAATTTACGTTTTAATTTTTTGATATTAGAAGTTTTATTTTTTATATTTTAGGGAATTGTTGCGGCGGGTCTCACTCAATACAAGGCCTTCTCAACAGATGAAGTAAGTATTTGTCTTTTAGGTATTTTTTTTTCTATCTGTAATAAATAAGGGAAGTTTGAAATATGGTTTGATTTGTAGTTTATTTATACTATTATTTATTTTGTTTATTGGAATAGGTAATGAGGTTGCTTCAGCAGGGGAATCAAAACCGGACCACTGAACCGACTCGGTGCAACGAGACCTCCTCTCGCTCCCATGCGATCTTACAAGTAAAATAATATTACGCATTTCAAAAGATTTATCAAACCTGATTTTGTTTTCTTGGAATTAGGAACTATTTCATGAAGGGTTTAGGGTTTTAGCCCTTGGTAGTTCAATTAATACTCAAATTAACACAATTTTTATTAATGAGCGCCAAATAATAAGAAACAAAGAAAAAACCAAAAAGGGATAAAAAAAAAATATCTCAAAGTTGCCTCAGATTATTCCAATTAATGCAGAATTATGCAGAATATCTCAAAGCTGCAAAAATAAAACAAATAAGAAACCAAAAAGGGGTAAAATATGACAAATAACATCAAACCTCACAAAAACAATTACACTTCGCAGTTCAAGTCGAGAAACAAAATCACACAAAATTACCCTAAAAACAACAAGAAACAAAACAAAAACAATCATAATCAACAAATGTGAAACTTACACTGTATAATTTTGACATTTTTTACAATCACACACACTAAAACTCTCCCTAACCTTTCAGATATTCGTGGAGTACAAAACCAAAGACCCGCAAACTCAAAACCTAACCACGCTCTCCGGCAAGCTCTCACTCATCGACCTCGCCGGTTCCGAACGCGCGCTCGCCACCGACCAACGAACCCTCCGCTCGCTCGAGGGCGCGAACATCAATCGGTCGCTCCTCGCCCTCAGCAGCTGCATCAACGCGTTAGTGGAAGGCAAGAAGCACATTCCCTATAGAAATTCCAAATTGACGCAGCTGCTGAAGGATTCGCTTGGGGGGCGGGGCCAGACGGTGATGATTGCGAATGTGGCGCCGGGCGCGGGGGTGTTTGGCGAGACGCAGAACACGCTGCATTGGGCGGATCGGGCCAAGGAGATCAAGACTAAGGTATGGTATAATGATTTGTTGGTTGATGTGTTCATGCGTTGTTTATTGTTTAGCGATATGTTGTTTTGTTGGTTAAGTACTATTTTGGTGGTATATTGCATGTAAGCATAGTATTTTGCAAGTTTTAGGCCAATATATCGTTTTGTAAATAAATGGCATAGAGAGGATTATGCAGCATTTTCTTTTGTGGCGAGAGATTTTTGCCTTTTCTTCCTAATGTTATTTACCTACATTTTGATATTTGACCATTAATAAGTAAAATTTTGAAAAATTCTGACATTTGGCTTTTTGTTTAATCATAAATTGAATTTTTTGTGCTATGTGGCTGTGTTCTCATGCATAATTCAGTGCGTATTCGTGAATAAATCCTTGGTTCTCATTTCTTTTAATTCACCATTTCGTTATGATCTTATGAAAATAAATTAAAATATCTATCCAATATTCCTCTTTTTTGCAGCCAGTAATTACAAACGAGGAGTTTACAAGAATCCCGGAATCCGGGTCCGACCAATCGAACCTCATACTGGAGCTCCAAAAGGAGAACCTCGAGCTAAGGCAACAACTAATGCGTCACCAACAAAAGCTCCTAACGCTCCAAGCCCAATCGCTCCACTCCAACTCTCCTTCAGCCGCCTCTCCTCTTCTCTCTCCTCAGTCCATTTCCCGTAAAACCAAACGGAACATTCTCCTTTCCGGTAACTGCTTTTCCACCCCCGAAATCCCCAAGAAGAAAGCCCCACTACAAGACGAAAATGCCATGCTAGTCAAGGAACTAAAGAAGAAACTCAAGGAGTTGGAGTCGGAAATGGAGAGGCAGAAGAAGGAGCATATGGCGCAACTGAAGCAGAAAGACGGGTTCATCCGCGATTTGATCGCCAAGAAGGGGTTGAACTGCAAAATCGGCGAGGAGAGTAATAATAGGGTGTTGACTAGAGGAGGGTTGAAGAAGGTGGTTCAGGAAGTGGGTGAGCTGAAGAGTCCGATTAAGAGCAATAGGTTTGTGTCGCCGGTTCATGAGCAGGCGGGGGCGAATAAGAAGAGGAGTTTTTGGGACATAGCGAATGGGAATAGTCCGTCGGTTTTGGCGATTAATGGGAGGAAGACGAGGAGTCATGTAACGGTTGTGGAGACGACCCCGAAGGATAAGGCTAAGGCGCCTTCTTTGTTGCTTCAGGTATAGAGTTTGGTTTATTTATTGTTTGTTTGTTATTTTTAATTGATCACTATCATTATTATTTATTGTTGTCATTAGTATTTGTCATTTTTAATATTCTTATCATGATCGTAATTATCATCAATATATTATTATTATTATTATTATTATTATTATTATTATTATTATTATTATTATTATTATTATTATTATTATTATTATCAACCTCATTACTATCATTACCACTTCCTTTTATCAGTATCATTTTTATTATTCTTATCATGATCATGATCATAATCATCACCGTACTTAATTTCTATATTATTTTTTTGTTGTGAGAGGTTCCATTTGTTTTGAACATGAATGCATGATATTGCATAAATGCCAAAAAATGTTAAAAGGTCTTAAAATTAGGATAGGATAAAAAAAATATGGTTTTTACTGTGAACATTAAAAAGTTCCACAAAATAAGATTTTGTTTAGATATGTGAGAGTAAGTTACTAATGCAGCTTGCATATGATTGTTTCTGGTTTGTCCTTTTGTTGGCGCCTCACATTGCGAATCATTTCATTTCAGCCGGGATTCACTCGTCCGAGATTTGATCCGCCCAAGTTCTGAATTAAGTTCAAAAGAGAGGAAGAGTCTAACTAGCCTCACATCGGAAAGAAGATCAATTTGTTGCGGTTTCTATTGTAGAATATTTAAGAAGAGAAACTTGATGTTTCTTTTTATTTATTTATTTTATTTTTGTTTGTTTTTAGGCTTAGCTACTGATTTGTTAGAATGCTTAATAAGTTTGGTGTTGATGTTTTAGTTTCGTTTGGCAATTTTATTTTTCTTTGTGTAAGTTATATTTTTGTTCTTTTGTTTTTCCTTCTCTCCTCATTAAATTAATAGAGAAGTCTCATGGTGATATTAATAGAGACAATCGTGATACAAATTTTTTCCTAAGCATCGCATTCTCATTTTAGAATATCGGAGAAAGACTCAATTGGCTGATTAGCTGATTGTTATGCAGGTTTAACTTTTTTATTTATGTAGTTTTTCCTTCTGATATATAGATTTTCCTTTAATTGAATAGATACAATAAATATATCACCATTATTGACTCTTGTATACTCTTTAATTGAAATTTGAACCTCACATGATTATTTTTGAGATTTAAAAATTGGGAAATCCGAAATCACGACGGGATTGAGTATGACTCCGTCGCGACCGTATATTGTTTCTTGTGTTTCTATATATTTTTTGTTTTCTATATATTGTTTTCATTTCACGTATATATTATTTTCACTTATATAATGTTTTCTATATACTGTTTATTTTAAGTTTATATATTTTTCATAGTCTTTATATATTGTCGTGATATCACAATCTCGTCGTGATATGTCAAGTCTCTTACAAATTACTGATTAGTTAAATAACTAATGAATTATTTAGTGGGTGTAGCTCAACTCGGATTGTTGTGCATTATTGTCGTGTTTCATATAGTCCTTCGGATATATTTTATTATTCATTTTTTGTGAGTATTATTTGTATTTATTTTCTTCATTTTAAGGATAAATGCCCCTATATACAATTCTCTTATTTGCCTATATACTTGACACGTGTACTTTTTAGTCTTTTTGGGAATATCTAATCAAAAGTAGTATTATATAGTGGGACATATTAATGAATGAGATGAGTCACACTTTAATTGTATACATAGTTGGAGTTTTACTTATATTTGTTATGTGTGTCCTTGCTTAGATTTTTCGTAAATATTACCTCAGTTGTATCTTAGTTTTTAGTGAAGCTATAGTTTTGTATGTAATAAAGAATCCAATTGAATTTTCTTATAAAAATACATGGATCCCACCATTGAAAAAATATTATGAATGAATCTATATGATTTTTATATATTAAGTCATATCTTAAGTGTAGATACCATATTAAAAGATGACCCATTACATCTTTCACAACATGACAAAAATTTTCACCCATGAATAATTCATCAGATTTATTGTTTTCAAAGAAAGAAATGTCAGGCCCACACATAAATTAAAAGGAAATTTTTTAAATAACCCTTAATTTCTGAATAATTATGAAGGTCATATAATTTTACTTCTAATTTAGTCTCCATAAAATAAAGTTTTTTATCCCTCTACTAAATTTAAAGTAAATATTTCATCCAACTATAATCTTTTTGACAAAAATGGCTATACTTTGATGATAATTTTATGATAATTTTCGTCAAACACGATTTTTATTATTTTATCTTTTATTTGTATTTAAAATATATTAATATTTTTTTTAGAAAATAGAATTTTCATAATAAATATTTTTGTGATTTTATTTATATTTTTATTCTTCTTTATTTGTATTTTATGGAAAATAATATTTTAATTTATTTTTTTCGGTTGAAGAACTAAAAAAATGAAAAACATTTGATGCATGATATTTTTTAGGTTCATTGATTTGGGTTGAAGAAATTTTGGGTAAAAGAAAAATAAATAAGATCCCAAAATTAAAAAAATCTTACATCATAATGTCAAAAAATTATTAAAAGTTATAATGTCCAAAAATTATCATAATCTACTATATCATAAAACTAAATTGAAGAAAATTTTTTTTATGCATGATATTTTTTAGGTTCATTGATTTGGGTTGAAGAAATTTTGGGATAAAGGAAAATAAATAAGAGCCCAAAATTAAAAAAATGTTACATCATAATGTCAAAAAATAAATAAGAGTTATAATGTCCAAAAATATCATAATCTACTATATCATAAAACTAAATTGAAGAAAATTATTTGTCTTACTTTTTTATTGATTATTTTAATTTAAAGAAAAATAAATTTTGAAAAACAAAAAGTATTTTGGTTGACCAAAATAAAATATTAAATGTTAGTTAAAGTTAACATTATAAGGCATAACAATAACAAAGATAATTAAAAATTTAAGGATTTTCCATAATATTTAGAAAAGATAAGAGCTCTTTAGAAATAAATTATGCAATAACTTCTATATATACATTTATGTCATTTTCACACAAAACTTACAAAATTTAGTTATTCTCTTATTTTGTTAATGACTGTTAAAGATTATGCAATTAGTAAAACAAAAATAGAGAAATATATATCTGAAGCGGAGCGAGTATACTCTCTAGTTATTACACATTTTTTGTATCATCATACAAAAACAAAATGCTAGCGGTGGCGAAATTAGGGAGTGACTATCAGCAGGCATAGCCTCTCTTATAAAATCAAAAATTATGTAATAGTCCTTTTGAAATTATGATTTTGTCCCCCTATCAATATTATATTATTTAAATTCCGCGTATATATCACTTAATATGATATATATCACTTAATATGATTTGTCGAGCGCTAAAGCCTTGGTGTCTCAACATATTTCCCGATTTTCTTGCTTTTTTGTTTCTTCAAAAAAACCATATAAATATCAAAATTACAAGTATAATATTTAGGGAAAATATTGAAACCAAAAAATAAAATTATGAAAAGATAATACAATATAAATTGTAATAATTTGAATCGCACTTTTTAATTATATGTTATCCAGCTCCTATTATTATTATTATTATTATTATTATTATTATTATTATTATTATTATTATTATTATTATTATTATTATTATTATTATTATTATTATTATTATTATTATTATTATTATTATTATTATTATTATTATTATTATTATTATTAATTTTTTTTTTTTTTTTTTTATGTACATGCCTAGAAAATATAAGTGTGATACTTATAAATAGGGAATATACTTCTATTTATTATTTTTCTTTCGTATGCCCTTGAAAAATATGAAATATCATGTACATACATATATAATTAAAAAAATTATGAGCGTCCTTCAAAAATTTCAAAAAACCATGCATATCCCTTAAAATAGAAAACATAACTCATTTTTGCCTTATTTTTCATGAGGAACTTCATGTATACCTTTATTACAAAATATCAACGAACGGCCTCCAAAATCTCAAAATATGACATTTATTTCCTGCCATACCAATGCAAAGCCATACAAATCACTTATACCACTACCAACTCAAAACTATACATATTAAAATTATCATGATTATTCCTAAAATTTATGATAAAAAAATTTGCATTTAGATATAAATATATAATTTAAAATCCTAAGTTAGAATTTTAACTTCTTAAACTCCTTCTAAAAGGTCAAAATAACAAAAGAAAAAGTTCCAAAGTACCGTTAGAAAAATCAAATTGTGATAAAATAACATGACGAAACAAAAAAAAATTATCTACCAAACCAAAAACAAAATTATAAATAACTTCGAAAAGTAAAAAAAATGTAATCTAAAAAATTTGTATGTTCAAATAATGTAAATATTATAGATGTAGGACTAAAAAATATTTGTACCCCTTGAAAATTAAAAATTAATTACTGATGCTCAAAGTGAACATTCTATGCAACAATCCCACAAAAAACTATAAACTGCCAGCAATCAATTTTTTTTAATAAAAGTACGAAATAACTAATCTGAAGGGGAGCGAAGATATTCTCTTGTTTTGCATATTTTTGTCCGAAGAATTGGCAGAAATGTTCTGATAGCGTGATTCGAAACCTAGCCTCATAGATTAGACGAAGACTATGAAAGAGCTTGATCTTTAGAATTTTCTCTACTATAAATTTTTATCTACAATCTACCGCGGATAAGAACTGTGACAACCGTGTATGCGGCCCGATAAGTGACCCTTTTTCTTTTCTTTTCTTTCCTTTTATTTTATTTCAATTACAAACAAAACCCAACAAAATATTCCGTCCGAAGTACGCATAAGAAACTTAAATCAACTACACCTCCAAGTGGATTCGACACCCAAAATACTACGCGTAGATCGTACGCCTACGATCGAAACTAAGTATAAAATAGTAATTTGGAAAGCATATCGTACCCACGCGATCATATATAAAGGTTCCATTGATAGGTTTCGCACGTTCATAACGCCTCGGAAAAATAAAATCATGTCTGAAACCCAAAACAAGAATCCGTGAATTACAATTAAATCAAAAAGAACTTGTAAATTAATACCTTCGAATTACGATTAATCAGTGTGACTAACTCAATATTGTTTGAACGTTTCACTTGGGGGTGCAGGAGCTGGCTTCATGATAGAAGGATGAGTCTCCCTCACTAGCCAAGCCATAAATGGAAGTAAAGACCCAAAACAGACCTACAAGTGGATCCAAGTGAAAGCATAGAGCCCTAGAACTCTCTCAACCGGTACCCAACACTTTGCTCTTCCGCGCAGGCAATCTCAACGAAGGCGCATGACCTTTTGTTTCTTGTTCGAACAACAAACCAAGTCTTGTTAGGTTGAATTACTAAGCTAATTACTAGTCCGGTATTCCAACCTCACCTCCCCGTGGATCTACAACCCAAGTACTACATCGTAGGTTGTGAGGGCGCGACTGCATCTTGTCACTAGTATATAAATTTGAATATGACTATATCCCAGCAATCAATAAGATGTGTTGGAACTTTTGAAGTGTCACTTAGTCTCATCGTATTTCTTTCAAGTAGGGGATTTTCTTTCCCATGCGTTTACGATTTCAACATTTATATATATTTTTAAAATATAAAAATGTGTAAATTACTGCTGCATATGGCTCGAGCTACCATGGTAACAAGAGCAAATGCCGCACATGTGATGTCACGGTCGCTTGATTAGGGTTGTAAGGCTGCACTTGGCTCAGGATGTCATGTCACCGATCGCCGAACAACGATCGCGGAAATATTTTGTTGAGTATTTATTGATCAAATTAGAATAATATATTTTCTTAGGATTTATTATTTAGTACAAAATATTATATTACATTTTTAAGCGTATGAGACCCGTGTCCTTACTGAGTATATTGATTACACTTTCACTCCCTATTTTTTTCATGTTTCAGATTCAATGGTCGGGTTTTGAGCGACGACATAGCCTAGTTTAATTTTTTAGTTATAACTTAAATGTAAAATTTGTTGTGTTTTATATTCCGTGTGATATTTGTAATGAACTATTATTTGTTGTTGTCCAAATTTATTTCTGAAATTTGAAGTGTAACAATTATGGTATCAGAATAATGATCCTCAGAATATACAATCGAGCCTGTTAGGTTATCTTTTTAAGGGTTGATATTGTTATAATCCAACAATTTAAGTAATTTAATTTATGAGTATTTTCGAAATTTCACTAATATTTTAATTTTAATTTCTTTCAAAAGCAGTATTTTATTAAAATTATCTATTTTTGAATTTTAATTTAGAAAATGAAACTATAAACTTTGAAGTTTTATAATAAAATATATTTTGTTTTAAAGGACTAAAGTGGAAAATATCATAAATATTTTTTTTTTTGAAAGAAAAATATCATAAATATTAGTCTGTAAGAATTTTGGACATGAAGATAGTCGTTTTATAAGCCTTATTCATGAAAATATACTATTAGTTGGAGTTTTTAACGGTTGGTATTGTTTTTGACCAAGTAAAATTTTGAGTAATAAATTATCCATTCATTTCATCACAACTTTTGCTTTGTGTTTAAAACCTTTGATGAGTTAGTGAGAGGTTTCAATACTTATTGGAGTTAGTCATTCCATTGGTAAATTGGCCAATAAAGGATCGGCATCAAATAGACAAATTTTATCGTCATTAAGATTTTTGCATGTTGCCAAGAAAAACTCTCACGTTCTTAACTTGATACACATTTCTCTGCATTATAAATAGTGATGAATCAAGACAAGCATAAAACGATTCCATCTTATCACAAAATAATTCCTACATAAAATTATGTCAAGTAAACATTAATTTTATCTTTATTAACCATTTTGGTGTCGGGTCGATAAGACGTGTTGAAATTTTTGAAGTATAATTTAGTCGTATTGTATTTCTTTCAAGTAAGGGATTTTCTTTTTTATGTGTTAACAGTTTTTAACTCTATAAATATGATAATATAAAAATGGTTAAATTAGTGTTGCACTTGGCTCGAAATATCATGTCCGCAAAAATAAATATCGCACATGACTCGTGATATTATGATTGAACAATAATACCTCATCAAGATATGTTTCTAACCACTTATTTTTTGATGCATTTTTAATTGGATTTTTGGGATTGGAATTTAAAGTGGATGTTCTCTCGGAACCAGGTTAGTTCCTCTCTTCTTGGATTATCAGATATGTAACTCTTTCTGAAAGATTAAAGCGCAAGCTTTAATATTGATTCTTAGGTGTTTTAACAAGTACTTTTTCATTTCTTTGGTTCCTTCAGTCCCCCGAGGTTTTAAGAGACATTTATTTGTTTCCGGTTTGTGAGGAGTACGTCACAATATTAGGAAATTAATTACGAGTCAAATCATGTTCCTCTTTGTAGCAATATTCATTTCTTATGCAAAAATGAAATTATAATTTATCGCTTAATAAATATAATTGCAAATTGGAAGTTACGGATTTACGAGGATGCAGGAACTGAATATCCTGCGGAGGACCTTTTGACTTCATGGATGTTTAAGGATGATCGTGAGCAAGATTCCGCAGAGGCGCAGAGCGTCTGCCTTTCCTAGGCGACGATGATTTTTAGGTCATCTCTCTTTTTATGTCCGCAAAAGTATATGCGGCACATGACTCGTGATGTCATGATTGAACAATATCTCATCTTTTGAAGATATGTTTCTAACCACTTATTTTTTGATGCATTTTTAAGTGAATTTTTGGGATTCAGATTTGAAGTGGATATTCTTTCCGAAATAGGTTAGTTCCCCTTTTCTTGGATTATCAGATATGTGACTCTTTCTCAAAGATTGAAGCCCAAACTTTAATATTGACTATTTGGTGATTTAACAAATATTTTTTCATTTTTTTGGTTCCTTCAGTCCCCGAGATTTTAAGAGGCGTTCCTTTTGTTTCCGGTTTGTGAGGCGGACGTCACAGTATCAGGTAATTAATTATGAATCATATCATTTTCATTTTTGTTGCAATATTTATTTCTTGTGTAAAAATGAAATTATAATTTAGCGTTCAATAAATATAATTACAGATTGGAAGTCATGAATTTAAGAGAATGCGGGAACTGAATATCCTGCGGAGGACCTTATGACTCCATAGAGACATTGTATTTAGTTATGTGGAGGACATACAATATAGTGTAATGGATATGAGTTTGGCCGGTATTGAAGAGGACATGACTATGACAGCAGCGTAGGAGACTTTGGATTAGAAATGTGGAAGTCGGACAAGATTTGTCAATACTGAAGAAGTCATGATAGAAGAACAAGTTAGAATGTTATTACATATCCTTGGTTATGTATAAAATATGACGATCATTGGGCTTAATTTCAAGCGTTCTATGGAATGTGATTTGAGAAAGGAGATCCTACATAATGTGGTAATATCAGTTATACCCAAAAATAAAAAACTTACAAAATACAGAAATTTAAATAATCCCACAACGGTTTCTCAGGGATAGAGATTTAGTCGACCTGATAAATTACAAACGGTTATAGAAGAACCAAGAGACGAAAAAAGGACTGTGAGAGAGTGTTTATAAGACAGAGAGTGAAGATGGAGGGGGAGACTGAGCTAATAATCAGAATGAGAGTTATTATAAAATTTTGTTGACTAATTGTGGCCTAAAGGGGGAGATGAATAGACCTAAATCATGCGGAAGTATGATTTTTATAATCTTTTAAAATTTGTAACTTTTAGTTTATTTGACTTTTAATTTGAAGTAAATAATAGAAAAGTAAAAATGTAACAATACCAAACACTCAAACTTGTTGATGAAGTTCGGCTAAGTGATTGCGTGAGTTTTAACCATCCGTTCTTACTAGCGGTCTTTACCGCGTTCACAAGTGCCTACTTTCCAGGTCTTGCCTTTCGGCACTATTATCACTAATCCAAATAGAGTTTGTTGCACGACTCGAATCACCGTCCGCTCTACAACAACACGTAGTGAATCGATGAAACAAAACTTGAATCGGATTTCTTTCAATCCAAACCAACAACAAGCTATTACAAATCAATCACACGTTTTCTCCCTAATTTCACAAGATTTTGAGTAGATATTATCGAACACAAAAGAGAGAAAGAGTATATTGCTTTTTGACTTTTGAAATGGAGGAAAATGTACTTTGAAATGAATCTTGGGAACTCCATATAAAGGAGGAGGAAGGAGAACCAAGTCAAAAAGACTTTCAAACGGCTAAAAATATGTCATTCCATTCGGAACAGAATTATTCCGTTCGGAATAGCATTAGCCTAGTTTTTCAAAACATTTTACAATCAAGATCCCTTCTGAACGGGATTATTCCGTTCTGAACGAAATAACACAGTTTTGTATTATTTTGCAATATAATTTCTCACAATTTAGTATTTAAATAATATAACTCAAATTGAAATAAACCCTAAACCCTAAACCCTAAATTTAAAAATCATTCTCAAACGTATATTAGTAGCTCGGAATAGTTTTAAATATCATGAAACTGAGAACAATAAACTCCCCTTTTGATGATTTTCAAAACTATTCCGAGAAAATGACAAATTATATTTCTCCTCCCCCTTTTTGAAAAACATTCAAAAGGGATCACAAGACGGGAGAAAAGAAAATTTCCCCTAAACATGTGTTCCCCCTGTGATTTATAATCCATTTAAAAATAGTTATAACCACAAACACATAATAAACTAAAATATTCATAACAATAATGTCATACTACATAAATATAGCAACCAAGGTTCATCATAACGAACCACAAAATACAAAACATACTACAATAGTCATAACAAACATAAAAACAAAATAATTAGTTTTATAAAGAAAGAGCAAAACACACAAATGTTTAGGTTTAGGGTTGAGTAAGACGCTCCGAAAAAATCATAATAAGTCGGATTAGGGTTTGCCGATGAAGATCCCGGGTTGTTGCGGTGATAGATGGTGTCTTGTAGTTCGTAGATGGAAGTTTGCATATCATTTATTTCATTTTGCATGTGTTGGTTTTGATCAAACAAGGTTTGAAAATTTTGGGTGGAGCGGCAAAAGAAAACTCTTACCTCTTGATTGAAGTTGCCGCCCCGATAGTCTAAGTCGACTACCTCTTCGTCGTTGATGGGTTTTTGTTCGGGCGTGGGAACGACCGCGGGGTCAGAGTCAGGACCCACCGGAGATTGAGGTGCAACCGAAGGTGGGGCCGGACGTGTCTCCTTGAAGTTTTCTCGGGGCGTTGAAAAGTGAGATTTTTTATTTTGTAATCGGCCGGCCACATGGGTTTACCACTTTCATCCAAGAGAGGAAAGTAATGAATTTTTTTTATAATCCCGTTCCCACTTTCCAATCGGGCTTTGTATCAATCCAAAACTTTTGTAATATTTGTCCGGATTAAGTAGGTCATGGTTCAGAATTTGCACGGAATCCACAATATCTTGGAGAATCTCTATATTTAAAGGCTTACAAATTCAATTCAAGAGATGCCCATACGGTAAATTATCGACCCTCGATAGATATGTCATGTGATGGTAAATTAAGAATGGAATATCGAACTTTTTGGTTTTGTACCACAAGTGACGAAGAAGATACGCGAGTCGTCGCTCATAATTGATTTTGAGTTTTACAACCAGTGCGAGGATGTTATTACATAAATAAAAAATGAATCGTTAAGTGGGTTCGTAATCCATCACGTGGTTGTAAGGGATATCGCCGAGTAAATAGCTCGCGAATTCGGCGTCCCCAAGGATTTCTTCGCGGCGAACAAGATAAAATTGCTCTAGATTTGGATTATCCTCAAATTCGAATGGGAGAAATTGTTATGTTATTTCTAAAAAGCCAAGAATGAATGGTGTAGATTTGGTCGTCGTAGGTGGCATTTGTGTAGAAGAGACGGATACTGAATAGATACATCGGGTGCAAGACAGTTAAAAGAGAAGTAAAGTTCCAAAATTGAGCATAAGGGTAAACCGAGTCGAAAATTTCTGGATGGTCGAGTCGAAGTGCATGGAAAATATTGTGAATTTTCGGTTCATTGAAAATAAAGCGGTTATTATGGTTGTCATAATTAAATCACGAATCATTGGTTTTGGACTTTTTAATGGCGATTCTGACTTTTGGTGCCATGAGTACTAACCGAAAATGAATGGAGAAAAAGAGAGAATAAAGTAGGGTTACACCAAATCCGGCGTTGATCCATGTAGATAAGGTTGTCGGAAGGTCGAAATCCCAAAGAATCCGAAATAAAAAGTCTAAAATACGTCCCCACACAAAAGCTTCGAATCCACGCGATAGAAGGTTGATTTGGGGGTATTTGGGAGTTGATTTGGTGGTGGTTTGAGTAAAATTAAGGATTAGAATTTTAGGTTTTGAGAGAGAGGAGTTTTATTTTGGAGTTTAATGGTGGAAAGTATGGTTTGGAGAAGGGGGCGCCGGTTGGGAAATCGAAATCTGCGTTATTCCGTTCGGAACGGAAAGGATTCCGTTCTGAACGGAATTTGCAGGGTTGTCAGGGTTTTGGTTATGAAGGTTGTGTTTTTGCTCAAATTTTTGTCAAATAAAAATTTAGTTTAATAAAATACTCAAATATAGTATATAGAAAATCATATATATTTGATAAAATAAAATTAAAATGAGTAGAAAATCGAGGAGAATCTATTAAAATTTCCCAAAAAGTTTGAACGTTAAATTGAGAAATTAATCTTTTAATTCAAGCATACCAAGTTTTAATCTCAAAGTCGAGAATGGAGCATATGCTAGCGGCTTTGTGAAGATGTCGGCAACTTGATCGGATGAGCCAACTTGAAGAATTTGCTCGTCCTCTTTTTCTACGTGGTCATGAATGAAATGAAGACGGATCTCGATGTGCTTTGTCTTCGAGTGTTAAATGGGATTTTTCGCGATACAAATACCACTTGTATTGTGGCGTAGAAGGAGAATCTTCCGAAATTCGAGCCCGTAGTCTCCTAGCGTCTGGTTAAGCCATAAGATTTGAGCACAACAACTTTCCGTTACGACATATTCTGCTTCGGCCTTTGAGAGCGTGACGGAGTTTTGATTTCGACTCGACCACGAGACTTGGTTGTCACCAAAGAACTGAGATGTGCCACTCGTACTTCTTCTATCAACTCGGGATCCTTTAAAGTCAGCATCTTTATACCCTAAAAATGATAGACTACTGTCATGATCATATCATAAACCCAGATTTGTTGTCCCTTTTAGATACTTAAAGATACGTTTAACCGTATTTAGGTATGATATTTTAGGGTTTGCTTGAAAGCAGGCACACAAATAAATGGCAAACATAATATTGGGTCGACTAGCCGTTAAATACAATAAACTCCCAATCATACCTTGATATAGAATGATATCTACGGATTGGCCTGATTCATCAGCGTCGAGTTTGATATCCTTCAGCATTGGAGTGTATTTGGTTTGATTGATGAATATTCCATCGGGAGTTTGCTTGATTTGAAGCCCAAGAAAGAAGTTAAGCTCTCCCATCATACTCATCTCAAATTCACTATGCATCAAAATGGAAAATTTCTCGGCAAGTGCCGCATCACTAGATCCAAAAATACTATCATCAACATAAATTTGAACTAATAAAATAACATCAGCATTTTGCTTTGTGAAGAGAGTAGTGTCGTTCTTCCCTCGTTCAAAGTCATGAGATGCGAGGAATGTTGGAAGTCGCCCATACCTAGCTCATGGAGCTTGTTTCAACCTGTACAATGCCTTCGTAAGTCTGTATACGTGATCCGGAAAGGTTGGATCCTTAAAACCGGGGGGCTACTCCACGTAGACCTCTTCTTCTAGAAATTCATTTAGGAAAACACTCTTGACATCCATTTGAAAGAGTATAAACCTTTTAATTGATGCATAGGCCAAGAGCAACCTGGTGCCTTGTTCATTTTCAACTAGTCAACAAAATTTGATGAATATATCGCACGTTTCATTCTTTTGAATCATAAAATAGACCCAAGTAAAGCGAGAATAATCATCAACAAAAACGAAACAAACACTTTTACCAGCGAGGCTAGAAACACTCATAGGGCCACATAAGTCAAGATGAAGTAGATCCAAAGGTCGTCTTGTAGACACGACGGTCTTGGACTTAAAACCTGATGACTTGGAGTGCTTACCAAGCTCACAAATATCGCATAATCCATCTAGCTTAAGTTTATGTGATGGTAAACTTTTTATTAGTTCTTTTCATGATAGTTTCGAAATCGTGTCCATACATACATGGCCTAGTCACCTATGTCATAAATACGAACTCAATTCTGAAGCTATCAAGCAATGAGTGCCAGGCGCAAAAATGTAGAAATCAGGGAAGTATAAATTACCCCTTTCTTTTTCCCATGCAAACTGTAATATTATTTGAATTTCAAATCACATGACAATTCATGTTATCGAATTTTACATCATATCTTGTATCACACAATTGGCTTATGCTAATTAGGTTATATTTAAGTCCTTCCACAAAATAGACATTCTCCAATGATTCCCTGTATCACACAATTGGCTTATGCTAATTACCTGTGCCGATCGAGCCCACGCCAACGATCTTACCCTTATGATTCCCGCCAAAAGTGAGATCTCCTTAGTCAAAGGGTCTCAAGGTCTTGAACTTACTCTTATCCCAGGTCATATGGCGAGAATAACTACTATCCAAACACCACTGGTCAGTTTTACACAATGAACTTAGGCACATCTACAAGAAAGCATATTAGTTAAATGAAGAAGGATATTTAACTAATATGATTTCCTGCCCAAAGCTCCCCATTAGTATATGGCTTAGTAAAATCGGGAAGAGCTTACCGAAGCGTCTAGGTAGACTTCGGTACCTCCAAATCGGAGGTAGATCTACTAGTGTTTTTATCTTTACGCATCCAAACAAATTTTGAAGAATTAGTAGGTTTACGCATTAGACACTCTAGCGAGATATGGCCTATTTTGCAACAATAGTTGCAAAATGGACAAGTTGGGTTCAAAATCTCTTTAGTATCTTTCACAAAATGATTTTTATAGTGGTTTGAAAATTCGGCTTTTCTAAGCTTTGGCTCGGTTGACTTGGCACTAAAAACGGTTGATTTTGCAAAGTTGTTTGATTTTGAAAAAATGTTTGAGTATGAAAAATATTGTTGTTGATGTGCATTAGTGTAATGTTCGGGAGCTTGATGTTGTAATTCATTAGGTTGAATCTTTCTCGGGACATGTGTGTCGACTATTTCATAAAAATAACCATTATGTCATCTTTTATAAAGTCTTTCGGTTATGTCACCGCGGTTATTTTCATGAATATGCCGGAAATCATGAAAATAGTGAAACATATTGTTATTACTAAATTTTTTAGATGTTCGACTTTTAGGACTTTGGCCCTTACAATAGTCTCGGTACATGAATGCACTTCCTCTATTCTTAGTTTGACTGCGCTCCCTTTTTATTGTATGGTTTTGAGGTCTTCAAGGAGCGGTTTAGTACCGACCTCTTTCTTGAACCCTAAACTAGTTTTATCAATTGGTTTTTGTCCTATAAATAAGTTATTTAAATCAAGTTTGCTCGAGACATTTCTGGCACAAGCAGACTTGAGGGATTTATTTTCACTTTTAAAACTTACAACTTCGACTTTCAGATGACTTATTTCAGTTTTTAATTTTTCACAAACATGATTATTTTGCTTCTTGTTTAAGTTAGCGTTGATTGAGTTGTTATTGTTAATTAAGTTTAATTTTTCAAATTCTTTACCTCTTCTAAAATGATCGAAGGAGGCTTCAGAACCAATGAGAAGTTGCTGGGTACTAATAAGAGATTCTCGAATCTTGTCTAATTCTTGTTCTAGTTCATTGCGGATTACGGTTTCTACATTCTTAATTAATTGATTGGAACTAGGAACCTTTACATCTTCTAAAACATAATTAACAGTAGGATCTAGAAATACCTCGCGACTCGTGTCGGGGGAAGAACCGGAGGAAGTCGTGTCGATGGAACATATCGCGGGAGGGGGACGGGGTGGAGCTGGAAGTTGCCCTAGTCGAATCATGTTTTATATCGCCCTTTCGCACAACTCGTCCACATCATCATACGCCATGAATGTGACATTTGCCATGTCCGATTCGGAGTCGGAGTCCGAACCGGAACCATCGGATGAATCACTCGACTCGTATTACTACATTGCTACCTTGGCGGAGTGACTTTTTGACTTCTTTTTCTTGTCCTTTTCTCGGTCATCGTGCCTCTTTTCTCATCTTTTTTCGTGTCGATCGTCGGATCGTCTTTCACGTCGCTCGCGTTGATCATCTGAACGTCCATCGCGATTTTCGTCATCCTTCTTGTTCCAAGGAGCGAGCTCGGGATGTAAGGTGAAGCAATTGTCAATGGTGTGTCCCTTCTTGTTGCACTCGAAGCAATACGTCTTTTGGTTGTTGCGACGTCGATTGTCGTTAAACCGCTTTTTCCTGGCACGAAATTCACCGAATTGTCGCATTAAGCACGCTATCTCATCGTCCTCATCATTTGAGCTTGTTGCCGGCATAGCCACAATTTTGGGTTGGGAGTCGGTTCCCATCTGCCTCACTCGAGTTTCGAAATTACAGAAGTAGTTGACAAGTTCTTCTGGCTTGATATCTTTCGTTGCTAGCATCATTTCCAAAGAGACTCGAAGTACTTCCCAGCTCGATGGCATCGCCCTAATCAATTTACCTACAACTCAATCATCGGTTAGTTTTTCTCCTAAAGCGGTGAATCCGTTTCGGATATGCGACATATGAGTGTACATATCCTCGACGGGTTCATCTTCGATCATCCGAAAATTATCAAATTGTTGTTCAAGTCCCATAAGTTTGGTTCTCTTTATTTGATTATTTCCCTCAAATCTATTTAAGAGAGCTTTACACATTTCATTAGAATTCTCACAACTATCGATTATTTCTGAAAATGTGTTCAACATGTTTGTGAGAATGAGGTTTTGTGCCATTATGTCAAGTGTCATTTTAGTTTTAGTGTCCTCGGTATAGTAGGTAGTACCATCTTTTACAAATTCTATGGTAAGACCATTCTCCACTACCTCTTTTAGATGGTGAAGAGAGAATGCATTCAACATGCACTTCTTCCAGACATTCCAGTTCTTGCCGTCAAGCTTGTCGGGATACGCGATTTGAAGTCGGTTGATTGAAGGAGTCGCCATGAATCGAATACACGTTATTTGAAATGAGAATTTGGAACAGTCTGTATTCGCCGTGTATATTTGTACTTTTTAGGGTTTTATACTTTTTAATGTTTTTAGACTTCTGTTGATGGTTGCTTAAATTATAATTAACAAAGCAAATTAAATAAACAAGAAATTAAAGTAAATAGTATAAGTAAATCGATACCGAACACTACATCTGTTGATGAAGTTCGGTGAAGTGGTTGCGTTAGCCTTAACCACCCGTTTACTCGCCAGCGGCACTTACTGCATTCACGAGTTGCTACTCTCCAGGAATTGCCTTACGGATCTGATTTCACTAACAAATAAGATCGTTTACAGGACCTTGAACCACCGTCGCCTTACAACAACCTCTTGACGGCCGGTGGAACAATCAACTTACAATCTTGATTCATCAATCTCAACAAACTAACACTAATCAATCTTTAAACTCTCCTTAATCTCACAAAGCTTTTGAGTCAATTGTATTCCACAATAAAGAGAGAAGAGAATAAATGGCTGCTATTTTAGGTACTCCTCTTCCTAATTCTTGACTTGGATATTGGATATCCACTGTAATTCTCACATTTTTAATGTGCAGGATATTACTCAGAAGTAGAAGATTAGTTAGAGGAGAAGTGGATCTACGATTAGGGAATGAAGCAAAAGTTGCTATATTAGCTCTAGGATTTTATTGACTTAGTCATGGTGGACTTGTAATGAAATAAATGTTATTTTCATATTCGTTAAAATGGTTGTAAAATTTATTGATTGGAATAATAACATTTTATTTGAAATTTTCACATAGAAAATAACCATTGTATGTTAAATAATAAGTCCACTGATTCCATGACATATACTTCTAGTAGTGTCATCTTAGTTACAAAATGAGAATCGCATTTCTGTACACCAGCATATGTGGAATGGTAGACTCATTGGATCTAGGATCAATTGAGACATGCGAATCTTATTTGTCGATCAAGAATGGGCAACCGTCACAAAGTTGATGGATTGGTTTGTTGAGACTCATGCATATAGATGCACGAGAGACAACAACATGCCAGCTAGAAATAGGAATATCATATTTTCATCTTAAAGTGTTTTAAGTAAAAGGTTTACTTAAAGAAACAAAAAAATCTTTGAAATGTTTAAAGCATTTAAGAATGGAATTCGATATCAACTTGACAAGATAATAAGAGCACTTCTATTGGATCGAGATGGCAAATATTTGAGTCAAGAGTTTGACGATCATCCTAGAAATTGTGAAAGGTTCTCACAATTAATTATATATGTAACATATCTCACGATGTGTTCATAAAGAAGATGATGAAACTTATTGGATAAGATTCAATCTATGATAAGTCAAGCAGATCCTCCTAGATTCTTATAGTTTTTACTCTTGAACATACTAAACACTGAATATCATGCGCTTCAAAAGGACACCATATGTGATATGGGTTGGGATAGTCCCAAGTTGTTTTTCAAGGTTGAAGTACGACTCATGTCAAAAGGTTTGATGGTGTCAACACAACAACCTTATAAGTGTTTGTAGAATATCAACTTGATATTGTTTTACATCCATTATGTGTTCAAATTGTTTGCTACTAATTTAGATTTTGTCTCGTAAAGAAGCAGTGAGAGTGTAATACATCTCGAAAGGTTCGAGGTCCACATACTAGTGATGAACCATTAATGAAGCTATGAAGTAGTTGATAGGGCTATACTTGAAACATAAGGTCCTTCTCACATACCTGGTATACATTAGACCGAGAGATATGATCTCTCGTAATTGCTCGTAGAGGATGAGTCGACTATCTACCGAGAAGACTGTGAAGAGTCGATATTCTCAAAATGGTTGGACCATGAGAACTGAGATGCAACCCATGTACAAGCAGTCAAGTTTGGAACTTGATTGGAATATCCAATGGCTTGATGACTATTGCATAAAATACATGGATAACCTACAAATAGCAAAGAAAGTAGCTACATTATGAGATATAGTAAAAGGCTTTCTCACTTGTTGCTATTATGAATTCTAACTTTCTTAGCACAATATAATTGTGAATGATGGAACACGGATATAAAACTCACATTCCTTTATAGGAATGTTACGTTGGATGTATCTTCGATACATGGCAAGAGTTTTATAATCCCAAGAATTATGAAAAGGTTACAGACTTCGAATTCATGAATGGATTAAAGCAAGCATCTCAGGATGAATCTATTTGCCAAAGTAAATTGAAGAATTTGACTTTATCAAAATAGATGCGTCCACCTTGATTTAAAGAAATTCAGTGGGAGTATAACGGTCTTCCTGTGTTACAACAACAAACTTACACCGTCCTAATAGTTGGGAGTTCAAGTCTATATAGACTTATGGTTGTAAGACAAAGTACATTGGTGAAATATTGAAAGAATTTAATATGCAAGAAATGTTCTTGTTCATGGTGTTCATATGAATGATGAAAGATATACGAATAAGATTCTATACTTTCAGACATATATTAAAATGTTCAACATGCAAGAAAGAGTTCTTGCTTATGATATTCACATGAATTAGATTTTATACCTTTGACCATATATTGAATATTCGATATACAAGAAAGAGTTTTTGTCTATGGCATTAAGAAGAACGATGGAAGACATATGAATTGGATTCTCTGTTTTCAACAATATATTGAAGGAGTTCAATATGCAAGAAAGAATTCTTGCCTATGACATTCATATAATGAGACATACGTTTATCATCCGTTTATTGAAAGGTTCAATATACAAGAAATAGTTCTTGGTAACAGGATGAATAAGATTCTTCAAACCATACAATGTACTGTGCAATATGCTTGGAGCATAAGAGAGCAAATAATAGTCATTTGATGACTAGAATAAATATCTAAGCTCTTATGAAGAACTAAGATATCACGATCTATGAGGAGCTAGGTAGTGGTAAGAGATTACGCTTTTCTAACATGGATCATTATCGCAATTTGTTTATTTTGAATACAGTAATTTGGAAAGAGTTCCAAACAAGATACTCTAACTGAAACAAAATCATATTGTCGCTTTAGAAGCGGACAATAGGTATGCTTAAATCAAAAACTTTATCTTGAAACTAGGAGTAGTCCCGAATGCTCTTAAAGCTTGATGATCTGTGTTGTGAACAAAGAATCGGTCAAAGTAAAGCTACAAGGATTCAAGTACCTGTTTCATAAGGTTCACGACTAATGGTAGAGATCAATAGTAGATATTACAAGTTTGCAATGTAAATTTCTATAATCTAATAGGCATATTTTCCCGCTAGTAGAACATGAAGGTCATGTTGCCTAATGAACATTGGATGCTTAAGATTGACCTAGTGCAAGTGGGAGACTGAAGTAATTATGCCCTAGGCCAAAGTGTTCGACTAGAGATTAGATTATGAGAAACAGGTTTATTTAGTTCATATATGAAGAGTGTATGGGTGACTACTATATTTACATATATTAGATCGACCATGAATGACACTTCGGGTTTACGTCATTAAAATACGTGATTCTGATAGTAGAACTGTGAACTAACGAATGACATTCTAAACCGTACCTAGTGATATGTGGGATGTTTATAGAGATAAACGTACTTCAGGTAAGAAGCTACATATCTACACTAGTATATTCACAGATTAGAAGATCATGTTCTGCTGATCATGGACATAGGAATGTGAAGTATGGAATATAGGTATATATTAGAGAACACGTAATGGACTGACCACATTATGAGAATATGCATGGTTTATGTCATTAGTGATTCTCATATGAATAGTGTGTATGTTCCTACGACCTGAGGTCACCCTAGATTCCTGTATGTGAAACTGTATACTTTAATATGATCCTACATCATCTATAACGGGATGATCATTAAGGTCATCATTAGGTATGCACTGAATCATGACGAGAATTGTGAGTGACCAAGATGGGATTTGTTCCCCTTGTCAAGAGGGAGATATCTCTGGGCCCCATGATGAATTAGGACAGAAGGAAATGCATGGCCATGCTCAAAATGGATTAACATATGTTGTGATCAGTCTAATTCTCGATCAGGAAAGAGACTTTGATCAAACTCAAGGATGACATAATTCCATGCCTTGTGATTATAACATATATCGTAGAACAAAAGGAATAAGCAACCGTCTATTCAGATAGGTTTATAATCGCTGATCATTTCATTTAATATGGGTAGTCATGACATCAGTCTAGAGGTTACTCATGACTTACGATCTTTAGAAGATAGTTGCTAGCGTTAAATGGAACCTACACGGTCACCATACCTCAAAACAGTTGTACATATGATGTATAAATTGGTGAACGAAATAATCAACCATTAGATTATTGATTATGCAAAACAATGCTATTCCGTTCTCAAAGGAATAGTTTCGTTATGGACGGAATAGTTCCGCTCGGAACGAAATATATATGGAAACTGTAATAACCTTGGCTACCACATTTCCTGTTAAGGAAACACCTATTCCGTTGCCAACGGAATAGTTCCGTTGGAAACGGAATAGGCGCAGGTTAGGGTTTTCAGTTATGGTAACTGAGCAATCATTCGCCTCCCTCTCTAGTATAAATAGAAGGGCAGTCCGTCTCTATTTAACATACAATTCTCAAGCCTTAGAGGCCGTCATGATACAAAATAGAGAGAGAGTTTTGTGCGGTAATTTCAGAAAGTATTTCCGGACTCGTCTAACCGAGTCCAGTTATTCCGTGTGTCTGAAGTTCGCGTGGATACAAGTAGAGATCTCCTACTTTGGAGATAAGCGAGCGATCAAGTTCTTCATCCCTAGGGAGAGCAGGGAGGTTTGCCGAGTCGAGCTTCAGGAAGGAGAAGGTTGCCAGTCGGAATCGTTCAGACCTACATCCGTTCTCTGACTCGCGTATCAGGAAGATCCGAGGTATAAATTTTAGTAGCTTAATCTCGTACCTTTATTTCCTTTATGATGATCCTAGGGAGGGTTAACCCGTAGGTTCCGCTGCGCATGTAACGTACATGGCTACGGATTTCCCAACACGAGGGTTGTCAATATGGAAAATCTCATCGGCGACCTTTCGACTGGTCTCTTTCGAGGTGTAGAAGTGAGTTGGAACTTATTCACAGTGATTTGATGGGCCCGACACTGACGGCTTTGTATTTGTGTTCTCGATATATGTTGGTACTCGTCGACGACTTTACACGGTACACTTGGATTTATTTCATTAAGGAGAAACATGAGGTGTTTTCTAAATTTCAAGAATTTAGAACTATGGTTGCAGGTACTCTCGGGAAGGGGATTAAGAAATTCCGGAACCAACAATGGAGGTGAGTTTACATCCAAGTAGTTTTTCATTTTGTGAAAAATATGGTATCAAAAGGGAATTGACTTGTGCTTTTACACCACAACAAATTGGTGTGGTGGAGAGGAAAATTCGGCATCTGGTGGAGATGTGCAAGAGTTGGGTGTATGCGAAGAATTTACCGAAGGCCTTATGGGCGGAAGATATGACATCCGCTGCCTATGTTGTTAACCGGCTAACATGTAGTCCAATTAACATGAGTCACCTTACGAGTTGATGTTTGATGAGAAGCCAAATGCAATTTGGAGGTGTTCGGTTCTACATGTTTTGTTCATGTACCGGATGAGAAGAGGACGAAGCTAGACACTAAGGCTCGGAAGTATGTTTTCATTGGTTATGATCAAAGGAAGAAATTATGGAAATGCATGGATATGACGACTCATATAATCATTGTCTCCTGAGATGTGGTGTTTGATGAAGAGTCTACTCTATATAGTAATGGTGGTTCTCAAGCGGGAGTGACGAATCTGCCGATATCACCTGTTGATCACATGGGTAACCAGGGTGTTGTTCACATGTGTAACCAGAGTGAAGGTCAGAGGTTCTCGTTGTCTATGTCGACTATTCAGGTGAGATGGATCAAGGTAATAGAGGAAGCAACGAAGTGCAATCGCAAGAAGAGGTTAATGCACAAGCTCCAAGAAGGTCAACAAGGATGATAACTCGGACGACTAGATATAGAGATGAAAATTTCATTTCGACATATTCATGTTTCTTTTCTGGATCGACGGATGATGAACTTTTAAGCTTTGATAATGCCAATGGTAATATGTCGCGGGAATGTGCGATGAACGAGAATATGCAAGCTCTTCAGAAAAGGGATACTTCGGATCGTATTCCGAAGCCAAGGGTGTGGACCCAGTCACTTGCAAATGGATCTACAAGGTGAAACTCAAGGCAGATGAGAATGCTAAGCATTATAAATCAGGACGTGTATCGAGAGGATGCTCTCGAAGGTTGATGACCAATTCGGTTGGTCATGCAGGAACAAAGCACGCTAAGATGGAGCATAATTATGTTCGGGAAAAGGTGCTTGGTGAATCTATTGATGTTGTTAACGCGAGAAATAAAGATCACGTGGCAGAAATCTTTACGAGGTATCTCAGGAGGATCGTTCGAGTTATTGCGAGCCAAATTTAGGCTCATGATCAAATGCACTTTAAGGGGGGTGTTGAATTATAAAGATGCATTTGTGGGGATCCATTGTTCTCCTAAATAATACATCTGTATTGATATGTTGTCCTCCTGGAAAATGCATTTGTATTTGTATATGTTGTTCTTGTAGATAATGAATGCATATGTGTACCGGAGATATCCATTGTCATTCTGGATAAGGACTGACATAGTATCCGAGATCATTTAATTGATTGGATTGTCTAGAGTCTAGATTAGCCTGGTGGATAATAGTAGAGCTGGCAAAATCTGACCTGACCCGAAAAACCCACCCGAACGACCCGAACCAAACCCAAGTGACCCGAGACCCGAAATGGCCCGTGACCCGAACGACCCGTGACCCGAATGACCCGAACCCGAATGACTCGAAACCTAAACCCGACCCGAACCCGAATGACCCGAAACCTAAACCCTATGACCCAATCCCAAATGACCTTTAATCTTAAACCCGAACTATTATGATATGGCAAATTATAGCGTTAATATTTTGTTACATTTTTTTGTAGGAACTATTATGATATATTAATATGTGAACTTTATATTTTTGATGTCAAAAAAATATAATATGTATTGTAAGTATCATAACATAGCCTCATAAAATGATCAAAATAATATAACATAATCCAAAGTCCAAAAACCATAAGTCCATAACACAATCCAAGGTACATAACATAAAATTCTAACTTTGAGTCTTTGACACAAAAATATTAAAATAAATCGGCCATAATAAAGCAAAAGTCAAAATGTTAGTCTTTGACGGATCATAAGACGAATAATCCATCCAAAAAAATCATTACAAAACAATCACTATTCATGATTAGTGAGACAAATCCAAAATGTTATTGTTCATGATAACAAAACATATCATGTGTTCTCTATTACCTAAAAAGAAAATAAGAACATCACTTAAATACAATAAAAATATAAAATCAAAACTTTTGTATAAATATAATAATGTTTCTTTGAGAGTATATATGAGACAATCACATTTTATACAACATCAAAAATTAAGATAAATGTTCAAGTATAAACCGACTTACTAATCAATTGTTGATAACCCAACAAAACTAATTTCTTCTCCATCAACTTCAATATCATCCATTTCACTAGAGTTAATTATTATAACAAAAACCAAATAATATCATTAAAATTTAGCAATAAAAAATTGAAAGATTTAAATTTTATAAGATTTAAATGAAAAATGTATTTGGACCCCGTAATGTTATACCTTCAAATCTATACAACCAATTCGAGTAGTAACCAATGCTTGCGCATTTTCCGATTTTATTGAACTTCTATACTTGGTCAAAATTCGGCCTCCCTTACTAAATAATGACTCCGAAGTTACAGTGGTAATAGGAATGCTCAATATATCATGTGTCATCATGGAAAGAATTGAAAATCGGTGTTGATTTTTTTTCCAATATTCAAGAACATTAAGCGGCGCGCGTATTACAATTCTCTCTAGGTTCACTTAAATACACATCAAGTTGAGACCTCTTAGAAGTTTCTTTGCTACCAAAAGTACCAAAATCATGTGTAGTTATATCAAATTAAATATGGTTCATAAAGTAGTTAAAAAATACTAACTTTTCAAATAAAACTTGCATTAATATAGTCATCATCATCTCTACGAGTAGGTTGGAAACCATTATTTTCTCCATTAAATTGGTAAGAAGATAAATCACATTTGTCATACTCTTTAAAAAGCTTATATAATTAATCCTTAATGTTCATCCACTTACTTTCATCATCTATTTTTGCATAAGCAAATTTCACAAACTCTATTTTGTAACGTGGATCAAATATTATATCCCACGAAAGAACCGGGCTATACTCATTCCTATACTTGTCAGACTTTATTTTCATTTGTTAGCCCATTTCTCGAAAATCCTCGTCCGGATTTCAAGCATTTCCAACAATAGCAAATTACGCTTCCACACATTTTTAAAATACAAATTAGAGGTGGGATAAACGCTACCGGAAAATAAAGTTGTAATTTCATAGAACGGTAATAAAATGTTATGAATTTTTTCAACTCTAAACCACTCATCATTTATGGGATAAAAAACATAGTTTTTATCAATTCTATCTAAGTTAGCAAATGCCAACTTATATGTAATAACTCGCTTTTTTTCTTTTGTCGTTGTCTTCAATTTGGTTAAAACCCTCCCAAGCTTTAGATCTTGTTTTTTCGATTTAGGAGTGGTGTCTACATCACCATTACCATCCATATTTATGATAAATTCATGATTATAATAATACACTATGTAATTACTTTTTCTATCAAATTTTCTGTAAATCATAGTTAAAAAAATTAGTTTATGAGATTCATAGAAACTGTGAGGTATTGTCGCTCAGCTTCATGAGCAAAATTGTAAAGTTAAGGATGAAATTTTTCCATATTTATATTCATCAAGTCATTGTCTCTCTTAAGTATATGCAATTAAAGAGACCATTTTTAATATGAGTGCCTTTTAGCAGAAGTGAAAAAAAAAATTAACCTGCAATAAATGGACCATATTATGATTAAGTTATAACTTCACTGCTTGAAAACTGTATATTTATTATTTTAATAATCAGATCAATGGACCATATTCTTCTGAGAGAGTTAAAAAACAGGGGTTCAATCAAAATTGAGCTCATTAATACATACCTAGAAGAGAGCAGTTGTAAGGTCACGAGAGAGGGAGAGGCAAAGAGGGAGAAGATTGTCGGAGAGAGAGAGAGAGTCAAAAAAGGAGTGGTTGCAAGGTCGTCAAAGAGGGGGAACGCCTGAGAGAGACTCGGAGAGGGAACAGTTGCAAGATCGTCAGAGGGGAGCGGCAGACAGGGAGAGCCGGTGTCGGAGGGAGAGTCAAAGAGGGAGCCGAGAGGGAGACAGTAGAGTTTCATGTCTTCAATTTCATGGAGAGATTAGAGAAGAGGGAGAGTTGTGTACTGGAAGAGTGGTAGTGAACTAGTGGTAGCCTGGTAGCTGAAGAGTTAATTGGTTTTAAAAAAAAAAAATGGGTTTGGAGGGAAGCACTTAAGCAAAAAGAAAAAAAAAATTGATTTGGAGGGAAGTAAAATAAAAGGAAATTGATTTCGAGGGAAGTAAAAGTAAACAAATTACTGAAATAGTTCTAAAGCCGGAATATAAATTTTGTACCGAAAAAAAAATTAGAAAAAAAATATATAGCTATTAAATAGTTAATATTAAATCAGTAAAATAAATTACTATTAATTATATCATATATTTTGTAAACAACACAATGATTTTAATTTTTCATATATGTTAAGGACATTGTTATTTTTTGATATATCCATGATACCAGTATATTGTTGTTGATAATATTATCAAGGCTGCTTTTAGAAAAGGGGTAATATCACGTATACCCTTCCAAAAATCCAAAAAATCAAATTTACCCCTCCAAAACTGAAAATATCAAATTTACCCTCTTAAACTTTATTTTATATCAAATTTACCCAAAATTCTATTTTACCATCCAAATTAATAAAAAAATACTGTAGCACGACGGCACTGTAGATATACTATTTTTTCCATTTTATATCTTATTTTTTCCATTTTATATCTTATTTTCTCATTTTATATACTATTTTGCCATTTTATATACTGTTATTTATTTTTTGTGTATTTTTTATTTTTTTACTTTTATATACTATTTTCCCATTTTATATACAGTTTTTTCATTTTTATATACTGTTTTCACTTTTATGTATATGCTGTTATTAGAGAATAAATTATATATATTGTTATTGATCCGTCGTGAACAGTCGTGCTACAGTATGCCGTGCTCTATTAGGTCCCTAATATATATTTAAACTAAAATAAGAGTTGAGGGATATATTAGTCAACTAAATATATTATTTATTAAAGTAATTAGGTTTTATTTTATAACTTTTTATTATTTTTAGACTTTTAAGTGGATGATTGAGTTAATTCAAAGTAATTAGAATAAAGAAAATATATATTAGTCAACTAAATATAGTTAATTTGGTCATTTGGGTAAATTTGATATTTTAGAAGTTTGAAGTGGGTAAATTTTATATTTTAGAAGTTTGATATGGGTAAATTTGATAATAGTTAAATTTTAGAAGAATAAATTTGATATTATGAACTTTAGAGAGGTAAATTTGATATTTTGAGTTTTTAGAAGGGTATACCTGATATTACCCCTTTGGAAAATGTGCACATGTAGGCTGTAATAATATCAACGACAGTTGAAATGATGGATAATGTCACTGTAAATGTATTACTGCTAAAATTGGATTTTCTTTTACTAACAATTGATGTGGATGAAATAATTGATCGCCAATGATAATCGGTTCTCAAGCAGTATTCAACCGTGGTATATTAAAAGAGTTATTGATCGTACAAGTTTTATGTATTATGCCATTAATTTGTTTTCTTGATATGCATGTTGTTCGGATTTCTCAATAATTAAACTAGGAACGAAAGTACTAGAAATAGAATTAGAATTTATCTCATAATATCTTTTTTTGAAAGAGAATTTATCTCATAATATCATTCCCGCAATACTGAAAGTACAGAAAAATGTTACAAAAATAAATGCTAACTTAAATTAAAGGGTAAATTTCACCGTACTTCATTTAATTTTCATAAAATGATCAAATATGTCACCCAACTTTCAATTGTCCCCAATATGTCACTCAACTTTTAATTTGTCCAATTTAGGTCACCCAGTTAATTTTTCATCCATTTATTGACGGAATTGACACGTCATCGCTGATTTAAGCAGTGAAATAATTGTAAAGTTGGATGACCTCCCATGATTTTGGTAAACTTGAGATGATTATTTGAGTTATAAAGTCGGTGATGACATGGACTACTTAAATCAGCGATGACGTATCATACACGTGTCAATTCCGTCAATAAATGGATGAAAAATTACCCGAGTGACCTAATTTGGACAAATCAAAAGTTGAGTGATCTATTGGGAACAATTGAAAGTTGGGTGACCTATTTGGTAATTTTATGAAAGTTGAGTGACCTACGGTAAAATTTACCCTAAATTAAATTATTTCTGATTCTCAATATGTACAATACCAAAAAAATGCTATATTCTCTTATACACAAGTCACGACCATATATTATAAATAAAGGAGGTTTGTGTGTCTTGTAAAACACCACTCAAACAACAACATTCTGTAAATATCTCTCTTTGCTATTGTAATAAAAATTTGTCTTTTATTTTTATTAAGTTCCATTGTTGAATATCTCTTCTTCTACTTGTTTTTTCTTGGCTAGTATGAGATTATTGCTGCACTACTATTTTCGTTGTTGTGATAACTACGCAGTCATTGACTATAATGCTGATGTGATCACCACGAGGTTATTGGTGTTCCACTGCTATGATAACCATACAATGACTGTTGTTCCGCTACTCTGAGGGGGTTATCGTTGTCCACACAGATAACTGAGCTTTATCGTTCTGTTTTCCACGGTTTGTCCATTATAGGACACGTATCTACTCACATGTACTAGCGTAAATCATTCCTAATAAGCACAAGGATAAACAAAATGATTTATTCAACACTTTAATAAAATTAATCAATATATAAAAATGATACCAAAATATATTTCATAAGCTAAGTAGTGTAATATGATTGTTGACACAGATTTTAACGCTTTTATATTTGAAATCATGCATATGCATCTTTGACATGAGCATCTCGTCGCCTCGTAAATAACAGAAATACATACAACAAAAAAAAGAAAAATTGAGAGAATACAATATCCAAAAAGAAAAGGATAAAAGAAAAAGAAAAATTACAATGATACAAGAAAAATATTAGACGTAAGAATAAGCATAAGAAGTTGCTCTGTTTACCCCATGAGTTTTTCTTTTATCTATGGTTTATAAACTGGTTCGCTTAACTTCTTGAACTCGGTTATTTCTTGGGACAGGCAGTGATCCGAAAATGGAAAAGCCTGATAGGAATGTATTGCGTATGCTATTTGCCCACACATGCAAAAGTGTATTTGCCGAGGAATCCCTATCATCCCCCAACATTCCGTGCATCTCTTTCGACAACATCCCTTCATGACGGCTTTCCCCGACCGACTTGTGCTGCATTACCTCTCCAAATTGGACAATACTTGCAAGACTAGCCGCATTATTTTCCATTAAAGTTGAGCTTGAATGTTCACTAATGATCATGTGGCCCTTGGTCATTTTGTACCCAGTACTAATCCATATTTGATGACCAGGTGGAAGGTAGTTGTTCATCTTGCTCTTCTGGTTAGATGCGAGCTGCATGGACTCTGAAATTTCTGGCCCTGCTGATGTGCTTGCTTCTCCAGGTTCTTCAACTAGAACAATATTTTGATGATCTTCTAATGAGGTTGATTTTGGGTCTTTGCTAAGGCCCATAAGCAATGGGCACCCGATAATTCTCATTCGTTTAGGAACACCATGGGAATTGCCTCCGCTTAAGAAATCAAATTTGAAAACACTATTTCCACTTTTTGAATGACCAATTCTTTTATTTACCACACCACACCAATGTTCGGATACAATCCACTGGGGGCTCAACCCATCGACTCTCGCAAGATTATCACACCAAATTATATCAACTCTTTGCAATGCTGGCAAATCAGAAATTTGAATCGATTTCAACTTATGGCACAATGTGACGTGTAATTCACGAAGGCGGGGAAAGGCTATTTCATTTTCAACTCCATACCACCAATTCTCTAATTGTGGCATGTCATAAAGACACATTACCTCGAGAGAGGCAAAGCATATAGCATGATTACCAAAGAATTTCCCATCCAAAATTCTCAACCCCTCCAACCTTTCTAATTTGAGATGCTTCAGTGCGGGAAGCTGCCCAATAGCAGGAAGTTGCACACAATTCATGCATCTATCAAGTTTTAGATATGTAAGGTTGCAAAATGTGGGATCCGCAAGCCAGTTTGCAAATTGTGCACCCCTATATCCATCTACAACCACATGTTCAATGTTGGTGTGGGGTCGGAGAATTTCAAGCACCTTTTGATCGTTATTTACAGCCTTTGCGCTCATGAATGTGCTCCAACTAAAGGTCAAATGCGTGAGGTTCTTCTTACTTTTTAAATCAGGATTCATGCGCTCAATCTGGCGATCTTGAAATGCATGGTGTAGTCCCATAATTTGTAGCTCACCGTGTAGGTTGTATAAATTCCTGAGTTCATTTAATGTTGCTGAACCCTTTTCTTTGCCCACCACAAAGGCAGACAGTGTATGGAGATTTGTCAAACGGCCAATGCCGACTGGAATACCGGGAATATCCCATGCAGATATAATCAAATGGCGCAAGTTGCTCAAACAGTCGAGGCTTTTTGGGAGATTAATTTGGTTTCCACTAGTTCCTGTGTCGAGAGTTTGCAAATTTTGGAGACTACATATCGACTCGGGCAAAGATTGCCCTGAGAGGCGAAGGTACCGAAGATTTGTCAAATTAATGATCGATTCCGGAAGCTCTTTCAATTTACAAGAGTTCAGATCTAAAATGCGTAAATATTTCAGAAACTTGTAATTAAAGAAACTTTCATCAATATGGATGCTTGCATGATTGTAACTTTGAATGAAAAGCGACCGAAGAGGAATCCACACTTGAAATGGCTCAAGTGAAACATGACTATCCTTCTTGACAATAATTGTAAGATGCCGAGAAGTTTCATCAATGTTGCACTCTCCATTTTCAACTATAAAAGTTTCATCCTTCACAATGTGCTTTGCAAGGTCATGCATGAGATCATGCATTGTAAATTTGAAAACAGCACCTCTGGTTACTTTGTTCTGGAAGAAGGATCTTTGCAACAGATCATCAATATAAGACCGTCCAACTTCCATTTGTTTGCTCTCCTCAACCTGGATCATGTCATGTGCAACCCACAACCGAACCAAATTGTCTGATTCAAATTCAAAACCCTTGGGGTACATGGCACACCATCTAAAGCAATCCTTGATAGGAGGAGGAAGGCATTGATAACTTAGCTCTAGAATTGGCATGATCCTTGTTTTACACTCTTCTATCTCCAACAAATGGCTTCTCAAAATATCCTCCCAAAAGCTCTCTATTGATATGGAGGCTAATAAACCACCAAGTATTTTTATGACAAGAGGTACACCATTGCATTTTTCAGCAATCATTTGACCAATCATCAGTTGGTATGAAGGTGCGTCATTAGGGTTCATACCACTGAAAGCTTGGTGACAAAATAATGACCAACTATCAACTACAGATAGGCCACCTAAAGGAAAAGAAAGTTTTGTACGCATGCTTGCTGCAACATAAGAATTTCGAATAGTGATCAAAATACGGCTGCCTTTTGCTCCAAAAATAAGAGGCCCCTTGACAAGATCCCAACGATTTCGGTCATCATTCCATAAGTCGTCAAGTACTATAAGAAACCTTTTATATGTCAGTTCTTTTCTCAACTGACACTGAAGAGCATCGAGCTGGCAGAGACCCCAAGCTTGGTTTGTGATGGCCTCTAGGATTGATCGAGTTACAGCAATCTCATCGTATGATTTAGAGACCCAAACCCAAACTCTTAGCTGAAAGTGTTTTTCTACCAACTCATCATTAAAAACAAGTTTAGCTACGGTTGTCTTTCCCATTCCACCCATTGCAACTATAGCAACAACCTCAACCCTACTTGAAGTTGGTTCATCATCTGTTACCAATGCATGAACTAACTCCTTTTTCTCAGTCTCCCTACCAACTATCTCAGAAGGGTCCACGAATGAAGAAGAGGGAAATGTAAGAGTAAATTGGGGTCTCCTGAAACCATCTTCCTCTCTTAGGGAAAGGGCATCGCGTGAGCGACAAATTTCATCATATTTCTCCATGATATCTTTGATTCTACCAAGAAATAAAGCGCTGGATGTAGGAGAAAGAATTACATCACATACCTCGACATTTCCTTTCATATGACCGGCCTGCAACTTGCATTCCAATTCTGTGGACACTTCATAGTAGAAATCACTTTGTAAATCCTCTGCATCATAAGCCAATTGCTTGAGCTCATGCAACCAAAGTTGGCCAAACTCACCAGGCATCTCTCCATGCTCTGCATCAGAAAGCATAGCACGGATTAAGGGTATCAGTTTGCTCAACTTCTCCATCTCTTTCGCTACGTTGGATCTTGTGGAGGGTGCATGGATTGCTGGGAATATTTTGGCCTTCAAGTTAGCAATGAAAGACATGATTAGAGAAGCCATCCTTCTTTTTTCTTCTGCGAAATCCTAAAGCAAAAATAATAATTTTACAAATTGGAAGTTGAAAAACAACTAGGCTGGTCACTGTAGTGTTATTTTTTTTATCATTGACACAAGACTTATGGCCCCTATTACATTTGATAACCACTCAAATGGCATGTTGTTTTATGAGAAGGAACTTGCGTGGAAAGTTCTAAAATAACTTTAAATATCAGAAGTAACATTCATGTATTAGCTTATATAAAGATTATGTAAACCATCTTTGGCTTCCAGATCAAAACTATCAATTGTCCATTTGGATATATATATTTTTTTCATAAAAGAAAAATATTGGGGGGTTCCTACTCCATATATATATATATATATATATATATTTTACTTAGCTAAGTATTTCGATCTTACTACTTATAAGGTTCTAACTAACCATTGAATTTGTTCTAGAATTTGTGTTTTTCGCATAAACTTTAAATTTTCTAATTTTAATATGCGTACCTTAGTAGTTATCACCTATAAAAGCTTTAAATAAAGGAACAAAAAAGATAAACGAGACAGGAGAGGAGACATAAAAAATAAGCTGCAAAGGACTGATGATATGCCCTTTTTTTGTTGCCTTATCATAAAATGCTAGCCACATTAGGGACGGAGGCGGGAATTAATTTAGAGGGGGAGGCAAACACTGTCACGTCCCGAACACGGAACGAAATCGCTGCTATAGGAAGCGTTTTCCTGATAAAAACATATTTAATACCTCCAATCCAGATGTGCCGCTTTACGTTGAACTTCTAAACACTGAATCCAACCTGGGCGAAAAATCAAAATTGAAAAACAAACAGGGATGAGTATAGAGGTACTCTGTTAGGGTATAACAAAAATCAAAACGAACCCCAATCCCATTCAGGTAAACCAAACTACTGATTGAAAGAAATATTTATATATCTCGTAATAAAAATTATCATAATTCCCAAAAACAATTCTTATTAAAATATTTATACATCTATATATAATCAAAATATTCTTAAATCTCTCATAACATTTAACCTCTCATAAAATTTATTATTAGGCTCCATTCTCAACTTCATTGATTAATCATTGACACCGTAGTGTCAATTTTTTTAACACAAGACATATGGACCCTATTACATTTGATAACAACTCCAATGGCATGTTTTTTTATTAGAAGGAACTTGCGTAGAAAGTTCTAAAATAACTTTAAAAATCAGATGTAACTTTCATGTATTAGCTTAAAGAAAAATATATAAAGATTGTGTATACTATAGTAATTATGGAATTGTTTTAAACATCATCAAATAGAAAACATCAATTTCTCTCTTTTGATGATTTTCAAAACAATTCCGTAAAATGCAGCATTTTATATCTTCTCTCTCTTTTTGAAAAATAATCAAAAGAGAACATCAAACGAGAGAAAATAAAGCTTCCCCAAAATAGATGCTCCCTTAAATCCAATGACCCGTTAAAAAAAAAATTCACTGCAAATATTTTTGTAAGTAAAAAATTCGTAATATAATTTAGGGTTTAACTAAATCTTTCAATACATATAATCTTTTAAATGAAGTTAAAAAATACTAGTTTTTAAAAGAAAATCGAGGAGATGACATAAAACACCGAATAATTATTTATAATGAGTAAATGAAAATTAAGCCTTGAACATGAATTACATAAGCTCGACCAAGTATCGGATAATTTGAGAAGATGCTCGTGATTTGGCTAAAATATCATCGACTTCAATCCGATGAGCTGACTCCACCATTTCTTCATTTGTCTTTTATTTGCAAGATGAGAAAAGTCGCGTCGATTGTCCACATCTCTTGATTGGTTCTCGTGAAATTGTCCAATTTTTCTATATCTAAAACAAAAATTTTCTCGGCCCATAAGTTAGATCTGTCAAGGCAAAAAACTTGACCGCAAGAATATGGCTAATTTAAATTGGGGAGAAATCAAAGCATCTAGGTGGCATCTAGGTGGACATCGATTTCTCCTCATTTAATAAGGAGTTGCTTTCAACATTTCATCTTTCCCCAACCACATGTACTTTGGTGAAATACTTATTTTGAGCAAAGGATAATCCAAGGAAATGTGACTAATTTTGCAACAGTTATTACAAGATGTACAAGTAGGACTCAAGATCGTATCAGTACACTTTACAAAATTAGAATTGTAATGGTATGAAAACTCAGCTTCCTCAACTTTGGATCGGTCGACTTTGCACTAAAAATATTTGATTTTGAAAAGTTTTGTTTTTTATGTGCTTTAGTGAAATGTTTGGGAGCTCGATTTTGCGATCTATTAAATTGAATCTTCCTCAGGGTATGTGTATCGACTATTTCATAAAAATAACCATTTGGACCTCTATTATAAAGTTGTTCAGTTGTGAAACTGAGGTTATTTTCATGGCTTTGCCAAGAATCGTGAAAATAATGCAACCTATTATTGTTATTAAAATTTTTAAAAGTTTGACTTTTAGGACTTTTATCCTTGGAATAATCTCGGTATATAAATGCACTTACTTGACCATTCTTCGGTTGATTCAGCTCTCTTTTCACTTTTTGATCTTTAGGTCCTGAAGGAGTGGGTTTAGAAACGATTTCCTACTTAAACCTTAAACCAAATTTGTCATTTAGTTTTTGCCCTATTATATGTCATCTAAATCAAATTTGCTCGGGACATTTCTAGCACAAGCAGACTTGAGAGATTTATTTTCCATTTTTAAATTTAGAAGTTCAACTTTTAAATGACTTATTTCTATTTTTAAATTTTCATATTCACATCAATTATTATTTAATTTCATTTTTCCAAATTCTTTTAATTGTGCCATATACAACTTTATCGAGGCCTCGGATTCAATTACTAGCTATTGAGTACTGACAAGAGATTCCTGAAGCTCATCTTACTCTTTTACTAGTTCAACCCTTGATCCAGATTTTACTTTATTTAATATGTTTGTAATTGAAATTTCTACCTTTTGTGAATTAAAATTTAGATTAGGGTTTTAGATATATCTCGTGACTCATGTCACGGGAAGAACCAGAAGATGATGTGTTGAATGTGGAGACCGAATGAGGTGACGGAGGAGGAACTCATCATTGCTTTCGAAGCATCTCTTGAAAAGCTCGCTCGACTACATCATCCACAGAAGGCGATGCATCGGAAGAAGAAACAATGGTCGGTATCAAAGGTGCAACGCGTACTTGTTTTGTATACTTCATCCACGGAAGGTAATATACCCGTCATGATTAAAAATACAAGTTTGTTTCAAAATAGAATTTGAAATGGTTTGTATTTCCACTCTGATTCCAATTATTGATCGATTGCGGACTAAAGAGGGGGGAATAGGCCAAATCGTGCGGAAGTATGATTTTGACTTTTTAGGGTTTTGAAACTTTTAGGTCTTAGACTTTTAATTATGATTGAGTTAATTAAAAGTAATTTAAATAAAGACAAATAAATTGAAAATAGAAAATAAATGAAGGTACCGAACACCAAATTTGTTGACGAAGTTTGACAAGATGGATGCATTAGCTTTAACCACCCATTCTCGCTAGTAGCCTTTGCTGCATTCACGAGCGTCTACTCTTCGGGTATGCCTCTCGGCTCCTTGTTCTACTAATTTAAATAGCGTTCTTTTACAAAACGCGAGTCGACGATCACTTTACAACAACACATGGCAATTCCTTGAATCAAAACAACAACCAATCTCTTTCAATCAAATAAACTAACATACTAAATCTCTCTTTTCTCTCATAATATCGTTCACAAATATTGAATAAATAAAATAGACAAGAGAGATATTTTTTATAGAATGAATATAGCTTTTGAATTAATTTTTGCTTGTGGAATTGGTGAATATTGAATGGGGAGGGGCCTCCCTATTTATAGTAGAGGGAGGATCCCACACATTATCTATATTCATTACTGCTGAGATATTTTGTTTAATATTAAAATCTTTTATTCAAAATATTTCTAGATTAACATCCGTTCAAACGGATAAACGATTCCGTTCAAACAGATAATATTCTAGAATTATATTATTTTATTCTCTCTTTTGTTTTTTTTGTAAATATGCAATTTAAACAGATTTACTACTAACAACTCGCAGAGATCTTCAAATCTTGAAATCCTGAGCAAATCTTGTACGAATCTTCAAGTCTTGAGAGAAAATCTTCTAGGTTGATCATGTTGCATCTTTTCTTGATTCGTTGTCTTGAATTTTTGATTTATCTGAACTTATTCATGATACTCAAAATATGATTAGTAATTACAGAATTATTTTAAACATCATTAAATAGAGAATAATAAGAGAGGGCAATGTCGGATCGAGTTATGGTGGCAAATTGGAGAGCACTCACCATGGATCGATAGATTTGAGGGTCGGGAAGAGGTTCAACCAAATGAGAGGATGGAGAGTCGCCAACAGCCATTTGGAGTGGAACACGATTTTGCATCCTTCATTTTAAATTTAATCAGTAGATTATGAACATATTGTTCTTGTGAAAGATGATAGCCATTGCTTGTTCGTGTACATTTTATTCCTAAAAAATAGTTGAGTGGTCCTAGGTCTTTGAAAGAGAAATGACTGTTCAAGTGTGCAATAATGTGAGTTATATGAGCAGGATTATTTCCTATTATTAAAATGTCATCAACATAGACTAGAATCCATACAATATCTCTTCCATTAACTTTAAATAAACAAGGAGGCATCAGAGGAACAAGCTTTAAAACCTAGTTGTTTCAGGAGCTTGTTTCAAACCAGAAATGGCTTTCTTTAATTTGCACGCATAATTTGGACAATTAGGATTGATAAAGACCGGAGGTTGGGTCATCTAGACATCTTCATCTAAGACACCGTGAAGAAAGGCATTATTGACATCTAAATGATTGATCTGCCAACCTTTTTTCTAGCTGCTGAAGAAAGTACAAGGTGTATTCTGGTGGGTTCAATTACAGGACTAAAGGTTTGTAAATCGGGTAAAACCGTCGTTTAATTTCACACAATTTAGCAAAATAATTTATATTTTCCTATTATTCAAATTATGAGTATGAGTGGTAAATGAGTTTAGGGGTCGAACACAAGGAGATGTGGCCTCAAGTATTAACTAATATCAATATTTTTATCTCTAGTATTAAATCTTATTTCAAGGATTTGTAGGTAAATTTCAAGATTATATTCAAATTTCAGTTTTTGTTCCAAAAATCTAGATCGTCACACTCTAGTATTTTGATTCGTAACGAGACCAAATAAACTTCAAATCCAACACATGAGATACTGTTGAAATCTAGGAAGAGAGATCTATAATATGGTCCTTTACTGGTATTACTATTGTATTCAAGAATTTTGAGAAATTTGCTGTTTAGTCCAGAACTTATTTCAGATTCAAAATCGGTTTAGCAGCAACTTCAGAAAATTATAGAAAAATCACCAAAGCATGAAAAATCCCAAAACTTTCACATGAATTCAATTTACAAGTTATGTATCAAATATCAAAATTTGGTACAATTATGTTTTGTATCTTGAGAATTATAAAGAAAACTCAGATCTGGATTCAGAAACTGGATCTGACAGACCACTTCATACAAAAGGGTGAATATCTTTTGATCTGTCTTCACAACTACTATTTATAATTTCAGATTCAGATTCTACACTTTGAAATACTTCAAGTAGTTTTTGTATTTTTATTACTTCTTTTTATGTTTTTAAAAATTCAGAAGAAAGGAAGTAGTAAGTCTGAACAGAAAGATCAAAAACAGAAAAATAACAAATTTACAAAATTAATATCTCATACTTTATAATTCAGAATTGGGCGAAATTTGATTTGAAAATTATCTACTAAATGATAACTAAATTGTAAAAATATTTATTTAATTTTTCAGATCTGCATTTGACACGCAATTAGAGGTAAATCACTGAAAAACAGAGAAAAAACAGCAGCTGGACAGAACTGGATTAAGGGTTGATTTTCAGTTTAAAAATAGGGATTTATAGGAAATTCATGAGATGTAACAATCATAATCACTTGGGGGATAATTTCATAGATTTAGATGATGGATTTCAGCAATCTACACTAAGATTTACTCAAGAAAATCGATGCAAAAACTAGTTTATCTCAAAACGGCCATTTTAAAATAAACTTCAATTAAATCATTTACAAACCAAATTTATCAGACAAAATACTAAGCTAAGCATTCTAGATGATCAACAAGTCATTAAACTCTGAATTTAATAGATCAATTGTAAGAAAAATACTAAGCTAAGTAATTTTCCTCAAATTATTCAAAAATTTGGCGTTCATGACTATTTATCAAAATTCAGCGAAATTACAAGATTTCATGCATACAACTCATAAACTTCCCTCCCTATCTAGATCTACTCACACATATTCACAAAAACAAGAATTACAGTGGCTATATACTCTGCTTCCATTGACGAATATGCTACAGTACATTGCTTAGAACTCTTCCATGCCAGTGCGCTTCCATTTAGGCTAAATAAGTACCCTGATTGCGAAATAAAGTCGTCTCAGTCTGTCTGAAAGATTGCATCGGTGTAACCCTTTACAACAAGCTCGCCTTCCAAACCTCCATAGACTAGGAACAGGTCCGTAGTTCTTCATAAGTACTTAAGGATTCTTTTAACATCTATCCAGTGACTTTCACCTGGATTAGACTGAAACCTGCTTATTGCGCTCAATGAGTATGACACATCTGGTCTAGTACATATCATGGCATACATGATGCCGAAGCATACGAGATCTTCTTCATGCGATTTTGCTCCTCATCACCTGTAGGACATTGTTGTTGACTAATTAAAGCCAATAGGGGGGTAAATAGGCTTAACACATGCGGAAGTGTAATTTAAAATTCTTTTACAATTTTAATTGATTTACTTTTAATATGATGAATGTGATAATTCAAAGTAATAAAATAATTAAAAGTAAATAGAGTAAAAGATAAAGATTATCAATACCAAACATGCGAACTTGTTGACGAAGTTCAACCGAGAAGTTGCGTAAGCCTTAACTTCTCTTTTACTCGCTATCGAGCCTTACCGAGTTCACGAGTGGTCTAATCTCCGGGACTTGCCTTGGTATCAGAGCCGGTATACTGACCTTTTCAAATTAAAACTTGAAATAACCTATATTTCGATTCATGGCGACCCTTACTCAAGTTAACCGAGTCCAAATCGCTTATCCCAACAAGCTTGACGGAAAAAACTGGAACATATGGAAGAAGTGCATGACAAACACATTTTTCTTACATGGTCTTCAAGATTTAGTTGAAAAAGGGTACACCATAGTTTACGAAACCGGTAGCTCCACTAAGCTTAGTATATATACAAAATAAAATTTAGCAAATGATATAATGGCACAAAATTGACTTTTTTTTGAAGTGGCCAAAAAAACAAAATTAATTAAGACAATGGCCTAGTTTTGAAAATATTTGCAAAAGTAGCCGTTTCGCCCAGCCGCTGGGCGAAACACAACGAAAACAGATTACGGCCCGATAGGCACTAATCAAGCCTTGTTTCGCCCAGTGGCTGGGCGAAACACATTATTTTCATCACGCTAACAGCGCCTAATCGGTTTCCGAAAAAAAAAATTATACAGTATGTTTCTCCCCCTCGTGGGGTGAAACAAGCTATTATCACATTCTGGGCTTAGCCCACAAAATTTGAGCCCATATTATACGAAACAGTCTGTTTCGCCCGTTCGCTGGGCGAAACACACGTTTCACTAGCTCGCTGGGCGAAATAGACCCTAATAATTCACACCCCCTGCCACTGTTTCGACTGATTTTTCGAAAATTTTCGAAGAAAAGAGAAGAGAGGAGAGGGAAGGAAGAAGAAGGAAGTTGCCTAATTAACAAGGTATGTTGATTTTTTTGAGTTTAGGTTTAGTTAATTTTGGTTATTTGTTTAAAATTAGTTTCAAATTAGGTTTATTTGCTCAAAATTAGTTTTCCATTTGTTTGGTCGGTTTGAAATTAGATTTATAAACTAAGATATTTGCTCAAAATTAGTTTCTAATTTGCTTGATTTGCTTGATTTTGTTAGAAGAAGAAGAAGAAGAAGAAGAAGAAAATATAATTATTACAAATAAATTTTTAATATTTTTTCTAGTTTAGGTACATATTTATTTTTGAAATTATTTTTGTAGTTTAGGTAATGTATATATTTATTTTATTAATAATGTTTCTTGTTTAGGATTATTTATTAATATTTTTTTTGTTATAGATATTTTTTTAGTATATTATTTATAGTTTTATTTTTTGAAAGTTTAAAAAATCATATGTATGCTATTTATTTATTTATTTATTTATTTGTTTATGTATTTATGTATTTATTTTAAAAAAAATCCCTATTAAGTGTTATGTATATTTATTACAAGTAAATTTTTAATATTTTTTCTAGTTTAGGTACATATTTATTTTTGAAATTATTTTTTGTAGTTTAGGTAATGTATATATTTATTTTATTAATTATCTTTCTTGTTTAGGATTATTTATTTATAATTTTTTTGTTATAGATATTTTTTTTAGTATATTATTTATAGTTTTATTTTTTGAAAGTTTAAAAAATCATATGTATGCTATGTATTTATTTATTTATTTATGTATTTATGTATTTATTTTAAAAAAAAATCCCTATTAAGTGTTATGTATATTTATTACAAGTAAATTTTTAATATTTTTTCAAGTTTAGGTACATATTTATTTTTGAAATTATTTTTTGTAGTTTAGGTAATGTATATATTTATTTTATTAATTATTTTTCTTGTTTAGGATTATTTATTTATAATTTTTTTGTTAAAGATATTTTTTTTAGTATATTATTTATAGTTTTATTTTTTGAAAGTTTAAAAAATCATATGTATGCTATGTATTTATTTATTTATGTATGTATTTATTTTTAAAAAAAATCCCTATTAAGTTTTATGTATATTTATTACAAGTAAATTTTTAATATTTTTTCTAGTTTAGGTACATATTTATTTTTGAAATTATTTTTTGTAGTTTAGGTAATGTATATATTTATGTTATTAATTATTTTTCTTGTTTAGGATTATTTATTTATATTTTTTTGTGATAGATATTTTTTTAAGTATATTATTTATAGTTTTATTTTTTGAAACTTTTAAAAATCATATGTATGCTATGTATTTATTTATTTATGTATGTATTTATTTATTTTTAAAAAAAATCCCTATTAAGTGTTATGTATATTTATTTTGAGGGTTAGTATATTGTAAGTATGTATTTATTTATATTATTTATTTATTTATTTATTATTAGTTTTTATTTATTTATTAATATTATTTTATTTATTAATATTATTTTATTTATTTATTTATATTATTTTATTTTTTAAATAAAGATGTCATCTGGCGCCGGACCTAGTCGGCCAAAGTATGCGCTTCAATCACAACACATGCATCGGGCGAGCGAATTTAGCAACACTGAAGATGTAACTATCAAACCCATGCGCTACCGACAACACGAAGTTCCGGTATTTATTTATATTTTTTTTTATATTATTTATATTTTTTTTAGTATATTATTTGTAATTATTTTTAGTATATTATTTATATTTTTTTTAGTTTATTATTTATTTATTATTAGTTTTATTTATTTTATATTATTTCGTCGCTGTCGCCGGTCGTCTGCCACCGTCGTCTGCTGCCAGCGCCGGTGAGAGAAGGGATGGGTCGAAGACTAGAGTTTTCTTTCCTTCTATTTTCGTTTTTTTTATTTTGGGTTATGTTTTTGCGTTTTAAGCTTCTGGAGGGAGGGAGAAGATATTTAAAAAATCCCATATATCTTATATATTTTATTTATTTATGTTTCTGCAGGTTCCATGGGACGATCGGTATGCCCCTTTTTTGAAGAAAGCAACCTTACTACAAACTGCCAGGATAGGTTGGCTGGATTACGACAGCAGACTAATAAGCACTCTGCAGGAACATTGGAGACCGGAAACACACACGTTTCATCTGCCTGTTGGTGAGATGACCATAAGCTAGATGACGTTTCGTGTTTGTTGGGAATGCGGACGGACGGTGAGGCAAAGTGTTTAAATAATAAAGATGTTGATTGGAAAGGAATGGTCGGGCAACTACTTGGGAAACAAATCCCGGAATTGGAGTTTAAGGGAAAGGGGAGAAGCAAAATTTTATTGAAAAGAACATGGTTCAAAAATAATTTTTCCGATTTGGAAATTGATGCCCCGGATCAGAAAGTCGAGCAGTATTGTAGAGCCTACATACTTGCATTATGTGGAGATGTATTATTTACGGAAGCTTCGGGGGATTGTGTTTCGGCACTGCCTCTGCTTTTATTAGAGGACATATCTGGGTTAGATAGATGGGCATGGGGTAGTGGAGTTTTGGCGTACCTTTACAGGGCATTGTGTAAAGGTACGCATAAGAAACAGAAAAATATGGGAGGGTGTATCATGTTGCTGCAACTGTGGGCATGGGAACATATCACTGTCAGACGACCCGTTCTTAAAGATGTACGCAAGGAACTACAGGATATGGCGAATGATGGTGATGAAGATGAGAGACCTACGGTTGGTTTTTTGTGGAAAGATTGTACTCAGTATGCGGATATAACACCTCATCGGCATTTGCCGACACATCACGATCAGTTCGACAGTTTGGTCGACACTCAGGTGGTTTGGACACCTTATGAGGTATTCCGTCATATACTCCCGCCGATAGTTGAATACGAAAAAACTATGGGGCTTCTTACAGTGCCATTGATCTATTTCTGGATTGTCGAGATGCATCATCCGGAGCGGGTGTTGCGTTAGTTCGGGTATGCGATGGAAGTACCCCCAAATTGCGAGTACGACAAACAATTGCACGATATCATAAATTATCGTGGAGGTGATTGGCCTACCATACATTCAGCTTATCTGGCTGAGTGGGAACAGAAACGCTTGGAACGAGAAATAAATATTCCTTCATGGCGGCCGTACGACCCTAGCTAGTATGATGCATACTGGAATTGGTATAGAACGGCAACTGATCCTTATGTGCAATCAGATATCCCGCATGCTACGGGATCGTATCATCCGATGGTTCCGCAGAAAAGGAAAGCGGTTATGAAAATAATTGACTATTATTTATATTATTATTTATTCATATTATTTTAGTTCTTTAACATTACTCAAATATTATTTTTTAGCATGCATTTCTTTTGGATACCTGCAAATATGGGTTCGGAGCGCTAAAAGCCAAGTGCCAGGATGTACCAGGGAAATTGAAAAAGTTGTTAGGGTGCATCCGGAGCAGCATGAAGGAATGTAATGAATATGAGGGCGACTTCGATTGGGGTTCGATCATCGAACAGGTTGGAGACGAAGGAGGAGACGGAGGAGGGGGAAGAGAAGGAGATGAAGAAGTTAGTCAGATTACTCAGGTCAGCATCAGCCTCAGGTTCAGCCTCCGGCTCAGCGAGGACGCGGAGGGGGAGGAAGACACGGAGGAGGACCACGAGGAGGAGGAGGAGGAGGAGGAAGACACGGAGGACGCGGGGGAACACGAGGAGGAGGAGGAGGACTCCGGCGTTACTGACTATGTTTATTTTTTACTGTATTATTTGGACTATGTTTTGTTAATTTGAACTGATATTTAAACTATTTCAGAGAGCTGACTATGTGTATTTAGTTGGAATATGATGGATATTATTAATTTGGAATACAATCCATAAAATATTACAAATTAAAATACATAAACATAAAATACAATACATAAAATATTACAAACAACAATCCATAAAACATTACAAACCACAATAAATAAACATAAAGTACCATACATAAAACATTACAAACAACAATCCATAAAACACTACAAACCACAATAAATAAACATAAACTTCCATACATAAAACATTACAAACAACAATCCATAAAACACTACAACCTTCTCGGACATTTTGTTTTCGTGTGCCCTGCTACTCCGCAAATGCTGCAATATTTTCTACGATCTGCGTTGTCCGTGGTGTCCATACTATTATGAAAGCATTTCTCATGTCTTCTACCACCCTGGTTGGTTCCACGAGCATTTTTCCTTATAAGTTTCTCAGGAGGAACCAACGTACCGTTGTAAACTTTTTCACGTTCAACCCACTGTTCTCTATCCTTTATCGGATAAAAACTTCCTTCATATGTACGCTTAAGGTGATCCAGCGAAAAATATTGATGTATAAAATACTCGGAACTAACACCTCTGCGTATGCAAACTGCTACAAGATGCGAACAAGGGTAGTGATAGAGCATCGGTTTCTGACAACTGCATTCGCCTTCATTGAAATTCACATGGAAGCTCTTTCCCCCTACCTTGAAACCACTAGGTCCTGTTATCACCTCATAAATACCGTTTTTGACATTGAAGGTAGTGACTCGATGCGCACGTGCCTTAACGGTTTTATTCTCCATTTTTTCCATCACTTCATTTCTCCACATTCTATTATTCATTTCCATATTTGCAGCTATCTCGCGCTTGTTGACAAAATAACTATTCAGCTTGTAGAATGTCTCCATCATAATAGCTGTAACATGCAGCTTCCTCATACCCTTGAAAACATAATTCATCACTTCTGCATGATTACTAGTAGGAATGCCCTACCGGCGACCTTCCGCGTCATACGCGAATGCCTATTTTGATTTATCTTTTTTATTTAACCATTCCCACGCCTTCATATTTTTATCCTTTAATATTTTATACAACTTCTTAAATTTAAATTTGGTGGGCGCCTTAACTAGTGGTACAATCAATTTAACCAATGTTTTGTCTGTTACAGCGCTACTGAAATTTGCTTCTAAATGCCGCATGCAATAACGATGATAGCTGTTAGGTTCCTTCCATTTCAATCTGTCTTCCTTCATTGCACGAATAATTCTGACATGCCTATCCGAAATCACACATAAACCTTTACGATGGCCGATCAAAGTCCCCAAACACCCAAAAAACCAACCCCACGTTTCTACCCTCTCCTTATCAACTAAAGCAAAAGCTAAGGGAAATAATTGACCATTTGCATCGCTAGCGACCGCCATCAGTAAGCATCCTTGATATTTTCCGGTTAGAAATGTTCCATCTACTGTTATGACAGGCTTGCAAAACTCAAATCCTTTAAGTGATGGGCCGAATGCCCAAATTTAGTAGAAATTATACTATTTAAGAGTAAAAAATAAAAACTCAATATCCTTGTTTGTGGGCTCTATAATGACAAATGAACAATCAGATGGAAACAACAGTGCTAAAATAAGAAGTTAATTAATAAATGTTTTAGATACATTATTTAATAATAATAATAATACCACCACCACTACCAACAACAACAACAAACAACATCATCATCATTACAACAACAACTACAACAACAATAACAACAATAGCAACAACAACAACAACAACAACAACAACAACAACAACAATAATAATAATAATAATAATAATAATAATAAAGGAAATTCTTCAAAAACCCCCTAACTTTTCTCAATATTATCAAAAAACCCCTCACTCTTTAGATTCCCTCAAAAGCCCCCTATAAAGCCAATTGATTTTTTTTAGCCCCCTACATGCAACTTTCCATCCATCATGAGGTTATATTTATTAAAATGACTATATTACTATTTTATATTAATTAAATTAACTACTATATAATTAACACAAATTAATCTATACTTAATAAATAGATAATATATTATGTATTAGTTATTTTACTAATTATTGATGCAAATATTCATACATTTTTATTAAAGAATATAATCAGCGGTATATGATATTATCATGTTAATTATATATTATTATTTTTCTTAATAATAAGTTAATTATTATTTTTCTTGAGCAAAATACCTCTCTTAATTTTATATTTAATTTGATTACATCCACTAATATTATATTACAAAAAAATATTTTTTTATTATTCTATAAAATTATAATTTACTTTACCATAAAATAATATTTTTTTCTTTTTTATTTATAATGTTTTTTTTCATATTTTAATTCTCATTTACTTATATTTGATGTAAAATATTTTTTTATTTTGTATTTTTAATAACAAAATTAAATATGAAAATAATTATGAGGGCATTTTGATCCATTTAAAATTTTAATGGATGGAAAAGTTAAAGCTAACCCCATAGGGGGTAAAAAAAAATCAATCCACTTTATAGGGGGTTTTTGAAGAATTTTAAAAGTTAGGGGGTTTTTGATAAATTCGAGAAGAGGTAGGAGTTTTTTGAATAATAATAATAATAATAATAATTTCTTTAGTTGTGATCCAGAATCCAATATAATATAACAAGGAGAGAGAATGGCGATAGTGTGACAATTTATAAGAATTGAGGACATGCTAAATCAATTAACAATTTATTTCTTTATAAAAAACAATATTTTACAACTTTCCAATTCCGAGCTAGCTCATTACACCACTGACATTCGTTCAAGTCATACCTTCAAATCATCCTGTATTGACATCTTCTGATATATTACTCCAACATTTTAACATATTAGATTTCTGCTCCCGATGTTTTTTTTCATTTTCAGTAAATTGTCAATTTTTTTATCAATGCATACAAAAGAGCTAATGAAGCCATTCTAAAACTTGTTTCATTCTCTCACCACTTGACAGTTTTACATTAGTGTGAATCTAGTGGTAATGAAGCCATTGCGATAATCATTCTTATGCTTGCTTTTTATTATCTTTAATGTGGAACATTTTAATTTTCTCCAATTTCTCGGTAATTAAAGCAAAAAATAAAAAAGGTTTTTTTAAGTTATTTTCTTTCATTATCAGCCACACTATTTAAAATCAAGGTATCAAATATCATCGACTAATATATATAATAACCTTTTAATATCATACCACACATATTTCATTGCAAATAAAATGTAATAATCATGAACTCAAAATTATTTGCATGAAGATCTTGTTGTTACATACATGTAATATATGCCCATTTTTACATATGGACATAGAATATATGGACCTTAATTATAACAGCCCGGTAAAATATCATTTTGATTGTTGATATTCTATTTTTATGAATATTTAATTCATCTATATTTGTATGAATAAATAAATATTTAACATCCGTCAGATAATTACCAGAGAGACCACTCGCTCCACTTCGAGATGTATTAAATATACTTTTGCACTTTTAATATTATAATTTATCTTCTATTTTTATAGAATCAAATAGAAATCATGAAGAATATAATCCTCTACAATATTACTGAAATATGAAAACAATGTGCAGTAAATTAAATGAATATAAAATTAATTCTATAGTTAATGTTTTACACAAAAAAATGAGTCATAATTTGATTATCTAGAGAATATAAACTGGAATCTGTGTAGTACATTTTTTTTGAATAATTCTTTGTAGTACATTTTGATCATGACGATGATGTCAACATATGGTGATAGTATAGTGATTATTTTTTTTGGTCCTATAAAATAACAGACAAATATCAATATTCAATAATAATTCCCTCAAAAAAAATATTCAGCAATAATAATTCCTTTAATGCTGGATAAACACCTTCAAAATTCGCTTTCCAAAGTTAGCTTAATAAAAAACCTACCAAACCCTCAAAAAAGAAAATACATAAATAACTACACAAAGCAATAACTACATAAAAGCATTCCTATCTGCGACTTTTCGCATTCCTATTCATCTCCATCAACTGAGCCATCGAAACCGCACTCCACACCCCACTCTCAACCTGCGCGTAAATCATCTTTTTCACCGAGTCAACATAAACCCCAACATTTCCAAAATCATAAACCTGATACGCGTTATAAAACTTGCCCACTCTTGGCATAAACAGCACTCCGTGCTCCGACGCGTACTTCTGCACAATCTCCTTAAAACTCAACTCTCCAGCGACGCTCTGCTGCTGAATGATCTTCTCCATTTGTCTCTTCTCAGAGGCTCTTAAGTAGCTCACGTTCTCTCTCGTACCAGGCGGTACGACCTGCATGCCCTCCACGGCCTGGTTCATCATGTCCAAGCCCGTGGTAAACAAAACCCTAATTCTCTCATTCGCGAGTAATTCTTCCGGAAACAAATTCTTCCAGCCCACGTACCAGTTCATCACCTCGTTGAAATCCGGGCTCGAGCACAGCCAGTGGTACAACACCTGATTCCACTTGCTGAAAAACTCCGTCTCGAGCAAATGCACCATGTGGTGGACCGGTATAGACCCGGTCCATGTCATCACCCAGCGAAATTCCTCTAGGTTCTGATTCGCAGGATTGATTTTGAAATCCTGCATCGCGAGCCTCAGTTTGGGCACGATGTAAGTCAGCATGAGTCTGTCCCAGCTGGCAGGGGCAAAAACGTCTTTCCAGGGGGATAAAATCGCAAAGGCTGAACGATCGCTCGCGTGCCAGGCTTGTAATACGCAACCTAGTTTGTACTGGATCGAATTGTGTAAAATTTCTAATTTGGTCCCCAATAAAGGCAGCCAAGGATGGATCCAAACGTGGATCGGTACAGTCTCGACGCGCGGATCCCACGTACCGACCGCCTCGGTTAACTTAGGCATTATGATATTATCTAATATTGAGTTTAATATGACAGGTGGCAAAAGCCGGTCCCAGGTTTCGAGAAATGTTAGCATGGGTTCAGGGTCTCTGGCCAGCCAGCTGTTCGTAGAATTAATCCGAATTGCGGGTAGAATTATTTCGTTTATTAGTTGAGTGTATGGGGATAAAGAGTCGGAATAATCGAAAGGTTGGTCTCCTTGAAGGAGATCTTTGAAGGATTGGATGAGCTGGAGACCATGTAGCGGGTCGTGTAGCGGGTCCCATTTTTGGAATATTTTTAATAATAACGGGTGCGCGAAAGCGCACACGATTATGGATAAATTGCACATTTTGTATTCTTCTTTGAAGCGGAGTTTTAGGTCAGAGAACGTGGTGAGTAATGAATCCAGAGTGATTAAACCTAACTCGTTATCTTCTTTGACTTGGTCAACTGTAGACATTATGGTCTCCATTGCTTGCAGTTGTACTCTTTGTGTTGTTTCTATCGTTTCTATTTTTTCTTTTTCTTTGAGCAGACTCGCAACTTTCTCTCTCTCTCTCCTCAAATCTCGGTCTTTCTTCTGTAAATCTGCCTCAGTAGTTTCTACAATAAGCCTTATGTTATATTGTAACTCAGGCATCGGTATAGTACTATCATTGTCATTAATTTCCATTTCTGAATTTAAATTCTCAAGACTGGTCAAAACCCTAACTTGTGGGCCCCGCATGTCAATAATCTTTTGAACCATCTCAACACCTTGTTCTTGTTTCTTAGCTAATAACTCGTCCTTGGTTAAGATCTCAGATCTCTTCTTCCCCTGTTTCTGTTTCGACCATAATCTCTCTCTAGACCGGCCCAAAACCGGTACGGTACCGGTACTGGTACCAGCTTTCGCAACTGTTACAGGTTCATCTAAAACGGGTAATTTGGCCTCTTTATAGTCGTTAAAACCCATTCCCATCTTTTTAGGGCGTAATTTGGCCTCAACTGGCGCAACAATACCCTGCTTATTTTTCCCTAAACCGGTACCTTCTTTATATCCCATCATTTTCATTAATTTCATACCGATACCTTTTGTGTGGGATTCGAAGTTACCGATATCGCCCGTACCAGTCACATCTCGTTTAGATGACGTTTTTTTGGAACCGGTACGCTCCTTTTCTCTCTCCTTCTCTTTTTCTTTCTCCTTCTTTCTCTGCTCGGCTCCTTCCTTTATCTTCCGACCAAACGCACTAGGTAGAAACGATTCTTCAACATCTGTTATTAAACACGTTCCAACAGTATTTTCATTACAAAAAGAACTGAAATACCCACTATTAATTTCTCCAACAAAAGGGATAATCAAACACATACCTTGTACTACATCTTCCTGTTCTTCCTTATCTTTAGTATCATCTGCTCGAAAACCAAGTCCAAACCCTAAACCCAAACCACTCTTCTGCTCCCCAACACCTTCGTCCTTCACATTCTCCTCAATTTCCTTGTTCGGCATGACTGTACCAGTCGAAATGAACTGTACCGGCCTTGTCAGATCGGCCTTGGACCCATCGCTTCTGCGGCGCTTCCGGCGACCGGAGTCGGAGTCGTCGCTGGAGTCCGCAAAAACGCCGTAGAGCGCGTCATCCTTGGTCTGCTGAGGCCGTTCTTTCTTCCGCTTGTAGTAGAACTCGTCGCCGATCCAACGCCCTCCCTCGTAGTCGTCATCCATTATGAAACCCTAACAAACCCTAGTTTGGGAGTTGAAGGAAGGAAGAAAGAGGAAGAATCGGAGAAAAGGGCTGATGGTGACGAGAGAGAGTCTGAATTGAATTGAAGAGATTTCAAGTTCTGTTTTTCTAAGTTCGAGTTTAGTATTTAGTGTTGGTTGGACCTTACCTCAGGCTTTGGGCTTTTTTCTGTGTACCATTCTATTCAAAAATAAATCAGCAAATACCACTCATTTCAAAATCTACCATTTCCGTCATTACTAGTGGTGGAACAGATGTTGGAACATGCAGATTTTATAAGTTTTTATAAATGGGGTTAATTAGTGAAAAAAACGTGTTCTGTCACTGTCACCGGCGGAAAAAGAAAAAAACGCAAAAAAATTAATTTTTACTCAAGAAAAAAGTCATCAAGGCTTTGTTTATGGGTTACTGGCCGAGTTATTATTTGTTTATTTAATTGTAGCCCAGCTGAGTCAAAAGGGAGAGTATGTTTCCCTTTGTACTGGAGTGTTTTATGAGTAGGATAAGGTATCAAAGGAAAAATTATGTAACAATGAAGATGTTGATGATTGATGAATGAATACAAGTTTTGATTGTTTGTCCCATACATCTGATTTTGGCGATTTGAGGCATAACATCCATGTCAAAGCGGACCATCGCCTCGTAGTCGTCTTCATCCAGCATGGTTTTCTAAACAGGGATTAGGGTTTAGAGTTAGGGTTTCATTTAGAGGAGAAAATGTGTTGCCTGTGAAAAATAGAAGCAACGCGTGTTCGATATTATATAAAACTATATTTTTTATATTAAAATAACTATAATTTCATCATATGATATCCACTAAAATTTTATAGAACAACAACAACACCAACAACAACAATAATAATATTATTATTATTATTATTATTTTATTTATTTATGAACTAGAATCCAATATAATGTACATTACGTCAAAAATCACTCCATTACACGATTTAAACCATGGTAAAGCTTGTCTTCTCACGGTTTTGAAACCATGATAGAACCGTCGCATCTCCCGCCGTCGTAAGCGATTATACTCACGGTTTCGAAATTGCTGGTAACTTTACCACGGTTCTTTATACACAATGAAAACCGTGTTTTTGCAAGGACCTTAACATGGTTTAAACCGCGTGTAAATTAGCACGGTTGGAACCTAGGTTACATATGGTTCAACTTCCCACCATTTTAACTGCAAGTTCTCATTCCATATACATCTCAATCATAAAAGTAATAATATAATTATACTTGATTCAAATATATATACAACACTAAAATATTCCATACAAAAAAAAATAAAACATTCCAAAATATACAACATTCCAAAATATAAAATGCAATAACAAATCAAAAATATCAAACATTTCATTACAAAAAACTTAGCTAAACTTAGTATAAAAATAATCTTCAAATCTCTCGCTTTCTTGTCTTATTAGAGTGCCTCTAAAATCTTGCGGCATATATGTCAATACTGCATAAATAAATATTAGTAGTTAAATTATTATGGTTAAATTATTGTATTTTATACTAGATATTCATGTTCATTATATGGTACAAAAAAGGCGTGAAATAGAGGGAAATTAAAAGGTAATGTAACTTACAGATTTAGCAGCGAGTTGAATTAAGTAAAAAAATAATTTCTCTACTCCTTGTTCATCTTCATGTTAAATAATCATGAATTAATGATAATTTATCATCTAATTTCATCAAATTTGTGTGTTTTATAAACCATAATAAAGATTTAAATATTCAATTTAGCTCCTTTTCTTCATTCCGTTTAGTTAGGGTTTGAGTAAAACTCTCTCATTGATACAACATGCATATTGATTCATAAATCCAATTATGTATAACCATCATGTGAGGAAATGGAGTATTTTCAGCTCATTTTCAAAAAGACTGAATCAAAATTGAAAAGAAATGATTCATCAAATACATCGTACCAATCGAGACTGGAGTTCCGTCCATCAATTTGGTGGCGGAGCCAGCTACATTTCAAGCCTCTCTTTTTCACTTACTATAAATTAATAACAAATAGGTAATTAAATGATAACTTGATTTTTCAGGGGCCTAAATGGCACAAAGAAGTTTTCATGCACTAGAAATAGAAATATATTTACCTGGTATATCGCAGCTGCTCCATTCTGAGTACCCACTCCTCCAACCACACACACCTATTAACAATAAAAGAAATAAAATAAAACACTAATTTAGCACAATTCAAGACTGATTAACACTGAATTAGTTCAATTAGCACGGATTTATCCCTCAATTAAGTGTTTTCTGCCCCAATTAAGCCTCAAACACTCAATCAAGACTCAATCAAATCAAATCAGCAATATTAAGATTCAGCACTCAATTAAGTATACTGTTGCCCAATTAAATCGACAACAGAAAACTTCGCATCATATCAGAAAATTCAGAACTAATTGGGGGAAAATACAGTATAACAAAGTCTGTTTTTCCATATTTCGCAAGATTAAAGCACAAATATTTGATCGATCAATCAAAACTTCACATCATATTAGATCAAAACAAGGATCGGATCAAATCAGATCAAAACTTCGCATCATATCAGATCAAAACATGGATCGATCAATTTCTGTACAACAATCCTCAAAATATCAAAAAATAAAGATAAATTCAATCAAAATACCTTGCAGGGAGCTAGGGTTTGGACCAGATCAACTAGGGTTTCTCTCATTCAGAAAAGGAAGGGGGAAAAGGGGGCTAGGGTTTTTCTCAAGAAGGTTTCTCTCGTTCAAATGAGGAAGGGGAGAAGAGGAACTGAGAAGAGCTTCTATTTCGTAAAGGATTGAGGAGAGAAACTGAGAAGCGAATTTATGAATCCGGATTGTATTGTTTCGGATTTTAGCAAAACCATCATATCTTGGGTTTTGTTGATACAGTTTTTAATAAAACCGTGATATCATGTCCGATTGTCATGGTTTCCAATAAACCATACTAATAGAAACTGCTAATTACACGGTTTATTTTCTAACCGTTGTAACATACAAACGGTATTGAAACCGTGTATAAAAGTGCAAATTCTTTTCTGTGTATACACGGTTTTATTAATGTGTATAAAAAACCATATATATGTGCGCTTTTTGCTGTAGTGGTAATAGGGAGAAAGACTGATAACATTGTTACAAGTTATAAGAACTAAGTACATGCTAAATCAATAAAGAATTTATTTCTTCAATTTTATAAAAAACAATACAACTTTTAAATTCTATTACACAACTAATCTTTCACATCATCCGACATATCTCTCCAACTTTTTAACAGATTAAAGTTCAGTAATTTGTCAAATCTGTATATCGATGCATAGAAAAGGTGTAATGTAGCTATTGCAGAACTTATTTTATTCTCTGATGAGTCGACTATTCCTACACGAGTATGCACCTAATGGTATGAAGCTCTTCCGGTAATCATTCATATGCAACGACAACTTTATATATTGTAACCATGTAACTGCTAATCTTTCAATTGATAATATTTGTGTATAAAGAAAATTATAATAAGAGATTAAAAATATCTATAAAAAAAAATTTAAAGGATGAAAAGTCTAAATTATAATTTTTAAAGGGTTTTTTCTTCTAACCTGTTTGTACTAAAATATAAATCTTATAGAACAATAAAACATTATGATATTTACTATCTATAACGTGAAACATTTTAATTTTCTCCAATTTCTCAGTGATAAAGCAAAATCAAAAGAACCGTTTTTTGAGTTATTTTTTTCATTAGCAGCCACACTACTTGAAATCAAGGAGGTGTCAAATATTATCAATTAAACTAATATATATAACAACCTTATAATATCATACCACACATACTTCATGCAAATAAAATGTAATAATCATGAACTCAAGTACTCAACATTCTTTTCATGAAGTTCTTGTTGTTAATATGGGCATGAAATATATGCCCATTTTTACATATCGATGTAGAATATATGGGTCTTAATTATAACAGCCCGGTAAAAATACTATTTGGGTTGTCAATTTAATTTTTATGAATATTTAGTTCATTCATATTTTTGTTGTAAGTTTGTACAACAAAAAATAAGGATGAAATAAATATTTAAAAAAAAATAGAATATAGACAACCGAAATGGTATTTTACCGGGGTGTAATAATTAAGGCCCATATATTCCATGGCCGTATGTCATAATAAAGGTAAAATTAGTATTCAACCGAAATGATTATAATAAAAACTATATTTTTTATATTAAAAAAATTATATTTTCGTTATATATCTCCTCTATTTTTTTTTGTTATTTTTTTTAGATATATCATAAAAAATAATTTATTTTTGTTATAGTTATATTATATATAATATTTATACTTGTAATTCATGGTGATTTAAAACAAAACGCTACAAGTGCACAAACCACTCACAAATCTAACACAGAAGAATTAAATAAGGAGTGAAATAGTAAAGAAAGTAAAATCTTTTCATATTTCAATTTCGGGTAAAGTTTGTGACTGGTTTTACGTTCTTAGAATTGTTGGATTTAATTATTGTTTTTTGTTTCTCATGTTAAAATATAATAATTATTTTTTCTATCCTTTTTAAAGTTACTCATCTATAATTAAATATTATGTAGTTTCAACTATAATCTTTGAAATAAATTACCTTACATTTTTATTTTTTCTGATTTATTTCATCTAAATATGATTAATACTTAATTTTTTTTAATATAATATGTCAATAGATACGACATAAGAAAACCAATTGAATAAAAAAAGGATGTCATTTTATCTTAGAAATCTTAATGCAAACATTAATTGAAATCATAAATTAATCATCCAAATTTTTTAATGGGTTATTATTATTTTTTATTTTTTATGAATTTATCATTTATGTTATTTTATTTCTCATGTGTAAATTTATTTGTATATAGTTATCCGTCCTTAAAAAACTAGATGTAATATAGAAAGTATTTTTGAATGAATAATAAATTGATATAATATCTTATGATATAATTCAAAATGATTTACTTAATATAATTATTATCTATTATTTATATATTATGGATTCATTATAAATTTTTATTTTGAATTTTCATGATTTGATTTATATATTATAGATTGAAATAAATAATAAAATCGAAATATTCGTCACGAAACATGAGTATTATTCTCGTCTCCTACTAATAATGAGGTATTTGTTCTTTATTTTACCCTGCTGTAATTTGAATGGCTAGTGCTGCTATTTTCTTGAGGCAAAAGCCAAGAAAAGAAACCGAGTTTGGTTTCTCTTTTAAACCTTTTGAGATGAATACTGAATTAACACTTGCCACAGATCACCAACCGTCCATTTATGATACAGTATCCATTCTATTACGGTGTTACCTACAACAAAATTAATACACATTATTATTTTTTTTTTTACATTTTTCTTTTTTTTAAATGGTAACTATACCTCTTGAAGCCTTTGCAAAGAGGGTTCTTCAAATGTATAGTAATGCATGAAAGGCCTACAAGCCTACATATTTATATATTTAAATTATAAATATAAATATTATTTTTATAAATGACCCTTTTTTTAATTATAATAAAATATCTATGAAGCAGCGAGCCATTTAATAATGCTTTTAATTTCAGTGTCTCCACCAAAAGCATCACATCCCCAATTCCCAGTTGAAATCCCGATTTTCTCATCAATTAGTGAATTAATAATGATTCAAATGAATAAAATCTATAGAACAAAGCCTCTATAGTGAATATCTTCCATATTTTTTTTAATTAAAAATATAATATTATACAGACATAATACATTATAGTAGTCCATATTTTGTGAAGATAGCCATAGTTCCAATTTCGCCTCCTCTTTTTTAGAGTATACAACAAACAGGGTGTCCATATTTAACATTCTTTTTGAGAGCTTTAGATCAAATCCAGGCTTTGTTTAAATCCAGGATTTCAAAATTCAAAATTCCATATGGTTTAGATCAGAATTTGAAGAATTCAAATCCTGGATTGCTACCAGGATCAAATTACCTCTTTTTGGAATAAAGAAACAATTACAATATTATTAGTCCAATTAAGAGTTATAGACTGATATGATGATTTTTAGTAGATCAATCATTTTTTTTAGGTTGCTTAAACAAAATCTTAAATGGAATATTTCCAGGCTTAAACATATACAAATCAAATCAATACAATTTCTCAAACCAATACATTCCAAAAATTACAACTTCAATTTCTATTCATAATGAGGTATTGTTCATTCTTTTAACCTATCGACACATGTAATTTGAATTGCTAGTGCTATTTTCTTGAGGCAACATATTTCAAATTTACCAAGATATAATAGTTTATATATTATACTACATATATTAATTTGATAAATTATTTTTTTAACTAAAGTAAAACCTGAGTGGCAGCGAGCCATTGAATAGTACTTTTAATTTCAGGGTTCCCAACAAAAGCCCCACATCCCCATTTCCAGTTGAAATTCCGATTTTGCAGTCAATTTCCACTAATTAATTTCCCTTTTCACATTAAAATTTCGAATTATTTGAACTTGAATTTTCAGAGTCTTCACGTATTTCAAAACTAATCTGGTTTAACCAGTAAAGATAAAAATAAACAATAATCAGTTTGTTAATGCCAAAAAAAGTGTTTGTTTTGAAGAGCATGAAAATTGTAACAAAAGTAAAATAATAACTAATAAACTGAGAATTTCCAGTATCATATTGATAAAACAGTTGCATAGATAGACAACCCACTGAATTAGGACTTTTTTGTTTTTATATCATTTTCATCAAAAATAAACCAGTAAATACAATCCTTTTCAAAATAATGTGGTATCTACCATTTTCGCCACTACCAGTGGCGGAACACATCTGTTCCGCCACTACTAGTGGGAACATGTGAATTTTCAGTTTTTTCAAAAATTTCTCATTTGACTGACTAAACATGATTAATTAATGCAAATGAAGAACCAGTGGCGGAACAGGTAAATTTTTCCCCTATTCCGCCAGTGGCAGTGGCGGAACACGTTTTGTTCACTAATTAATCCCGTTTTTGAAAAATTATAAAATCCACATGTTCCGTCACTATTAGTGGCGGAACAACATCTGTTCCGCCACTAGTAGTGGCGGAAATGGTAGTTACCCCATTATTTTCAAAACAGTGGTAAGTATTAGTTTATTTTTGAAAAAAATGGTATATAAAAAAACAAATCCTGAATTAGACTTGTCTGTAAAATAATTCTCGGCCCGCTGAACTAAAACAATCAGCCCAATTAACTGTATTTCCTTAATCTCACGGCCCAATTAACAAACCTCAACATTAATCTCACTAATCACCAGACACGATCGGAATCAGCAGCTTCAATCTGTCAAGGTTTCCGACCGTTGCGTTCCGCCTATAGAAGATCCCCGAACTTCGATCGGCCAACCTTTCCAACCGTTGCGATCCCCGAACAACCTTTCCGACCGTTGCGTTCAAAAATATGACCGTTGCGGAGAGGAGACGCTCCACGTTGGCTTGGCTTATATAATATAAGGCCGCCAATTCCCCTCATTTGGCCGACACACACAACAGAACCCCTATTTTTCCAATCGAGAGAGAGTCTGGAAGAGAGAAAGGGGAGGCGAATTTCAGATTTTCCACAAAAATCAAGAAAAACAGAACGATCTGAGAAAAGGGGATGACGATCTGAAGTCTGGTCCAAGCGAGTCTGGATTGGAAATGAGAATCACCGCCAGTTCTATTGTTCTTGAATCTGTTTCATGACAAATTAGGAGGATATCAATCAAATTTTTGAATTCAGAATTTAGGGTTTAATAATTCTTTCTTTCTTTCTTTTTTGATGCTCTAGGAGGCGATCTGCCTTTCTGAGATTTTCATTAGTTAAAACCGGTCTCTTACAAGAGTCTTTTTTGAAAAATTAAAGAAAGAAGAAATAAATAAATAAAATTAATAATTCTTTCTTTCAAGTTTTTTTTTTGTTTTGTTGTTTTATTTCTGATTCTAATTTGTTTTATTTTTTGTGTGTTGAGCAGGTGGTATGTTGGGCGGCGGCGGTAGAGAGGGCTGATCAAGCTGGAAGCCAACAACACGGATTTGAATGACGCCAAGTAAATTAGTGTTCATCCGCAAGGTTTGAATTCCTAATTTCTTTTTTTTTTTTTTTTTTTTTTGGCGTTTGCATCCTTGATTTTCTTGTGAAAAGGGGCTATTTTTGTTCGATTGATCAGAAAATTATTAGTGTTTATTAATTGCGTATTTTGGTTCTTATGATTTGTTTTCTTTTACTTCAATAGGTGCATCTGGATTTGAGTCATTACGACCGAACATAGCGAAGATTTACTAAGAAAGAGGTGTTCTCAGAGACAAGGTACACGGAACGGTGATAGGCGTTCTTAGAACTCCATTATTCTTCAAGTAAGCATATTTAATTTTACAAAAAAAGGCAAGTTTATTGTTTACATGCAAAAAAAGCCCTATGATAATTGCAAAAAATTCCCTGCATCATGACAAAATTGCAAAAAAAGATTCTGCTATTACTTAGACCTACCACTGTTAATGATTGGAGAGTTTAATCCATTTTAATTCATATGTTTTTTATATTAAATCTTGTTTTTCTTTCTCCCCCCGCTCTTTCCCTTCAAGCCGGCTTTCTCTTTCCCTTCACAGCATATTAATCACCACACACACACACACGGTGTGTAATTGTGTGCTGTGAGAGAGTGAGAAAAGGGGAGAGTTGATGATAGTTAAACATGAGAGAAAAACATTTTTAATTTGAAATACTATTAATTACCCGATGGATCAGTTATAACATTTTTTGTAGTTTTTTAAATAATGCAGGTTTTTTTTGCAATTATGATGTGTTTTTTTGTAATATTGTGTTATGTGTGTTGGGTTTGTATTGTGTGATGTGATGTTATGCTGTTGTGGTTGTATTATGCTGTTGTGGTTGTATTGTGTTGTGTGATGTGTCGTGTTGTATGATGTGTTGTGTTCTGTTGTGTCGTGTGATGTTGTGTTGTGGTTGTATTGTGTGTTGTGTTGTGGTTGTGTTGTGGTTGTATTGTGTGTTGTGTTGTGGTTGTGTTGTGTTGTGTGTTGTGGTTGCATTGTGTGATGTGTTGTGGTGTGCTGCATGTGATGATGTGTGTTGTGTTTGTATCTTGTGGTGATGATGTGCGTTGTGTGTTGTGGTTGTATTGTGTGATGTGTGTTGTTGCTATGTTGTGTTGTTATGTTTGTTGTGTTGTGTTATGTTTGTTTCTATGTTCTGTGATGTTGTTGCTATGTTGTTTGTGTGTTGTTATGTTTGTTTCTATGTTCTGTGATGTTGTTGCTATGTTGTTTGTGTGTTGTTATGTTTGTTTCTATGTTCTGTGATGTTGATGCTATGTTGTTTGTGTGTTGTGTTATGTTGTGCGCTGTTGCTATGTTGTGTGCTCATTGTTTGTGTGATGTTTTGCTATATTGTTATGTTTGTTGTGTTGTGTTTGCTATGTTTGTGTTGTGTGATGTTTGTGCTATGTTGTGTTATGTTTGTTGTATGTTTGCTGTGTGATGTTTGTGCTATGTTGTGTTATGTTTGTCGTGTAATATTTGTGTTTGTTGTTTATGTTGTGTTATGTTTATTGGGGCGGGTTATGTTTGTTGTGTGAGTGTGTTTTGTGTTGTGATGTTTGTATTGTGTTGTAATGCTGTGTTATCTTATGATTTTGGTTGTGATGCTATGTTATGATATGTTTTGCTTTATTTGTATATTGTGTGATGTGAATTTGGTTGTGAGGCTATGTTGTGTTATGCTTGCTTGGTATATAGTGTGATGTTTGTTGTATATTGTGTGCTGTGTTGTTTGTTGTGAAATGTTGTGTGAGTATTGTGTTTTGTTTTGTGTTGTGATGTTTGTTTGTGTTGTGAGTGTTGTATTGTGATTTGGGTTGTGATGCTATGTTGTGTGAGTGTTGTGATGTTTGTTTGTATTGTGTGATGTTATTTGTTGTGGTGTTGTGTTGCAAACAAATATGATATTTCGATTTTTTTTGTAATGGCATATATTGAATTATCCCTTTTCAGAATTGCTTAAAATAACTGGAAAACAATAGTGGCACATCAACAATAAGATAAAAACATTACTTAGTTAAATATTTTTAGTTGTAAACACACATTATCATTTAGCGCCTCAAATAAGTATTTGATATAAACCGTTTGAAAATGTTCGAAAGATGTATGGCAAAGTAAAGGGATAGGGTTAATTCTGGGATTCATAAATTTTGCACAAATATCCTAAATTTTATTTGATTCTCAACTTTCAAACTACACATTCGATTTCACCGATTCAAATTGCCAATTCTTTTAAGCCCATGTACGTGATTGCCTACTGAGTGTTCCGTATTACATGGGTGAAAACTTAAACACAAAGATAAAGAGAAAAACGGACAGAAAGCATGGAGTTTCCATAGCCCGCTTCTTGGTTGGCAAGCTGGTAGATTATCGTTAGTTATCATCCTTGGCACTCGGCGGTTATTGAAGATTTGTTGATTGATTTAGTAGTTTGAAGATATATTAGCATCCTGGTAGGGTTCCCATGTATGTTTTTCCGTTACTGTTCCTCGTCCTTTTTGAGTAAGATTTGAGTAATTGGTCCCATTTGTTGTTGCACCTGCCATTGACCACGGTCTAACACTATATGAGCAATTCAACAAGAGATAATAATAATAATAATAATAATAATAATAATAATAATAATAATAATAATAATAATAATAATAATAATAATAATAATAATAATAATAATTTATTTATATATGAACCTGAATCCAATATAATGTAACATGCACAAGGAATAACAATATTGTGACAAGTTATAAGAATTAAGGACATGCTAAATCAATACAAAATTTATTTCTTCAATTTTATAAAGAATAATATTTTACAACTTTTCAATTCTTAGCTTATTACACAACTAGTCTTCTTTCACATAATCTGACATATTACTCCAACTTTATAACAAATTAAAGTTCTCCCTGATGTTTTGTTCATTTTCAGTAAATTACCAATTTTGTAGGTTGTAATGAGTTAACCATTTTACATGAGTGCGTCTAGTGTTAATGAAGCCATTGCGATATTAGATGCAACAACTATTAATCTTTCAAGTGATATGTGCTGTGTATAAAAAATAATTACATTAAGAGATTAAAAATATGTATATTGAGAAAAAAAAAATTTACAGTTGGAAGATCTAAATTATAATTTTAAATGATATTTTTTTCTCCTCACCTGTTCTTAGCAAAATATGAAACCTGTAGGATAAGAACACATTATACTGTTTATTATCTATAATCGTGAAACATATTGATTTCCTCTAATTTCATAGTTATTCAAGCAAAAAATAAAAAGAACATTTATTTGTGTTATTTTTTTCGTTAGCAACCACACTACACGAAATAAAGGTATATCAAATATTATTGACAGACTAATATATATAACTACATTTAAATAACATACCATACATACTTCATTGCAATTGAAACGTAATGATCATGAACTCAATATTATTTGCATGAAATTCTTCTTGTAAGTCTGTACGTACAACAAGAAATGAGGATGAAATAAATATTCATACAAAATAGTATTTTACCGGGCATTAACAACTTAGGCCCATATGCCCAGAAATGATCTAACATTTTCATGAACCTGGTTCACAAAAACTTCCAACACCATAGCTCTTACTAATTAGTGGCGATTCCCGCTGCCTCTCACTGCTTTTCCTCGAAACGAAAGAAAAAACTAAAGCAAAAAACAATAATCAAAATTCCAGATCGATCTAAATCACCTCAGAATAAAAAATAAAAATTATGTCAGACGAATCCGAGAGGCGAATAAAGATGATGGACAAGCTCTACCACTTCAGGGGGCTAGGGGAGACCCGATCCCTCTATATAAAAAGAAAAAGAAATTATGTATAGATCCTTGGAGATATTAATTATAATCTTTAATACTTAGTACTTACAGTTTTGTCCTTGGTAAATGGTAATACTCATTTGGAATGAAAGAAAATAAATAACATAATAGGAGAGTGTTATAAATAAAAATGAAATGAAAAGCTCAACCTAAACCTATAGGAAGGACTAAAAGGCGAGTACTGAATTTGTCCAAAAAAAGTGAGTACTGACTAACGTGTGAAATAGTAAAATGTAATTTTTGATTCTATATGGCAACAGAGTAGCATATACGAATTCAACTAACAAACTTACTATACACCATTCATGGCTAACTTTTTTTTTTGAGATTCGAACGGGTTCCACCTGTGCATGCTTCGAACTACTAGATTCAAGCTTTGTTTGTCATTGATTGCTAACTTTAGTATGCAACTGCACAAATATCTTACTTTATTACTTGTAAAAAGTCAATATGTTTAAAAAGCATAATAATAAGGGTCAATTATTATAGGTCATATTGTTATTATAATTTAAAATATAGTGATTGTATAAGTTTAACAAAATTAATAATTAAAGTCATGAGATAATTTTGATAATTAACTTCATGATACTATTTTGTTAAATATTTATAAGGTATCAATTAGCATAGTCAAACATAAAAAAATATGATGCGTAAAAATAAATATATATTGTCATTCATATGAAAATTTATAATATTAAAAAAACATATAATGGATATATAAAAAAACATAGTAGTTTTGTAAAAAAAAATATAATGGTCAACTGAAAAGGTATAAATATATGTTGGGTGATATTTAGGAGATGTTTTAAGCAGGTGGTGATAAATATATGTTTGGTGATATTTAGGAGATGTTTTAAGCAGGTGTGGTGAGACCGTGAGAATGTTCACCTACATTTTTACAATGTTTGGATTCAATTTACAATGAGAGATTATATTTGGTATTTGTCCAAACAGAACTCGGAGCAATTGTTTTCATAAGATAATTTGAACGATCTGAAACAACACAATACAAGCATGAAAATAGAACTTTATCAATTTAATTTTAATAATTCTAACATTTACTTATCTTTTAAGTATTTTACTAGCAACCAATTGGTTTCCTTTTAATATATCATATATCTTGTCTGGCATTAAAAAGTAATCTCACCTATATATACAAACAATACAACATCTATAATATTAAAACAAATCTAGAATTTTACAAAGAAGTACAGAAATAAATAACATAGAAACAATGTATATGTATGTAGTCACGGCACATTGTTTGTTTTTTCTTATTTCTGTATGTTATACTATGTTGGTTATACTATGTTGTGCTCTTTTTGAATATGCTTGTCTAAATATATTTATTTCATAATCCAGGGGCATCCCCGACAATTCGGTTGCCCTAGCCCGAAAGGTTCTCGGGTCTTAAATATTGCTTGCTATGTTGCCGTCACTACAGAAAGTAAAACAAAAAGGCCGTGCAATTTTTTTGTACGACCAAAAACGAATTAAAAGGCAAAAAAATAATTCGTGACAAAGAAAACCTCCAACAATTTTGCATGTGATAAAATATTTACTTGTTGGATAAAACACCTAATTACTATGTTTAAATGTTGAATGCCATACAAAGTGAATTGAAAATACATTGCAGTAGAATATTTGTTCTTAGATTTTATATAACATGATTGCTTAGTTTGTTCTTTCTACTCGAATCATTTACTTTTGGCACGGTGTTTTCGTCTATTTTTCTTAAATTTTTTCTTTTACAAATTTGTTTAGTTCATAGTCTTAGATATATAAACTATATGCAATATGTTGTTGTCTTAATAGGTAATACAAATATATATTTAGGATATATTTAAAAAATTTTAAATAACACTTTGGGAAAAACAAGTACATATATACAATGTTCTATTTCTCAAAAAAAAAAATGCAATCTTCTGATGCCTCCTATTTTTAATTCTTTAATTTTCTTATGTAACAATTAATAAGGCTCATTGTTATTTTCTCTCTAAGTTAATAAATGTTGCATGGCTTGGAGAAGAATATAAAAGAAAAAACAAAATATGATGGCCCAGTGAGGCAGCCCAGATTCACCTCCCAATTCCATGTCAAACGCAGTAAGAGCTGGGCTTTAACAAGTTTCTGATTTTGAGGATATATACTATATAAATAAAATTTTCCATAATGATTGCCCTTTAGTGAATGACTGCCCTAACCCGTGGGCTTGCCCCACGGGCTGGCCCTGGTACATAATCCATCAGATTTGAACAACTTATACCTATATTCATAAGGGTATAAAAAATTGGAAAAAAAAACCGCACATATCCATTACGACTCGATCCAAAAATAAATATACACATAAAACAAAAAACAAAATTACAGATATACCCTCTAAAGAAGCAGAAGATCGCACAATATCACTTAGTCACATCTCCTCTTGACCCTTCAAGCCATTCTCTCAATTTCAACTCTTGTTCCGATTTAAATTTATCATAATTTTACAATAAATTCGCATTATCACTCATAGATGAATTCTCAACCGGCTCATCCAAATGGTTGGTCGGTGACATCATCGCCTCACTATTTGTTCCTTTATTATCAGTTACGATCAAATTTTGCGAAGAAGTCCATTTGAAACTGGCCGCCTTTTGTCTAGCTGATTTGAACATGGATGTGAAATAATTCCGACTGGACAGTCCAGTTGAATCGGAAGTTTCCGGAACGTTTGAACCGGGTTGGATGAACTGAAAACCCCAACTAGGGTTTTCAATCAACCTAAACAAAATAATAATAAATTGTTAATAATGTTTAATTTAGTAAAAATTACATTATCTAAGAGTAAAAAATAAAAATTCAATACCCTCTTTTAGGTTGGAAGGAATTAATGATTAAAAGAGATTTATTAATGTCTTTTTTCATCAGCAATTGGGAGCCCAAATTCTTCCATTGATTTAACCACACAAATCGAATCCTCTATATCTTCTGTGTGTAAGGCTACTTCATGCACCTTCTCAGAAACCTTTTCCTACAAAAAATTCATATTTATTACATATTAAATTGGTTAAAAATACCGAATTATCAATTATTGTGGTCTGTTTTAACATTTCAGAGTGTGTATGGCAAAAAGAACTCAGCTTTCACCCAATTGAAGGATAAATCAAATTTCCCCAAATCAGAGTTGCACAAGATCGACATGAAAATCATTCAAAAAACAACAAACAATTGCACAATTGAGGGAATCAACCAACAACCTGAACAGAGAGGAGATTGGGCATGGAGGCCTGCGCATGCTGCTGCACGAAATACAGCCCGACCGAAGGCTCGTTGGCCAAATACTTTATCATGTCATCCACCCCTTTTTTCACTGCAACACAGAATTGAAATAGAAAACCCAAATCATTTACGATCATAAACTGTTTGAATAAATGAGTGAAAGAGGAAATTGAAATTGAATGGATTATATTACCAGTGAAGAAGCCATCTGCGGGGGAGAAAGCGTGCATCGTAAATGGCGGGAGCTCATAACTGGTCCGATTTGTAGAGTTTGGTGTGGCTACAAACAAAGAGAGAACTGTATGTCCGAGGGCAGTCGCTCGGCAAGAGTCTAGATTGAAAAGAGGGAGGAGCCTAGGAAAAACAATGGGATAGGCACTGACTGAAGAAAGGCAATTGCGGCAAAGTCAAACTAGTTAGTCGTCTATGTTGTAGTCGGAGTTCCCGGAAACCCAAAGACTCTCAATCCGGAGTAATCAACATCGTTACCTGTCCAGACTTCCAGACAAGGAAACGGATCAAAGAAATAGAATAAAAATTGATGGAAGACAAGATTGGAAAATGGTTGGTTACTGAAGTAACGGGAAAACCTATCTTTGATTATTCAAAGGGAATTTATTTTGGTTAGCAAAAGATGAAAACTGAAGAGGATAGAAAGGAATGAGGCTGATTAAATAAAGAACATTTATTGTTATTTATGCGGGCTTCAGAAAGCTGAAATCCTTTGAATGAACTTGGTTCATACTTAGATATTATGCGTGTCCTTTGAGCAGCAGTTCACTTGCTACAGTGTGTTTATGTACGGTTCTACAAGTACATCCCGGTCTTTTAGAATGATAGACCGTTTTCTCAGACGAGAATGAATGATTTCAGTAAAAAATATAAAATGGTTATATTGAAAAAAAAAAATCATGTATTGAATAAGATAGGCAATTTTCGTTATAAAATAGTTAGGGCTTGCTTGATATCGTTACCATTTCCTATTTTTTTATTATTTTTTCTTTATAAAAAAATAATATGCGTTTAGGTAAATGACTTTGTTTTCAATTTTTTTCTCCAAATGACAAAAAATAAACATAATTTTAAAAACAAGGAAAAGTTATTTTTTATTTTCTGTTTTTTATTACCAAATTTATAAATGTCATAAATCACACGAAAATAATATAGTAGCACTAATTAAAGAACATTCACCTTCAAATATTTTATTGCGCTAAAGAAAGTAAATTGTCACAAAAAATGATATTTTCACATTAAAAAATGAATTTTGATCTAAAACTTAATATCACACTAAAAAAGATAAGTTGACATTAATTAAAGGTATTGATCCTGAAACTTTATATTGCAGTAAAAAGTCAAGTTAGCACAGAAAATAGTATAATGGTACCGAAAAATAATTATTAATACTAAAATCTTTATATTTACACTTTAATGATATATTGACACTAGAAATGATATATACTGATATTAAAAATGATATATCGACATTTTTTTATACTAAAAATAACATAGGGAATTTACAAAAAAACCCCTATCTTTTCTGAATATTACAAATAACCCCCACTATTTTCGTTTATTATAAATAACCCCCTGTCAGAAATGCTTTCTTTACAAGTACCCCCTCCATCCATTTAAAGTTTAATTTTTTAAAAATGACCAAAATACCCTCACCTAAAAGAAATTAAAAAATAAATAAATAAAAATATAACAAAATAATCATTTAAAAAATAAAATTAATTAAATAGAAATAAAATTAATTAAAATAAATAAAATTGAAAGAATAAAATAAATAGAAAAAGTTTTAAAACAAAAAAAATTAAAAAAAATTATTAAAAAAGTATTCAACAAAATAAAATAATTAAAAAGCTAGAAATAATAAAATACAAATACAAATAATTAAATAGAAAGTAGAAAATAAAAAAATTAAATAAGATTAAATAATTATTATTATTATTGACATATGAAATCATCATTATCAGTGCCGCATGCACCCCCAGTTTCTATAAAGTTCCACCACTGATAATGAGGGTATCATGTGTTAATAATAATAATTATTATTATTTAAAATACCTTAGTAGTATCGATAGACTACTTTTAATGTCAATATGTTATTGGAAAATTTACAAAAAACCCCTTATCTTTTCTGAATATTACAAATAACCCCCTGTATTTTCGTTTATTACAAATAACCCCCTGTCAGAAATGTTTTCTTTACAAATACCCCCCTCCATCCATTTTTCCATCCATTCAAAGTTTAATTTTTTAAAAATGACCAAAATACCATCACCTAACAGAAATTAAATAAAAATAAAATAAATAAAAATATAACAAAATAATTATTTAAATAAAAAAATTAAATAAAATTTAAAGAATAAAAATAAATAATAAAAGTTTTAAAAAATAATTAAATAAAAATAAAAAAGTATTACAAAAGTATTCAATAAGAATTAATTAAAATAATAAATTAAACAAAATAAAATAATTGACAGAGTTAAAGATATATTGATAAACAGTAAATTGACATTGAAAACTCAATATATTGGCATCAAAAACAGTATATTAACACTAAAAGTGATTAACATGATATTAATACTTAAAACGGTATATTAACGCTGAAAATATTATATTATACTATAAATGGTATATTAGCGCTAAAAACTTGATATATTGGTAGTTAAAATGTTATAAATGTGCATTTGATAAAATAATAAGCAAAAAAAATTATTATCGATTTTAAAAATAAAAAAGCATTTTTTTTAAAACAAAAACAGAAATGATGCCAAACGAAACCTTAATTTTTTATTTTATTTTTTCTTTTCGTATCTGTATTGGAAAAAGGAGTAAGCGACGAATCATGTTTTTTTTATCATGAAATATACAAAATTAATATTGTTTGATGTCACATTTTAACAACCATATCATCATTTGACGGCTACAAAAATTATATTGATAATTGAGGGTTTAGAATCAGTCTTTTTCCTAATTTTAATTTCATCGTTTGAATAAAACAACACTTTCTTTATTTATATTTCAATGAGTACATTTACCACGAGAAAGTAAAATCTTTTTGTAATAATGTGAATGAGATGTAATACAATTGTAAACATTATCTTTTTTTTTTAAGAAAGCCTTTTTTTTTTAAGAAAGCCTATGGGCAAGATATTGTCGGGAAAAAAAAATTGTGAATGAGATTCTATAATGAATGCTAATAATTGGTACATGAATTGAATGGGAGGAATGGAGAGGGTGCGGATGTTTGAAACTTGAAATAAAATCAAGATCCACCGTTTTGAACTGGTAGATACGATATTTATTAGTATTTTAATTGTTTTTTACACCCTTCACAATTTTTCTTCAATGTGGTAAATGGCTGTGTAAAATCGATACAGTTTTTTTTTTTTCTATCAGCGTAAATCATAAATAAAAATTGCCAAGTTTGATGAATGATTTAAGTAGTTGGATTTTGGATGGATAGACTAACCCAAAATCTCATTAAGATCTTCCCATCTTTTTTTGATATGATCTTTTCTGATGTTAATAAATTCAGTCTTGTTGATTGAATATCCTTGTGGAGAGTCAAAAGTGTGAAAGTTCAAATTTCACGGCATAAATGATGTTGAACATTTTTAAAATTCTTTATAACAAAAATGATACTAAAAGAAAATAAAAGAAGTAAAATGATGCGACTTAAGTTAGCCATTTCAGAATCACGGCATCATAACATCATTCTGAGAACTCACCACCACCTATTTTTATCTTATTTTATTTTTGCTTGGGTTGTAATAATTTTAACAGTACTTTCATGAAAATTTAAATCTTGAGTGTGGGATAATCCGTCTCAAGTTTTATCTTAAAAAAGAAAAACATCATTCTGAGAACTTAAATTAAGAGATCTGATGCTACACGATGGGGGTTTCCCGTCGTGCAGCACGACCTTTGTTTTTTTCTCTTTTTTTGCGAAAAAAGTTGAAAAGCGGAAAAACATTGTATATAAATTCTAAACAGTGAAAAGTACACAAAAAAATATATACGGAAAACAAAGTATATAGGGGAAAACAGTATATTGAAAAGCGGAAAAAATAATATATACAGAATTTTGTCATGTTTGGACGTGCTCAAGATTGTCATGCTTTCAGATTTTTCCTTAATAAAAAATCATACTAATTTGACTAACTAAAATGTATACATCTTCAGCACTCTTCGGTTGAGTTCGGCTATTATCATCTGGAGCTCTTGTCTAGTTCAAAATAGTGAATTATCACTAGATTAGCGTTTGTTTCATATGTATCACTCCAAAAATAATTTTTACAATTGACATTTTACCTAAAATCAATTCAAAATCAGGTATTCTTTCATAACCACCCCCTTCAGCTTAAATCTACAGTTCACCCCATAGATCAACTTTTTTCTGGTCATTGATTTAAATAAGAAACATTTTGATTTTCTCTAGTCTCAGTCTTTAAAGAAACAATGAAAAAATTGTTGGTTTGAAAGTGCTAAAGTACATTTTCCGAGGAGTTAGTTTTGTTTATTAATTGGTAGCCATTATGCTTGAAATAAAGGTATCTAATACATAAATGTATATATTACTAGAGGCAAGTTATTAGATATTCATTCATTAATGGGAAATTCGCAAAAAAGCTCATGCATTATTGAAAATTGCAAAAAAAAAAAACCCTGCATTATTAAGATAAAGTAACTATGTTAAGTTTAAACTTAAGGGAGGAACTAGAAATTGAATTTCTTAATAATGCAGATACAATTTTTAATAATCTAGGTCTTTTTTTTGGGGGGGGGGGGGGGGGAATTTCTGTTATTAAATTCAAGAATTTGAGATATTTTATTTAATATGATATTAATATTTTTTCAAGCAGTAATGGCTGAGGCAAGAGAGCCGCAAGCCGCATCGAAGGCAGTAGAAAACAACATGTTTGAACTAAAATTTAATCAATTCTAGTATAAAACTCCCATATTATACCATATTTTTTTTCTTTCTGAAAGAGCTGGGCAGAAAAGGAGTTATATGATATTTCATGTTTTGTCGGGACAGTGATATATTTTCAGTTCCAAAATATCTACATTTTATAGGGGTATTTCAAAACAGACCTGATATTTCACGACGAGTTATAACACGCCGAAATCAAGACAACAATATATATAACTTACTAATAATATAATAAGAGTATATATAATTCATTTTTTGCAACAGTATATACATAAACAGTGAAAACAATATACAAAAAACAAAATAGTATATATACAAATTCAAAAAGTAAAAAATACATAAAAAATAAAAACAATATATAGAACAATAAAAATAGTATATAGAAAAAATAATATATTGAAAAGTGAAAAAACAGTATATATACCGCCCGTCGTGATTCGGTATGCTACAGGGCCATCATGATATCATATTTCCCATTTCAAAAAGTGTAATGTTACTATTTACTAATGAAAACTCGAAGCAAATCTCTTAGTAAATTATAGGTATTAAAGTTTTAACTATCTACAATGCATAAACCAACAATGTTCTCACAAAACCATAATATAACGCAAAACAGCTCAGATTTTCAGACTTATCACATTATCTACTTCTCTACCATATATTATGATAAGTAAAAAAAATAGGGAGAACTTTGTTCCAAATCTAACAGTTATATTCAGAAAGTTCTTGTAAAATGAAATTCAAACCAAATTGTACCATTCTTGCTGGTGCTTAAACAAGTTAAAAGTTAGATCTGAATTGAGACCTAATCGATTCATAGTTACATAACCAAAAGGTTAGTTCATCTAATATACAATACAACTATATACCATTTTGGAAGGGCTTAAGTTAAAATGACAATACAAAAACATAAAACTAAGGGTCCATTTGGCAACGTTTTTTTTTTACGTTTTTTTTTTTTGCTAAAAAATAAACGAAACATGTTTGGTTGGAGGGCCGTGTTTCCATTTTTTTTGCTCAAATCAGAAAAAATAAACGGAATTATGGAAACATGAAAATCTCGTTTCTACTTTGTTGTTTTCATTTCTATATATATGCACGTGATTACCTTCTAAGCTTTTATACAACTTGTCATCATATGGTCAATCTATACTAAAAGTAAAATGAAAACATGAATTTTTCTCTCTCTTTAAAGTCCAGTCAAGATAGAATAAAAATAAATAATAATAATAATAATAAGCAAGACAAAATCAAAATGTTATTGGCATTTTCACATTCTTATATATGTAAGTCATTTGTTTATAAAGTTATAGTTATATTAATTTTCCCATATTACTTTATTATGTTATTTTTAGTCAATTTATCATTTTTAGTATACATATTATGTTTCACTGCACCAATATACCGTTTTATCATGTCTATATTATGTTTTATGTACCTATATATTAAAAATGAAATCAATATATTGACACTGAAAATAATATATTGATACTAAAAACAATATATTAACATAAAACACTATATAACAAAATTAAAAATAATTCACTGATACAGAAAATTACGTTGGTATGTGAAAACTGAAAACACTATTTAAACAGTACATTATCCTAGGTTGGTATGATCTATGAAATATACATTTGATAAAATACTATGTAAGAAAATTTATTATCAATTTCAGAAACAAAAACAGTAATTTTGAAAACAAAAACAAAAAAACAAAAAACTGTTTTTCGTTTTTAAAAAATAAAAAACAAAAATGATGCCAATCAAGCCCTAAAGAAACAAATGAAGCTTAATAGATCTGAGTGTATTAGGAAAATGACATTCAACACTGGCATTGAATCTTAACAGGTCATTTAAGTCAAATTTTGCATATATGCTCCTTTTAGCATTTTCTATTTTTTATTTTTTTTTCGCTGAATGCACTGAAATACCTATTTACAACACAAAATCCTTGTCTTAATTATCACAAGTGAAAGAAATTAACAGTACCAGAGATAATGTACTCACAAACTATAAGATATAGAAACTCGACCATAATTATTATAAGTAATCACTATCCAATATAGATCGACTTTGTTCTTGCTCTAGCAGTTCATGTCATAAGCCACAAGCCCTTCCAATCCTGATTTCTCTCAAAACTGCACAAAATAAAACCATATATAGATATTAACAGGACAAAATCAATTGATGAAAACTGGATAGGTGGGTTTGTTGGTTTTAACAAACCCTTGTGCTCCCGGAAGGAGCAAGCATGTTAAAGTTCTATACTACAGAATCTATCCATTATTTACCATGCCATTCATGCTGAAATTAATAAAGCTCATTAGAATGAACACATGCTTACCACTTATCAATGAAGTGCCAATAACAATTATGAGTGTTTCTGCTCTTTAGTTTCGTTGATCATCAGACTCATTAGCTGTCTTTGAGCTTGTAACAATTCCTGCACTCCGGTTTCTTTAATCATCAAACCAGTTTGTCTTCTTCGAATGTGTAAACATTGTGCATATTCTTCCTTATTGGGCACATAATTAAACCACTGCAAAAAATTACATGCATAACTTAGTAAATTCCTTCAATAGTAATATACATTTCAAACTGCAGAAACTAACCTGTATGTAAGGTATATTATTTATTTGGCACCACTCCCTCATCATAGGGCAATCCCGAATTACTACATCTTCAAGTTTAGCTTGGAATATTTCAACAGGCGAGATACACAATTCCCTACATTGGATTACCATCAGGGTTTTAAGGGAAATCAGGCAATGCATATCCATTATAGCCGTCAATTTCATGCAATTCCATAACTGAACCTCTTTCAAAGCATTTGAGTATTTGAAAGATGGTATGGAACAGAGTTTATCACACTTCAGTACTAAGGACTCGAGTGTATACGGAAAAAATTCACCCTGTAAATGACAAATCTCTGGGCAATCCCATATCTCAAGCACTTTCAAAGCATTTGAGTATTTGAAAGATGGTATAGAATAGAGTTTATCACACTCCTTCAGTACTAAGGACTCGAGTGTATCCGGAAGAAATTCACCCTGTAAATGACAAATCTCTGGGCAATCCCGTATCTCGAGCACTTTCAGAGCATTTGAGCTTCTGAAAGATGCTATAGAACAGAGGTTATCACAATCCTTCACTATTAAGGACTCGAGTGTGGATGGAAGAAATTCACCTCGTAGATGACAAATCTCTGGGCAGTTCCCTATAGTCAAGCGCTCTAGGTTGCTGAGGTTGTTTAATCCATCAATAGATACCACCTTTTTGCAATTAAATAACTGAAGCGTTGTTATCCTAGGAAAGTTTGTCCCATGAGGGAGATACTGCCCGGTAACAGTGCAGAAATGATATGAAATGAATTCATTGCTTTCTTGGGGCTGGCCTACCAAATAGGGTTTTGTGCATATGAACTCAAGGCACATGCTGTTGTGGCCATACTGAACAAATGGGATTCCTCGATCATTGGATATGCTTAGCACTTTAAGTGGAGATACATTCTGATGCACAAACACAGAGATCGATTTAATACATAATTAGAAAACTGGAAATGTTCAAAAATGGAAAAGCTTGATTTTACCTCGAAGTAATTAAGTTCGTGTTTCAGACACCATCTTTTGAGCCTAGGGCAATCAACAATTTGAAACTTATCAGGAATGGACATAATTGCTGGGAGGTTAAGCAGAGGACACGAGGTTAATCGCAAGTCTGTGAACAAATTCATGTTTTCTATGTGAATAATAGAACCAAGATATCGGCAGTGAGCGATGTGCACACCCTGAACCATTGATTTGATGGGCAAAGAGATTATAGAGAATCCACAATTTATTATCTCTAGCTGCTGAAGTTCATTAAAGCCTCTCAGTACCAACTCATGTAATGAAGCCGGGCAATGCTTAATAACAATACTCTTGATTCCATATGCATTATTGTTGAAATATTGATTATATAGTTGAACTATCTGTAGACTTTTACATTCACTTATATACAAAGAACTTAGAGAGGGAAAGGAAGAGGTACGTAACTCCAATAAGCTTGGACAATGTTCTACCAAGAGCTTCCTAAGACGTGGAAAATCTCCATTAACAACCGAAAATCGTTCCCACCTTTTCATGTATCTGCATTCAAGCGTTTCAAGTGACAAAAAGCGGTGTTCTTCACAGTTCCTGGTGTTCTCGTCACTGTCTCCAAATACTTCGATACCGAAGTTTATTAAATACAAATATTTCAAGGAAGGCAGCTTACTCAAACAAGATAGATTATCATTTCCAACATTAGTATCTTCAAGAACAAGTGTGCTCACTTTCGCAAGTGAGCAAGGATCTCCAAACCATCCAGGAAATTTGAGCCCATTGTATCCATATATGGCCAGTTTCATGACATTACTACTTGGTTGGAGGCTCTCCAGCACAGCTTCCTCAATTTCCTCACTGTCCATTACATCAAGTGAGCTACTTGAAGAAACCTTCAAATAGAGTACCCCTTCTACTTCATCACCCTCCGTAAAATATATATTCTCCAACTTAGGATTAACCTTCCATCCTAACTTCACGTTTTTCAGATTATGTTTCGAGATCATATGAGCATTCCGAGAATATCCTGCATCGACAACATTTTCGAGCCCTGAGATAGATAAGGTTCCTCTAAGGTTAATCAAATCCTTCACCTCCCCCAACCCCATATGGTTATCATCCCCCTTGACATGAAGTATTGCTTGCAGATTTTCGAGATTAGTTAACCTCCCAATCTCAGGTTTCATGCTCTTAATTTCAGAATGACAAATGTCCAGATAACGTAAGCTAACAAGTTGTTCTATGCCACTCGGTAACTCACTGAGCTGGTAGCAACATTTCAGATCTAATATCTGCAAGTTTTGAAGCAGGCATATAGAATCTGGCAGCTTTCTGATTTCTCGACTACATAGCCTAAGGAATCGTAGGTTAATGAGTTTCCCAATGCCTCTCGGCAGCTCCAAAACCACATAACAGTTTTGGAGATCCAATGTCTGGAGGTTGTAAAGTGAGCACAACGATTCAGGCAATCTTCGCATGTTATGCCCAGCAACACATAAGTAACGCAAATGCTTCAAATTTCCGATTGAGTCCGGTAACTCTGCACCATACAAATCTACATCTAACACCCTTAGGCAAGAAGCTAGTGAAATTACAAAAGAGTTGTTCGAGTAAGCATCCAATCTATGATTTAATAGTGTCCGTAGAGCTCTAGGATTATTTACGGAGAGAAAATCTGATAATACCGTGTTGCCTCCTGTATATAAATGGTGAACTCCATATGAGATGCCAGAGCATATTTTACTTGAAAAGGATGCTGCCAACTCATGGATCATTGCATGCATCTTGTACACGGACTCCCCATACTTAGTAAATGATAATAACAACGACCGGCCATACAACTCATCAAAATATTTCCTACCAACATCCTCCATTCTTTTATTTGAATGCGGATCAATATAACCTTGGGCCATCCACAGCCTAACCACCTGATCTCTTTGGAACTCCCTCTCTTTTGGAAACATCGAGAAATAAAGGAAGCATGGTCGCAAGTGTGATGGCATCATGTAATAACTCAGTATCAATGCGGACATAATTTCTTTTCTTCCCGCATCAAGTTCCCAAATATAACCTCTCAGGACCTCATTCCACCTTTCACGGTCTGTTTCATATTGGAGGACACCTCCAAGTGCCTTTATAGCCAAGGGCAAGCCACCGCACTTTCTCACAATTTTTTCCCCAATTGCTACTAAACCAGATTGCTCAATAGGATTATGGGTACCAAATGCACAATTCTTGAAGAGGATCCAAGATTGGTCCTCAAGCAAGGAATCCAAATGGTATGGAGGTACAGTCTGCATAATCTGAGCAGCAAAAGTAGAACGACTGGTGGTCAAAATTCTAACCATTTTGGCACTTTTGAAGACAGTTGTGAAATGCTCCCATAGGTTTCTCTCTTCGTTCCATACATCATCCAACACAAGCAAGAATTTTCTCCCTTGCAACTTCTCCATGAGATCCTCTTGAAGCTTGTTTGGCTGACTAACATTACAATTCTTCTCTGTTATTGATTCAATAATTTCTCTTGTAAGGCGTATGACATCAAAGTCATCTGACACAGACACCCAAGCCCTCTGGTCAAACAACCGGCAAACCCTCGGGTCATTATATATAAGCTGCGCCAGAGTTGTTTTGCCCACCCCACCCATTCCCACAATCGGGATAACAATAAATGAAGAATTTTGAGAGTTTAGAAGGTCGATTACTTTTTCTTTGTCTTCCTCTCTCCCAATGACACCGTTCTCATTTACAAGAGATGTACTTGGTGGCCTCTTTCGGGCACCGTGAAATCGTCTCTCACCATCTTCCTCCCTCAAGCTAAATTTTTCACGAGCCTCAAAAATCTCCTGGAACTTCTCTTTAATCACTTTTATCCTATCAGCAACTCCAACTGGGAACGCTGGGAAAGAGATATCATCGGTAATACCAAAGGCAGAACTAGAAGACGAAGAGAAAGAAGCAAAGGATGAGAGCATGGATATCATCTCCATTTTCCTTTTATTCCCTACAAGATGGAAAGGAAAGGAAAAAAAAAGCTTTACAAACAATAATCTAGGTGAAAGTGATTGTTTATTTCGTAAATAATACTCATATAATTCACTAACATATGCTAATTATGAACAATTCTATATTGGAGTACACATACCAAATGTAACAAATAGTCCATGCACATTATAAAAATAATTAAAAATACACGTATTGCCGTACGATAAAAAAAATTCTTCTCAAAAATTCTTTTAAAAATCCCATTAATTTGATTAATTTTGCACAAAAATTCAATGAACTGAACTTAAATTTCATGGTGTCTAACAATTATGGCATCGCATAACACATTTCTACTGATTGGCTCATCTATTGCAAGTCATATCCATTATTCATCAGGAAATTTATATAATCTCATACCTACTGAAAGGAATCAATTCCCGATTCTGATCATCCAAACTTATAGAAGAGCCTAACCAATTCAATTAAATTTTAAATTCAGTATTTTACAGTTTTTTCAGTCAAAAGCTTTCAACATACCCTTATTACTGGTCTCTGAAGCACCACCGTCTCTGCCTTCCAGCGCGAATTTCATCAGCTCATACTGGTACTCATCCAGCACATCCTCGGCCTCATGAGCGACCCCTCTGAGGTCGGAAAGCCAGATTTCGACGGATTTATCACGGATCTCTCTATCCTCTGCATCTTGAATAACGGCTTGGATACGCCTGAGCGTGCGATGCAAATGCTCTAATTCTAGTCGGATTCTATTGTTTTGGCTGGCAATGGATGATGATTCCGGCTCTGGTTTTTGTAAAGCTTCCACCAGTTTTCCCGTCAGTGATCGGATCGAGGATATTAGCGCTCTTGCCATTGTTTAGCTCGCATATAATCAATCTCCTCTTATTGTGAACCTTACAGAATACGTTAGCTTGTGACTGGTGAGTGATTTGATTGATTGTGAGAAAGGGAGTTGAAAGAGAGAAGAAGTGGGGGAGGAAAGATACAAGAAGCACGGACAGAGAACAAGAGGAGGAAAAAAAATACAATATTCGGCTCTCATGTGGTGTTAGCTTGAATTAGTTGTCTATTCTTAATTATTATTCTTTTTGCCCAGCGAATTCGAAATGAGCGTAATGATAGTGTAATAGATAATGCTTAATTTAATACTTTATGATACATTACATGTTTAGAGCGGCGGTCTAGATAACTTTTTCTTTTTTAATTTCAGCAAAAAAGACGTTTTTCTTTTTGCATTGTAGGCCTTTTGGCCCAGCCTATAATACCGTTATGTTATGATGCTATTGCTATGCAGTTCAATGATTTAGACCGATGACGGTGGTGATGGAGATGGTCATAGTCAGATTAACTATGAAGAGTTTATTAAGGTCTGATAGCCAAGTTAGTGAGGAGCTTTCACTCTTCATTGGATCATGTGAAATTGCTACTGTTGTTTTATTAACTAATTGATGATGTATATTTCCCATGCTTCATTGCGGTATTTTGAAGTTTTTCTAATTTTAGTTGTCATATTTATCATATTTTTTAAAATAAACAATCAATTATGTAAAATAAAGACAACGAAAAAATTCCGGATAAATAAATCAATTATCTATCTTTGCTAGATCACGTTAACATACCAGCTACAATTCAATACAAATGCAAAAACTATATACACAATGAAGCAATAATTCTTACATAATACCATACAAAGTAAATGAAGCACTAGTTCATATATACCATACACAAATATGTACATTACAACTATAAATATATATAATATCATATAAGCTGCTGAATTTCTTTTTGGTTGAATCCATCAGATAAATTCTTTGAACTTAAAACCAAAATGAAATAAATATCAAATACTAAGAAATTTTGTATGTTAAATTAGTACAAAATTCAGAGCAAATGTATATCTGAAAGAATCGGCTCAGTCACTCAAAAAGCATTAAGGCAGCTGGTTTATGTCAATTTGATTTTTCATCACCTCAGCTTCTTTAGTTAAACAAAGTCATCACATTAATCTCTTCCTCTTTAAAATTACTTATAAAGTATTGGTACCATAAATTGCCAAACCTTGAGAACTCAAGTCAAGTGGTACCCATCAATTTTGAGAGAGACCCAATTTCAAGTCACATCGAAACAATGTGTACTCTTAAGAACTTTAATAATGAATGTCATTATTTCTTTATTTTCACCAATAACGGTAATTGAGATATTAGATTATAGTCAAAGCATACCAATTTCAAATACATATGTCGTGATCAAACAACTTATCAAACAATATGAGATAATTAGTACGATCTAAAACAACACAACACAATCATGAAAATTAGAACATTATCAATTTAATTTTAATTATTCTAACATTTTATCTTTTAAGTATTTTACTAGCAACCTTTGTTTCCTTTTAAAATATCAAATATCTTGCCTGGAATTAAAAAGTATTCTCACTTATGTGTACAACCAATACATCTGTACTATTAATACAAATCTAGATTTTACAAAAAAAAAAATTACATAGAAATAATGTATATGTATGTAAATATTAGAGGTGGCCGCAAACAGGCGGGTCAGGTCGGATTTGAGTCGGGTCAATTCGGGTCATTTCGGGTTACGGGTTAATCAGGTTTCGGGTCACTCGAGTTGCTAGTTATGCAGGTTATTCAGGTTTCGGGTCATTCGGGTTACAGATCATTCTAGTTTCGGGGTCCTTCGGGTTTCATATCATTCGAGTTCGGGTCAATTCTGATTTCTAGTCGCTCGAATTCAGGTCGGATCGGACGGGTTTTTGCGGTTGGATCAAATTTTGTCAGCTCCATATGTAATTGTGACATAGTTTGTTTTTTCTTATTTCTTTATGTTATATTATATTCTGCTCTATTTGAATATGCTTGTCTAAACATATTTATTTCATATTTCATCACAATTCATCAAGCTTAATTGGGAAAAACACACATATCCAATTACAACTCAATCCATAAATAAATATACAAATAAAAACATAATATAAAATTATAAATATACCCTCTTAAAAGCTGAAGGTCACACAATATCACTTAGTCTCATCTCCTCTTGACCATTCAAGCCATTCCCTCAATTTCAACTCTTGTTCCGATTTAAACATATCATAGTTTTCCAATAAACTCGCATTATCACTAGAATTCTCAACCGACTCATCTGATTGGTCGGTCGGTGACATCACAGGTGACATCATCGCCTCACTATTTATTCCTTTATTCGATGAAATCTTGTGAAGAAGTCTATTTGAAACTGGCCGCCTTTTGTTTGGCTGATTTGAACATGGATGTGAAATAATTCTGATTGGACGGTCCAATTGACTCGGAAGGTTCCGGAATGTTTGAACCGGATCGTGTGAATTGAAAACCCCAATTAGGAGTTTTCAATCAACCTAAACAAAAGAATAATAAATTTTTAATAATGTTTAATTTAGAGAAATGATATTTATTAATGTTCAATTGTAAAAAAAATAAAAATTCAATACCCTCTTTTAGGTTGGGAGGAATTGATGATTAAATAATATTTATTAATGTCTTTAATCATTTTGTCAGCAATTGAGAGCCCAAATTCTTCCATTGATTTAACCGCACAAATCGAATCCTCTATATATCTTCTGTGTGTAAGAGGGTGCTTCATGCACCTTCTCAGAAACCTTTTCCTACAAAAAAAATCAAATTTTATCACCCATTAAATTGGTTAAAGATCCCGAATTTTCAATTATTGTGATCCATTTTAACATTTCAGAGTGTATGGCAAAAATAACTCTGCTTTCTCCAATTGAAGGATAAATCAAACATCCCCAAATAAGAGTTGCGCAAGACCAACATAAATTGAATCAAAATAATTCAAAAAACATCAACCGATTGTGCAATTGAGGAAATGAATCAAACAACCCGAACGGAGAGGAGATTTTTATTTTTTAATGGCATCTTTAACCAACATATAATATAAAAGAAGGAAAAATAATGAGACATAAGTTAGTCATTTCAAAATCATGCTATCATAACATCATTATTAGAACTTAAATAAAAAATTAACTTAAATCATACTAATTTAACTAACAATAGTCAATAATATACGGATTTTCCTCAAGTTTTGCCTCAAAAAAAAATGATAATGTACAAATCTTCATCAATTCTTCGATTCAAGATTGCATTAAAAAAAAATCTTCAGTTGATTTTAGCTGTTATCAGTGGAGAGACATGTTTAGGTTCAAAACAATCAATTATGACTACATTAGCGTTGATTTCACATGTATCACTCAAGCAATTATTATTCCATCTTATCTCGGCATCTTTCGAAATATCAAATCATAGTCAGGTATTCTTTCACCACCACCTGCTTAAATTTAGATTTTACCACTGCTTTAAATAAAAAAACATTTTGATTTTCTCTAGTCTCTCAGTGTTTAAATAATCAATAAAAAATTGTTGGTCTCCAAGCAGTTAGAGAAAATGCAACAACTTTTGCTACATTTGTCACTCATCTGCTAACATCATATTTACTCAATAGTCTACAACTTTGTCAGCACATTTTCACAAATGTGTGATTCACATCGTGTATCTAATACATATGATGTGAAATAGACAAGTTAATTTCTATAACAAAAATACTTGAAGCGGTAGTCACACTATCTTTTCATTCCCTTTTTCATATCTTCTTGAGAAATTATGGTTTCTTTCAATGAACCAATTCACTGCAAAAGATACTAATTTCTTACATAAGGCCGAAGCCTCGGCAACATCTTGCCCTTATCTTTGGGAGTATTTTTTTTTACGTTCCTTTTAAGCACGAGAACATTATTGACAACACTTGTCCATGTTCATGTTAACGATTATTAGCATCTTATGCTATTTGTCCTTTTCAAGGACCTATCGTGAGACATAAATAGATATACTATTCTATTTGAATAATATGCAAAGACTATTATTCTTTAAATATTTCATATAATGGCTCCCACTATTTTTAATCAAATCAATAACTCTTAATTGCATTGATTCGGAAACTTTCAATCCTTGAAATTTCATAGTGAGACAAGATCCATATTTCAGTTAAGTCCTAAGTGAGCTTTGGCTCATCGCCCAGAACTTAACTTATTTAGGTAGGAACAATTCCAATTGTATCTCATACAACTCTTGAACAATATAAGATAAGCATCATATGCTCGACGTATATATCCTATCGTATGCCCCGAGCCCAAGTCCGACTTGATAGCCTAGTTAAGTCGAACCATGTCTAATCATCGGCAACATAGTACCCAACACACTCAGCTTTGGCATGACCTATGTTGGTTCCTATTTTCCGCATTCTCTCATCCTAAGATTGTCCCCACATACCCAGCTTTGGCATGACCTATGCAGGGTCGATCATAGTATCGAGAGATTTAGACTTATGGAAGGCATTTCATGACTTAATATTATTTAGAGGGATTTTGAATTTAATATAATATATTATTATGTATTCATGAAAGAACATCACATGTACTAATAGAATAGACATAATAATAACGTTATATCATGGCATTAATCTTTATGAACTAACATAAAGATTTCCTAATATATATTTCATCTCCATGAAATTTTTCTTAGATTGTATATGAAAATCTTATCTCCATGTATAGAAATCGATGAACTCTTTCATCGCCATGATGTGTAGTTAAAAATGAACTTGTCATCTCAATGATGTATTCATGATGGACGATGAACTCCTTCATCTCAATGATGTATGTGTTATGCCTAATGAACTTTCTCATTATATCAACACATATCAACTAATATATCAAATATAAACATAATCATATTATGTTTCGATTATTTACCCATTTACAAAATATATATATATAAGGCTTATGAATGCGAATTTGGGGCACGGTCGTCATTGTCAACATTTGACAAGTCAAAAACCAATATTTGATTTGGTCAACATTTGACAAGGTCAACGATCAACATTTGATAAGGTTACCAGTCAATGGTCAACATTTTGACCATGTCATGATCAACTTTTGACCAATTCATTGGTCAACAATCAAGGGGTAAATTAGTGTAGTCAACTGTCAATAATTAACAGTCAATACAATCAACAGTCAATCATAGTCCACAGTCAACACAGTGGGTCAACAGTCAACTGTCAACATGGTCAACACCTGGTCAACTTTGTCAACACACATTTTCTACACATTAATGCACCATATGCATCTTTTCATGAATTCAATACATCACATGTAACTTTTCATGAAATAATGCATCACATGCACCATTTCAAAAAGGTAATTCATGGTATGCACCCTTTCATGAAGGCACAACTATTCAAGAGGTCGCAACTCTTGCGATTGCACCTTTTCGGTCGTACCTCTTAGTTGCGCATGTCGATTACACCCGTTGGTCGCACCTCTTGGTCGCAACCGTTAGTCGCAACCTATTAGACGTGATATTTGGATCATATCCATTGGTCACATCCTTTAGTCACACCCTTTGGTCACACTCATTCGTCGCAACCTTATGGACGTGACATTTGGATCGCATCCTTTGGTCACACCCTTTAGTCGCACCCTTTGGTCGCAACCTTTCGTCGCGTCTTTTGATTGTGACATTTGAATCGCATCCCTTGGTCACACCCGTTAGTCGCACCTTTTGGTCGCACCTTTTGGTTGCACCCTTTGGTCGCACCCTTTGGTCGCATCCGTTGGTCGCAACCTTTCGTTGCGTCTTTTGGATGTGACATTTGAATCGCATCCCTTGGTCACACCCGTTAGTCACACCTTTTGGTCGCACCCTTTGGTCGCATCCGTTGGTCGCAACCTTTGGTCGCATCCATTGGTCGCAACCTTTCATCGCGTCTTTTGGATGTGACATTTGAATCGCATTCCTTGGTCACACCCGTTAGTAGCATCTTTTGGTCGCACCCTTTGGTCGCATCCGTTGGTCGCAACCTTTGATCGCACCCTTTGGTCGCAACTCTTGGACTCAACTTTTGGATCGCATTCCTTGGTCGCACCTTTTAGACGCAATCCTTGGTCGTGACCTTTGGATCATATTTTTTGGTCGCAACTATTGGATGCAACACTTGGACGCAACCTTTGGATCGTATCCCTTGGTGGCAACTTTTGGAGACTACTTCTGGATCACATCTATTCATCACATCTTTTGATCGCATCTCTTAGACATAACTTTTGGATCACATCCTTTGGTCATATTCTTTGGATACATTCTTTGGATGCAACTCTTAGATCATATCTTTTGGATACACCTCTTGGTCCATATCAAAGTATATTTGAATATTGTACGAATCATTTAAAGTGCAACCATATAATTTCATTAATTATATTTTGTGAAATCTGGTTCATGCATCAAATGCATAGTTTAAATATCAAATATAATTGGGCCGTGCAACCAAACAATTTTGGTCAAATCATGCGCACCAATATATGATTTGTACTTAACCGGTTTGACCAAATTATGAGATGTATATTAATTAATCATGTTATGTGATGTCTAGTCGGTTTGGTCAATTAAGATGTATATTAATCTTCATTGAAAAGTAGACCGGCGCCAAAAGATGCATACTTAATTCGGCCATGTGTTATTATGTTTTTATTATGTTATCAAAATATGTATACATGATACTTAATAACACTTATTAATATCATGTGTTTTTATCAGAATTTGGTCACACCTTTTGATTGTATCATTTTTACTATAAAACCCTTACATGCACCTTTTGATTATCTTATCATCATATGAATTCTTTCAAAAATATGGTACATCACATGCACCTCTTCATGAATCTCCAAACCTTCGCATCCTTTCAATTAAGAATATTCAACACTTGAAAACTCTATATACAAGCCTTATAATTATAAATCAAAATTACAAATCGTAACTAAATAGTATATATCTCATATATACCGTCTTAATTTAACCGAAACACGTACGTCACTCTGATACCACTGTTGGGTTTTGGACATGCATAACGCAGCGGAAAACTAAAAATTATTCGTCCAAAACCCATCCCGAGAATCCGTGCGTATCGGTTAAATCAAAGAAATAAATCTTAAAGATACCTTTCGGATTACGCTTAATCCGTGACGCTCAAACCATGCATGTTGTCCAAGCGCCTCTAAACCGGTTATCGTCCTAACCGATTTTCCGTCCGTCTAATCCGTCTAGGTCGGATCATGCGGAAGCCATCTACCGCACACACAATCGGTCTCCACCAAAACTCTCAACAACCCGTTCTCATCTTCTTAGGCCGAATAGATCACAAGCGCCGAAAGTACGAATGCCTCTACCGGTATCCACACGAACAAACTTCTTAAAACGGGAAGAAGAACAATATATATGCTAGTAGCTTGTTCTTCTCTTGCACAAGAAAACTCTTTTTCTTCTTCTTATTATGTCTCACAAAAGATGTATAATTCTCTCATATAATTGCACCCTTTCATTTTGACATATAAAAGGAAAGCACCCTTTAGTAATTTTGTCACACAAATGAGAAAGGATATTTTCCCTCTTTTGTCTCACAAAAGAGAATGAGAAATAATGAGAGAGAGAGAATCATTTGGTACAATGAATTTGGAGCCCTCTATATCCTTATATAGAGGTGAAGAGTCATGTCTATTCACACTAAAAGATGTGTATGGCATCACTCATCATTATCCACATATCATCATCTAGACTCTTCTAGATTACATGATCTTGTGTGCTCATAGTCTTTATATACATATATATCACATCTTATCACATAAGATGACAATATCTTTTGTGACATTCCTATGCAACTCATCATATAAGTCGCTAGGATTTTCTGCGCCCGTTTCAGTTTATTCTTTGTATGTGGCCCTGTAGGTTCACTTAATGTTGGCAATAAACTTGACCGTCTATAAATCATGAGCGGACTCTAGCAAGCCATCATGACTACCCAATTTAAGTGAATATTAGTGATCTGATTTACCTAATCAACAATCACGTATTTAGTCCCTTTGTCACGCGATATCTATATCGATCATAAGGCATGTAATACGCCATCCTTATATTAATCGAATTAATATTTCTTGATCCCGAATTAAACTGAACAAGAACAAATGACATTAATAATTCTTATTAATTCATTTGAGTATGGCCATACATTTCTTCAGTTCAATTCATCAAGAGGCCTAAAGATATCTCTCTCATTTATGAGAGGAACAAATCCCGTCTTGATTACACTCATCCCTCTACATGATTCATTGTATACCTAATTATAACCGTTATGACCACCCGGTTAAAGGCAGTGTTAGATTATATTAAAGTATAAAATTACTCATGCTGGGAACCGAGACAATCTCAGGTCAGAGGACTATAAATACTTTATGTTACAAGAATCGCTAATGACGTAAAACATGTAGCATTCTTATGGCGGGTCAGTCCAATATATGGTCTCTAACATATACCTATGTTAATGACTTGATAACTATTTATCCATGATCAGTAAAACATGATCATCAATCAACTAATATAGTGGTGTACATTTATAGCTTGCATATAAATATATATTTATTTATATCCGCAAGTATATTTGTCTCCACAAATATCCTATAAATGACCAGGGACGATTTAGAATAGCGTTCATAATACTTTATAGTTTTACTATCAAAGTCACGCACTTTGATGATATGAAGCTGAATTGCATATTCATGGTCTATTTTAATTATATTAAAATAACTTATACGTACATATTATATGAAATATCTTAGAGTAATTATAATGTTTGTTAATTCAATCCGTCAACCTAGGTCACAAACACTTTGGCCTAGGGCATAACACCATCACTAAGCATATTGCACAGTTCATTGTATGGCTTTAAGAATCTTATTCATCCCATTAACAAGAATTGTTTCTTGTATATTGAACTTTTTCAATAAACGGACGATAAGTGCACTTCTTAATTGTATGAACGTCGTAGGCAAGAATCCTCTCTTGCATATTGAACTCTTTCAATATATATTGTTGAAAGCATAGAATCCAATTCATATGTCTTTCATTGTTCATATTAGTGCCATAAACAAGAACTCTTTCTTGCATATTGAATATTCAATATATATATGGTCGAAGGAGTAGAATTCAATTCTTATGTCCTTGTATAGCTCAAGTGAATGTCATAAGCAAGAACTCTTTCTTGCAGATTGAACACTTCAATAGATGGGTAAAGACATATAATCTCATTCATATGTCTTTCATCATTCATATGACCACGGTAAACAAGAACATTTCTTGCGTATTGAATTCTTTCAATATCTTACTAATGTACTTTATCTTATAACCATAAGTCTGCATAGACTACAACTCCCAACTATTAGGATGGTGAAGGTTCTTTGTTGTAATACTAGAAGACTATCATACTCTCACTGAATTTCTTGAAACCGATGTGGACTTATGTATTTCGATTAAGTCAAATTCTTCAATTTAATTTGATAAAAATAGATTCATCCTGAGATGCTTGCTTTAGTCCATTCACGAATGAATTTACCTTTCAGAATTCTTGTGAGCACAAAACTCTTGCCATGTATTTAAGATACATCCACATTAAAGTTCCTATAAAGGAATGTGAGTTTTATATACTTGTTCCATCATTCACAATCGCATTGTGCTATGGAAGTTAGAATTCGTAATAGTAACAAGTGAGAAAGTCTTTTTACTATAGCCCATACTATAGCTACTTTCTTCGCTATTTTAGGTTATTCATGTACTGTATGCAATGGTCATCAAGCCATTGGATACTCCAATCAAGTTCCAAACATGATTGCTTGTATATGCGCTGCATCTCAGTTCTCATGGTCCAACCATTTTGAGAACATTGTCTCTTCACAGTCTCCTCGGTAGAAAGTCGACTCATCCTCTATGAGCATCTTTTATGAGAGATCATATCTCTCAGCCTAATATCTACCAGGTTTGTGAGGAGGACTTTATGTTTCAAGTACAGCCTTATCAACTACTTTATAGCCTCATTAATGGTTCATCACTAGTATGTGGACCTCGAACCTTTCGAGATGTATTACACTCCCACTGCTTCTTTAGGAGATGAGATCTCTTTTAAAGAAGTCTGAATTATGAGTAGCAAACAATTTGAACTCATAATGGATGTAAAACAATATCGAGTCGATATTCCAGAAAGATTGTTGTGTTGACACTATCAAATCTTCTGACACGAGTCGTACTTCAACCTTTAAAGACAATTTGGGACTATCCCAAACCCATATCATATATGGTGTCTATTTGAACCTTATGATATTCAGTGTTTAGTATATTCAAGAGTATAAAACTATAAGAATCTCGGAGGCATAGATTGAATCTTATCCAATAAGTTTCATCTTCTTCTTGATGTGCACATCGTGAGATGCTGCATATAGAATTAATTGTGAAACCCTTTTCACAATTTCTAAGATAATTGTCAAACTATTGACTCAATTACTTGCCACCTCGATCTGATCGAAGTGCTCTTATTATTTTGTCAAGGCGATATTAAATTTCATTCTTTAAATACTTTGAACATTTCAAACATTTTATGTTTCATTAAGTAAACCTTTTACTTAAAATATTTTAATATGAAATTCTAATATTCCCTATTTCTAGTCGGCTTCCTTTTTGTCTCTCGTGCATCTACATGCATGAGACTCAACAAACTAACCCATCAACTTTGTGATGGTTGTCCATTATCATCTTGTTCGATAAAATTCGCACGTCTCAATTGATCCTAGATCCAATGAGTCTAACGTGAAGGAATTATGGCCTAGGCCAAAGTGTTGGACTACATATTAGACTATGAGAAACGTGTTTATTCATTTCATATATGAATGAGTGTATGCATGACTAACGAATGACACTTTGGATTCACGTCATCAGAATATGTGATTCTGATAGTAGAACTGTGAACCAACGAATGACATTCTAAACCGTCCCTAGTGATACGTAGGAGGTTTATAGAGATAAACATACTTCAAGTAAGAAGCTACATATCCACACTAGTATATTCGCAGACTAGATGATCATGTTCTGCTGATCATGGACATAGGGATGTCAAGTCTGGAATATGGGTGCGTGTTAGAGAACATGTACTGGACTGACCACACTATGAGAATATGCATGGTATCTGTCATTAGTGATTCTCATATGAATAGTGTGCTTGTTCCTACGACCTGAGGTCACCATGGATTTCTGTATGAGGAACTGCATACTTTAATATGATCTTACGTCATCCGTAACGGGATGATCATTAGGGTCATCATTAGGTATGCACTAAATCATGACGAGGAATGTGAGTGACCAAGATGGGATTTGTTCCTCTCGTTAAGAGGGAGATATCTCTGGACCCCCTGATGAACTAGGATTGAAGGAAATGCATGGCCATGCTCAAAATAGATTAACATGTGTTGTTAATATCATTTTGTATTTACTCAGTCTAATTCTCGATCAGGAAAGAAACTTTGATCAAACTCAAGGATGACATATTACCGTGCCTTGTGATCAAGACGTATATCGTAGAACAAAAGGAATAAGCAAATGTCTATTCAGATAGGTTTATGATCGCTGATCATTTCATTTAACATGGGTAGTCATGACATCAGTCTAGAAGTACTCATGACTTACAATCTTTAGAAGATCGTTGCCAGCGTTAAATGGAACCTACACGGTCACACGATGAACTCCATTCGTACAGGATGAAAATACCTCAATAACAGTTATACATGTGATGTATAAATGGGCGAAAGAATAAATCACATATTGGATATTTGATCACGCAGGAATTACTGTTCACGCACAGGAATTACTGTTCACGCGTTCGAACGGAACACATATGGTATGTGCTGATTTGCTTGGCGGATAAGCATCGTTTATATGGAAACGATGGTCCGTTCGAAGCAAGAATTATTGGTTCACGCGGCAGGCAAGATTTGTTTCCTTAACGAAAGTTGTGATTCTTTCACCCCTCTCTCTAGTATAAATAAAGAGGTAGCCCCCTTCTATTCGAAACACAATTCAGAAGACTTAGAGGCCGTCTTATATACAGAAATAGAGAGAGAGAGAGAGAGAGAGAGTTTTGAGTTATTTTCGGAAAGTATTTCCGGACTCGTCTAGCCGAGTCCGGTTATTCCGTACGTCTGAAGTTCGTGTGGATATGATAGAGATCTCCTGCTTTCGAGATTAGCGAGCGATCTAGTTCTTTATCCCTAGGAAGAGCAAGAAGGTTTGCAGAGTCGAGCTTCAGAAGCCAGAGGGAGAAGGAAGCAAGACGGAAGTTCGTTCAGACCTACATCTGTTTCTCTCTCCCGGATCAGGAAGATCCGAGGTATAAATTTTAATAGCATAATCTGTACCTTTATTTCCTTTACGATGATCCTAGGGAGGGTTTAACCCGTAGGTTCCGCTGCGCATGTAATGTACATGGCTACGGGTTTCCCAACATAACGTTCCACATAGGGTGGAGTTTAGAAATGCGACTCTCATTCTATGACTTAGATGACATTGCTAGAAGTATGGTATCAATGGACTTATTATTTAGCATATAAAGGTTATTTTCTAAGTGAACATTTCAAATAAACAAATCTAGGAAAATTTTATTATTCCAAATAATAAATTTTACAACTTTTAACGCTAATGTCGAAATAACATTTATTTCATTACAAGTCCACAATGGCTAAGTCAATAAAATCCTAGAGCTAATGTAGAAACTCTTGCTTCATTCCCCACTTGTAGATTGACTTCTCTCTAGCTAATCTTCTACTTCTGAGTAATATCCTGCACATTCAAAATGTGAGAATTACAATGGATATCCAATATCCAAGTAGAGATTTAGGAAGAGGAATACCTGAAATGGCAGTCATTGATTCTTCTTCTTGACATATCTTACATCCTGCTCTCCAGTGATCACGCAGAGAGCATGCAATCACTTCTTCCGATTCCTCGGGTTTAGGCAACTCCTTACCTTTACTCTTGATCCAGCTCTCCCATACGGCTTGTCTATTCAACTCCCTTTCCCTTTCAATCCAGAGGGCATTAATGACAACTTTTGCCTCTATGTCCTTCTCTGCCTCTTTAAGAATCTTATGCAATTCTGTGATCGTCATCTCCATCCGACACTTATGATATTCAGTAATGAACAAATCAAAGCTCGGAGGAAGTGATCCAAGAATCATGTCAACCGCGAATTCCCTTGGAATAGGCGAACCAAGTCTCTCTAAGTAATCAATGTGACTTCGCATCTTGAACACATGAGTATCCACAGAGGAGCCATGAGCCATCTTGCTCTTGATTAATAACTTGGTGACCTTGTAGCGCTGAATATTAGCCTGCTTTCAGAACATTTCCTTAAGCGCCTTAATCATATCATAGGCATCCATGAAACCTATCTGCTTCCGAAGCTTAGGTTTCATTTCTGCTAACATCATCCAGGCTACTTTATCAGAATCATCAATACACTTCTGATAAGTATCTTGAACGACTCTAGAAGCGGTCGAAGGCGGTGGATTTAGGATGGGTGTCTCAAGGACATACAACTTTCCTTCTCTCTTGAGAACAATTCGCAGAGTCCTGAACCATTCAGGGAAGTTTGTGCCATCGAGCTTATCCTTCTCAAGGATAGATCGCAAGTTCGTAAATTTCGAACTCATTCTACAAGTTTAATATGCAATGTAAAGTTTATTATTCTAATTTTGTTTCATATATTATACTCCCACTATTTTTCTTCAAATCAAACACTTTCAGTAGTATTGATTCGGAAACATTCAACTGACTGAAGTTTCATAGTGAGTCAAGATCCGTATTTTTCCAATTGCATCATATGCAATTCTTGCTTTTTATGGAATGAGCATCATATGCCCGGTGTATTATCCCATCTTGTGTCTTGAGCCCAAGTCCGACTTGCTAGCTCAGTTAAGTTTAACCATGTATGATTATCGGCGAAATGGAATCCAGCACACTCAGCTTTGGCATGACCCATGCTGGACGTCATTTCCCGCGTACCTTCTTTTACAAAGACAATCCCCCATATCCTCAGCTTTGGCATGACCCACATGGAAGACTGTCTAAGTACCGAGGGCTTCAGTGACATGGGGGGCACTTCCTTACTTAACATTCTGAAGGATTTTGTTTTAGATTTATAAATATAAACATCACAGAAACTAAGTTAAATATGGTATGAGCCTATTCCTCACGAGCGATCATGAGGTTCCTAATCCTAGATCTATCTCTAGATTGCAGGTATAATCTTCAACGAACCCTTCGTTGTGTGTGTGCGAGATCCAATCCCATCTTCCGAAGATTGCGCCAAGATCCTTGCATAGTAGTCTTGATATAATATATTTCCTAACAACTATCCTATTGCTAGAAAAGGTAATTTACAACTTGGACAACTCACATGTTGCCATAATAACAACTTTGGACAACTCACTGGTTGCCATATATATTAAATTAAATTATAAACATTCACACACAAGATTACATCACAGAACAATCACAGATCTAAAGCTCATATCATATTTATATTTAAATTTCATGTATAACAAAAATTAGGGTTTTTGCAAAAATCAGCCTTATTCCATTCGGAACGGATTCATTCTGTTCTGAACGGAATCAACGCTGAAAATCTCTGACTAAATTCCTGCCTATTCCGTTCTGAACGGAACTATTCCGTTCGGAACGGAATAACGCTGAATTTTCAGTTTCCTTTAATTTTAGTTCTGTTTCCAAAACAGATTTTGAAAATCTATTTTTCGAAACTCTAGAAAATCATAATATCCAATATTATACTCCTAGAAACTATTTCCGTGATGTTTTGAAATAATATTTTCAAAACACTAAAATTTATTATACTAGAATTTACTAAATTTTAAATATAATCGATGATTATTTCCTTAACGAACGCTCTGATGCCACTGTTGGGAAACCCGTAGCTGTTAGTAGTATGCCCTAGGCCAATATATTTGAGACCTAGATGTATGGATTGTGTTAAACAAATATTGTGTTTATTTGGAGATATTTTATATAATAAATGCGTATTGGTTATTTTATTCTTATTACTAAAATGAACCTTGAATATGATATTCAGCTTTATATCATCAAAGTATGTGACATCACTCATCATTATCCATATGTCAACATCTAGACTCTTCTAGATTACATGATCTTTTGTGCTCCTAGTCTTTATATACATATATATCACATCTTATCACATAAGATGACAATATCTTTTTGTGACATTCTTATGCAACTCATCATATAAGTCGCTAGGATTTTCTGCGCCCGTTTCAGTTTGTTCTTTGTGTGTGACCCTGTAGGTTCACTTAATGTTGGCAATAGACTTGACAGTCTATAAATCATGAGCGGACTCTAGCAAGCCATCATGACTACCCAATTTAAGTGAATATCGGTGATCCGATTTACCTAATCAACAATCACGTATTTAGTCCCTTTGTCACACGATATCTATATCGATCATAAGGCATATAATACATCATCCTTATATTAATCGAATTAATATTTCTTGATCCCGAATTAAACTGAACAAGAACAAATGACATTAATAACTCTTATTAATTCATTTAAGTATAATCATACATTTCTTCAGTTCAATTCATCAAGAGGCCTAAAGATATCTCTCTCATTTATGAGATGAACAAATCCCGTCTTGATTGCACTCATCCCTCTACATGATTCATTATATACCTAATCATAACCGTTATGGCTACTCGGTTAAAGGCAGTGTTAGATTATATTAAAGTATAAAATTACTCATGTTGGGAACCGAGACAATCTCGGGTCAAAGGACCATAAATACTTTATGTTACAAGAATCGCTAATGACGTAAAACATGTAGCATTCTTATGGCGGGTCAGTCCAGTATATGGTCTCTAACATATACCTATGTTAATGACTTGATAACTATTTATCCATGATCAGTAAAACATGATCATCAGTCAGCTAATATACTGGTGTACATTTATAGCTTGTATATAAATATATATTTATATATATCAGCAAGTATATTTGTCTCCATAAATATCCTATAAATGACCAGGGACGATTTAGAATAGCATTCATAACAGTTTTACTATCAAAGTCACGCACTTTGATGACATAAAGCTGAATTGCATATTCATGGTCTATTTTAATTATATTAAAATAACCCATACGCACATATTATATGAAATATCTTAGAATAAATATTATGTTTGTTATTACAATCAATCATCTAGGTTACAAACACTTTGGCCTAGGGCATAACACCATCAGAAACAACCCTCGCTTGCACAAACGGTTCTATAACCCACAAAAACGTATTCCATGTCCCCAAAATTACAAAAAATATCATAAGCATTTCCCAACTAACACAAGAAAATAATATTACCCTTGAATTTAAACCGTTTGATTGCTTAATAAAGGATCGGGATTCTAACAAGATCTTGCATCGCGCGGTCCTTGATAACGGTCTATATTGCCTCTTCAAGAGACCGAATGGAATAAATCGACCTTCCGCATTTCTCAACGAACGTGCATCAGCCAACTTGTGGCATAGGCGACTTGGTCACGCTTCTTTTCCAATTATTGAAAGTTTAATTAGGCAAAAGAAAGTGTTATTTTCTAATAAAGGAATGATGTTTTGTAATCGTTGTTGTGAGGGAAAAGCCCACAAGTTACCTTTTAATAAAAATGTTTCCCGTTCTTCTTTACCTCTTGAAGTAGTACACTCGGATGTATGGGGACCGGCTCCGGTCAAAGCTATAAATGTACATCAGTATGTTAGTTGACTGATGGTCATGTTTTACTGATCATGAATAAGAGTTATTAAGTCATTAACGTAAGTATATGTTAGAGACCATATACTGGATTGACCCACCGTGAGAATACTACATGGTTCGTGTCATTAGTTATTCTCGGTAAAGAATGTATCTGTAATCCTTAGACTTGAGACTATCTCAGTTTCCTACATGAGAAATTTTATACTTTAATATAATCTAATATCGTCTTTAACCGGGCGGTCATAAAGATTATAATTAGGTATATAATGAATTATGCGGAGGAAAGAGTTTAATTAAGATAGGATTTGTTCCTCTCATAAAATGAGAGAGATATCTTTAGGCCTCTTGATGATTTGATTGAAGAAAATGCACGGCTGTGCTCGAGTGAATTAATAAGGAGTTATTAATGTCATTTCATTCGGGAACTCGCTATTTTATGCATTTTACCGATGATTATTCGCGTTACACATGGATTTATTTCCTCTCCTCCAAAGACCAAGTGTCTCAAGCCTTTAACATTTTTAAAGCACAAGCTGAAAACCTTCTCTCATGCCGTATAAAAACTCTTCAAACCGATGGCGGAATAGAGTTCAAACCCATTGCACGACTTCATCCCTCCATTACTCAAGTGACGACATGAGCTTATACCCCTGAGCAAAATGGGATTGCCGAGCGAAAATATCGCCACATTGTAGAACTCGCTCTTTCTACCATGGCACAAGCTTCTATTCCTCTTCGATTTTGGGATGACATATTCTATAGCATTGTCTATCTCATTAATCGATTACCAAATACCGCTAACCCTCAAAAATCTCCATTCAAAACACTCTTCCAAAAAACACCTGACTACAACTTCATGCGCGTTCTAGGGTGCTTGTATTTTCCTTATACACGACCCTACAACTCTCATAAATTACAACATCGGTCTCTCCCCTGTGTGTTTCTTGGATACACACCAAACCAAAAAGGGTACAAGTACCTTCATCTCCCTACAAACAAATTCTATGTGAGTCGCCACGTAATCTTCAATGAGACATACTTCCCTTTTATGCATGAACAAACTCCCTCATCCTCTCAAACCTCTCCATCTCCACCTCAAACGACTCTCACACTTCTCTTCTCAAATCCTTCTCATGAGAACTCTTCCCCATCCACTGAGGTATCTACATCTTCACCTGAAGGTTCTCAACCACCGAGTACGGGTCCTACTCCTTCTTCTACCTCCTCTATACCTCCGCCCTCTTCTCATCCTATGGTAACCCGCACTCGTGACAATACAAGGCGAACGCGACAATTTCCCGATCATGTCACATATGCAACCACCAAACATCATATTCCAACCACACTTTCTGAACAAGAAAGTGAACCAACATGCTTTACTACCCCTAACAAGGACCCAAAGTGGCGTGCTGCCATGGAAACCGAGTTTAATGCCCTTCTTGCCAACAGGACTTGGGATCTTGTTCCCTCTCATTCCTTACAAAATTTAGTTGGGTGCAAATGGGTGTTCAAGGTGAAGAGAAATGCGGATGGCTCGGTAGAACATTACAAGGCAAGGCTAGTCGCAAAAGGATATCACCAAGAAGAAGGGATTGATTACACCGAGACGTTTAGCCCCGTAGTTAAACCAACCACTATCCGTGTAGTTCTTACCCTCGCCTTATCAAAAGGATGGCATGTCCGACAACTTGATGTAAACAATGCCTTTCTCAACGGGGATCTCGAAAAAACAATGTTCATGCAACAATCCCCGGGCTTTGTGGATGATTCCCAACCAACCCATGTTTGTCTACTCAAAAAGGCTTTTTACGGGCTCAAACAAGCCCCACGTGACTGGTTCACCAAACTCAAGCGTGCCCTCTTCCATCTTGGCTTTGTTGACTCTCGAACCGACACTTCTCTCTTTATTCGGTTTTAAGACAATGAACTTTTAGCACTCTTAGTCTATGTAGACGATATCCTAATAACCGGAAGTAATCCGGTCTCAGTCGAGCAACTCATCCAGGATCTAAATGCCCAATTCGCCTTGAAGGATCTTGGCTATCTTCATTACTTTCTTGGCAATGAGACACAAAAGGTGCAAAACGGAGTTCTATTGTCTCAACCCCAATACATCTTGAATCTTCTTAAGAAGGCCAAGATGGACGGTGCAAAACCTTGCTCTTCTCCTATGACTGCCGGAGAACAACTCTTCAAATTCAAAGGAAAACAAATGGAGGACCCACAACTCTACCGAAGCACGGTTGGTGCACTTCAATATGCAACAATCACAAGACCAGAAATTCCCTTTGCGGTAAACAAAGTTTCTCAATTCATGCACTCACCAACTGACATTCATTGGGGAGCGGCCATGCGCATTTTGCGATATCTCAAAGGCACAATAACTCATGGTCTTCTTCTTCGTTCTTCCCCATCTCTACGACTCCAAGCCTTCTCCGATACGGATTGGGCCAGTTGTCCAGACGATAGACGGTCCACGACTGGATATTGCATTTTTCTTGGCCCCAATCTAGTTTCGTGGAGCGCAAAGAAGCGGGCAATGGTAGCTCGATCTAGCACCGAAGCGGAATATCGCAGCCTTGTTATGGCTACCGCGGAGCTTGTGTGGATCTAATTCCTCCTACGCGAACTCCACATCTTTCAAAAAGAAGTCTCCATCCTATGGTGTGACAACATTGGAGCAACTTATCTTGCCATCAACCCAATGTTCCACGCTCGCACAAAACACATTGAGATCGATTATCATTTTGCTCGAGAACTGATAGAACTCAAAATGCTCCAAGTTTGATTCATCAGCACCAAGGATCAGATTGCTGACGTCCTTACGAAGGGACTCATAACACCTCATTTCTCTCGCCTCCGTGACAAGCTCACCGTGTTTCCACCCGGTTAGACTTGCGGGGGGGTGTTAGAATAGGTGTGTATAGAGTAGAGTTCATGTATCTATTGTATAATCATTGTAGGAGTTGAATTGTAGAGTAGCGATTGTATTGTAAGTAGATTAGATTGCAATTCTATAAATAGAGGAGCTCACTTGTAATCTTCAATTCAATTAATTCTAATCCAAAACTAATCAATCATCTTTCTCTCTCTCTCTACTTCTATTAACCAACCAGTAAATAATGCAATTATTACAGTCTCATTTTCAATTGTGAGTAATTGTGACTAATCAATCATCTGCAATGTCTTGATTTGAATTGAATCTGAACCAGATTAAGTCTATATGTTGCAATAATTAGTGTAAACTAAAACTAAAAATGGAACTATTTTTAATGTACCAGTTTGCTCTTGAGGCTCCACAGTATTAATAGCTTCTCGTGATGGAGAGAGGAAAATTAGTTCTTTGAGGTCATATAGAATTTCTGATTCTGGCGCATCGAGCCGTGACTGCTTAGATTGGGTGGAAAAAGACGGAGTTGAAGGAAATGGAAGAGAAGTGATTGCTTAGATTGTAGTTGGAGGAACAGATGAGACGGTGTTAAGTTTTGTATAAGAGAAGAAAAGTGGCCATGGGCACCATTGATGCTGAGAAAAGAGGATTGGGCGCCATTTATATGTTTTAACCAATGGATTATGTGGCATTTTTGTTTCAAACTAGGGTTTGTTATATAAGCATTTTTATATTACTGACTGTGATTCCAAATCCCAAATATGTTACATTTCTCATATAAAAAAATATCAGCCATTGAAAAAAAAGAGAAAATAAGCAGACAGTTAAGCATCAATTATACTCTTGAAGTTATACACCAACTGTATCCTGCAACTAAGCATCAATTATGCAAAATTTAACAAATTAAGTCCAATTAAGCATATAAATTCATCCAAAATTATTAAACAATATCAAACCATATAGTTCCTACTATAATTTTAGTAATCATATAGACAATCCATTAGTCCCAATTCTAATAAAGACTATATTAAACAATAAAAACATAGCCAATTCAATTCTAATCCAGACCTCTTTTTGAACACATGAACACACAGCTAGGCAATGGGAATCACGATGAATCTTTGCTAAAAATTGAAATACACAAAAAATTAACCTGAATTGAAGAATATTTCATCCAAGAACCTGGCATAAACAAGTCAATTTTGTTTATTTTAATCCTTTTTAGAATGCATCAACCTCGTCTTTGAAGTTCATGTCTGAATTGAGACGCTAATTTAACACACATATTTGATTTACCTTCATCCATGTTGTTCTTTAATTTATCTGCAAAATAAATAAAAAAACAAAATTAGGCCATTGATTGCATTCAAACTCCCATCTATGATCTAACATCTCTTCTTTGACTCACGGCTTTTCTCACTTGGAAGATAAACAAGAACTGTCAGGAAAAAGAAAAGACAAAGATATTGCGGAGCTAGGTCAGGGCAGCATCGGCGGCATAAGGTCTAGGCGGCGGTCGGTGTTATGAGTTGCTTCGCTTCAATGGAGAGAGAGAGAGAGAGAGAGAGCTATGGAGAAATGGTTTTGGAGATATTTTGGATTTAAGGGGATATTTTGGATTAAGGATACTTTGGTCAAATAATTTTATATTTAATAATATAATTAAAATTTAAAAAATTTAAATAATGTTTATTTGGATGGTGAGTTAACGGTTTGGATATTTTTGATATTATATTACTTTAAAATGAACATATTTGATATATTGTTAGTTTAGAAGGATAAATTTAATACTAAGTAGGTTTAAGAGGGACATATTTGATATTAGCATTTAAGAGGGATAAATATGATATTTTGAAATTTAGTAGGGATATACCCAAAATTCCCCCATATTTAGGGGTATAGAGATAATTTCATATATGCCATTACAAAAACTCAAAATATCATATTTGCCATTATAAAAACTTAAATATTATATGTGCCATTGTAAAAACTTAACAATATCATATATGCCATTACAAAATCTTAAATATCATATTTGCCATTACAAAAACTTAATATATCATATTGGCTATCAAATTTACTCAAAACTAAAAATCATCCATTTTTTCCGTTAAAATTAACGGTCTAATCTTATAATTACCATTATACCCCTAAATTTAGTTAATGAATTAAATTTCATATTAAAAATTCATTTGATGATCTCTCTCTCTCTCTCTCTCTCTCTCTCTCTCTCTCCTCTCTCTTCATTATTGAAATTCATATATAAACAAAAATAATCTTCACTTCAATTTGTTAGTCAAAATAATTTGACATGAGAGAAAAAAATATTCAAAAAAATAATCAATTCATTTCTCTCATATCAATTTTTTTTGACTTCAAATTAAAAGAAAGAATTTTTTTTGCTTATATATGAATCTAAATCATGAAGAGAGAGAGAGAGAGAGAGAGAGAGAGAGAGAGAAATGTTTAATATCATACTAATTCATGAAATGAATTTAGGGATATAATGGTAATTATAAGATTGAACCGTTAATTTTAACGGAGAAAATAGATGGTGTTAAGTTTTGAGTAAATGTAATGGCAAATTTGATATATTAAGTTTTTGTAATGGCAAATATGATATTTTAGATTTTGTAATGGCATATATGATATTTTTAAGTTTTTATGATAGCAAATATGATATTTAAGTTTTTATAATGGCAAATATGATATTTCGAGTTTTTGCAATAGCATATATGAAATTATCCCATATATATATATATATATATATATATATATATATATATATATATATATATATATATATATTTAGGGTTACGAATTTTAAATATATAAAAAATAATCGAATATGATAAAGAAAATGCAAGAAGAGAATGAGAAAAAAAATTGAGAAATAATCATTTCTTACACACAAAAAAGAGATAAAATATTGTCTCAACTCATGGTTCTCACGAGTTAGCTTAATTAATAAAAATGAAAAAAATGAATTTGATAAAAAAAATAGGTTTTAAAAAAGATTATTTTCAGTAAAGAAATAATAAGGAGAGCAAAAATGGGATTATAGCAAAAAATTAACCCCAACTCCTTATTTTTCACTTACTTTTGAGCCTCCTCAAAAGGCCACATCATCACTTTTATTTCGACCGTTCGATCAATTTTTTTGTCGAATCTTAACTATTCATTTTCTCAAATTTATTGATATTTTATGACATCATTTATGTAATTAAAATATAAGCATATAATTAATTGAATTGGTGTTTTGTGTTCCATACCCGATTTAGTGAGAACAGTTGTGACTTGTGAGTTTGTTTGTGACCATCAGATTTTAATCAAATGGTTTCAATAAATCAGGGTGCAAAATTATGTTCAATTATTCATATCAATATTTAATGAAGAGTTCATTCATTAAAATATAAATAATTTTTCTTTTCTTCTTTAAAAAATTAGAATTCTTAATAAAATAATTTATTTCTAATGTTAAAATCATCAAATATAAATTTGTTGGAATTTTCTCTTTATTTTGAGTTCCGTATTGTTATGGTTCCAATTTCTTGCTAAAATATGTGAATATAGATTATATAAAAGAAGATGTACAAAAATGATATACTCATTAAATTATATCTTATACCTTATTTTCATCTATTTTCGAGCATTCTCATCAGACCTATTGTCAATTTTATTACGGCCGTTAGATCAATTTTGTTTTTTAAATCATAGCTTTTCATTTAAATTATTTTCACAGTATCATATCACATGTACCAATAATTAATAAAGAATTCACTCATTAAAATATAAATAATTTTTCTTTTCTTTTTTAAATATTATAAATCTTAATGAAATATTTTATTTCTCATGTTTAAAATCATCGAATATAAATTTGTTGAAATTTTCTCTTTATTTTGAGTAACATATTCTTATCATTCCAATTTTTTTTCTTGCTAAAATAAGTGAATATAAACTATATAAATTAATTTATACCTTATACATTATTTTCATCTCTCTTTGAGAATTCTCAAAAGACCTGTTGTCAATTTTATCTCGGCCGTTGGATCAATTTTTTTTGAAATCTTAGTTTTTTATTTAAATTATTATCACAATATTACATAAAGACATATTGTTAAAATTCCAATTTCATTTTTCCTTGATACAATATGTGAATATACACTATATAAAAAAAGATGTAATAAAATGATAAGCTCATTTATTCTTATCATATTCTTTTACCCTTTTTGAAAATTCTCAAAACACTATTATCAATTTTCTGTCCGCCGTCGAATAAAAAATTATCAAATCTTAGTTTTTAATTTAATTATTATCATAATATCACATGATTAGTTAGATTAATGTTCAGTCTTATATCTCCGTTATGTTAGAACTATCATCTCAAACAAAATTTCAGAATATTGAAAACTATATTATATTACTTAATGTATGACGGGTTTCATAATTACATGTGTGTAATCCATACCATTCTAACATCTAAAAAAATTAGAAAAATAGCGGTGACAAAGTTTTGAAGAAAATGAGTCAAGTTACATTTTTCTATGTAGTATACATATTTTTTCAATATATATATAATATTAAATATAATTATTATTTTTTATCTTTTTTGAAGTTAATCATCTATAATTTAATCTTCTATAGTTTCAACTAAAATCTTCGAAATAAATTCTCTTGCATTTTCTTTTTTCTGATCTCATTCATCTAAGCTTGATTAATACTTAATTTATTTTTCTAATATAATATGACAAGAAATAATGGCAGAAGAAAATCAAAAACAACAATTTTGAATTCTCATGTATTATTTATGTACTATAAATTCACAACTTTAATTAGGTTGAAGTAACTATTAAAATTGAAATACTCGCCGCGAAGCGCGAGCATTATCCTAGTAAAAATCAAATTGGGTTTTAAAACATTGGGCCAGCCGTGTCACAGCCGCTTGTCTTGCCGTATCTTGATCGTGTTTGAAAGTCAACTAATATTAAAATATTCGGATGCGTCACGTGGCGTGTCCGACACGTATCGGTGTTGTATCAGACGGCATGTCCGACATGTATCGGTTTTTTATCGGAGCCATGTCCTTGTCTGATACATATCCGATACGCATATGGGCTGCTTATTTGAAATATCCGCGTAAGATAGGTTATGGTGAATGTTTGGGGCTTTTTTCTAAAGAAGATATGATCCAGTTTCGTGTTCAGATTTGAGTGCGAAACTAGAAAAGCACATAACAAGAAAACAAGAAAAAGAGAATCGCTAAACGTGGCGACACAAGCAACATTTGTTCTGCCGACTCTTTTGGCATAGGAAGGTCGAGGTTTTGGCAGGCCATATCGTTGATTCTTTTGAGAAGATATCAAATCTAAATTTGTAGCTACCATCTTGTGAATATGACAAAAGTAATTCAAAATTAAATAAAAATAGTTCAAAATATAGATTCCTTCATAAATAACAAATAAACCAAAATAATTAATCTTACGAAAGAAATAAAAGGAGGATTCTTAAAATTAGAACATAACTACCATCAAAAAAAAACCATTCCAACCCTATCATAAATAACAAATAAACCAAAATAATTAATCTTAGGAAAGAAATAAAAGGAGGATTCTTAAAATTAGACCATATCTTTTTACATCCAAAAGCCTAAATTTTAGATTGTATAAACCTTAGATAAAATAGAAAGAAATAAAGAAAGGATTCTTAAATTAAAACATAACCATTTTAACATATAAAACCCTACATCATAAAAGAAACCAACCCAACCCTAAAAGAAACCATCCCAACCATAAAATAAATCGTTTACATCCAAAAACCCTATAATTTAGATTACATAAACCTTAGATATGGAAATAGGCAGCCTCCCAATCAGGAGACGGATTATGATGAAGGAATTCATCAAGTGCATGAATGTCTCGTTTGCCACCATGGAATGATGCCAATGTATTGGCATGTGGCAATTTCTTCCTCACGAAACTACGATATTCCTCGCCAAGAACCTCAAGCGTAGAGCTCGACAGATAAAAGGCATGGAGCATTTTTTTTCTTGCAACACCTATGATCAAGGCCTTCCTCACTGCATCATAACTTACATGTGGAAAGCGAAAAATATCTCCAAGCTTTTGAAGCTCCTTCGAGCTAGCTTCTCCTTCTAATACCCAACTCTTCTTCTCATCTAATTTTCGTACGATAACCTTGTCGTTGCTTCTTTTTTTATTTTTAGTAAACCAAAAATAAAAAACAACAAAGTAAACCTCCCCATCTCGAGCCAATAAATAGGGGTGTTCCCTTCTTTGTTCTCCACTCCATGGTAGAGGGACCTTCCAATACGTGTCATTGGCAATTTCATATCCATACAAGAAGAAGGCTCCACATTTTTGACCCTCGAAGCACACTGAGCCCCCTCCTATTCTACTCGCTTTGCAAGTATCCGTATTAGTCTGGATACTACAACCTTCGAAATGTTCATCATCAAGAATGGATGACATAGTCCACGAAGAGGTCTCGGAGGAGTAGATGTGAAACCTAACCGTCCTAGACCTGGGGAAACCATATACTCCAACCGCCAGCTTGAAATGGAATGACAATGCTGGATCATAGACAAGAGCCGGCAAGGCATAATCATAGAATTGATCATCAGTTGGAGAGGGACGAACCAGTGCTGGGACAAGAGCCCAGTGAGAAGTGGCCGGATTGGCCAAAATAATAACCCCATCTGTCATTCGGTAAAAACATACGAGTCCATGGCTATTGGAGACAGCCCAAAAGCCGTTCGATGTAAGTTGTGTGATAACGCTCGGAACCTTGGGGCATGACGATAGAAAGGGTTTGAAGTCAGGATATGTGATATCACTTCGGCAATGTAGGGTGAAGAAAGAGGTTATAGGACCAGGATGGGAGCCGGAGCAGTGGGCAAGGATAAATAGTGGGTCAGAAATGAGTTGTGCCCAATAGCGGCACACAGATTCCATTCCCTTGATGGCCTCCGTGGGGACGAGGGAGAGGATCAAGAAGATTATGTCGTTACTCAAGCTCGCACCCTGAAGAAAATACAAACCAAGTTAGACTAATTAGACCACGATGTGCGTATACAAACCAAGTTTGGTCAATAAGAATGAACCAATCACACTAACTAGACCACGATGTGCGATACAAACCAAGTTTGGTCATTTAAGAATGAACCAGACACACTAATTAGACCACGATGTGCGTTTATGATTTAGGTACTTTTAAGAATTAACAAGGGGAGAATTATATGCAATATTTCCAAGGGTTCCTTAGTATGATTTTATGGCATGCTTACCAGTCTAATACCAGTACGCACCGACCTGTCTAGGTCTCAAAGTATATATGAAATTTGAAATCAAGTAATCTACCTTCTCAACTGGTGAGGGGTCACACTCCGTACCCAGATGCCTCTCCCTCCCTAAAGTAATATAAAAGACCATTCAATTAAAAATATATATTCACTTTTGAAGAGTAATCTGGTTCATATATAGGTAAACGAGTACACAGCAACATATAAACCCTAAAATAAAATGGATGGAGAGAGAGAGAGATGCGTACAGTCGTATTGCGGTTCTTGCTCTTCAATTTCCATAGAGGCAATGCAACTACGAGTGTCATTTTTGTCCTCAAGCAGTTCGTTGTTCTCCTTTGATTCTACACAAGGCGCAACAATTTCCTTCCCTTGGCTGATTTTAGTAATTTCACAATGTTTTGGGCCGGATTTCTTTCTCAACTTCTTTTCGGATAATTTACTGCGCTTAGCCTTTTTCTTAACCTGATAATAGTTGCTACTAATTAGGTTTGTGATCATGCCGAACTTGGGATCCAAGGTTCTGAATAAATAGTTTCAAACTGAAGAAGCACATAAATAGGAATCCTAATTAAGAAGAATTTGATCTTTAAAGATGCACAACCCTATGAAGATGCTATTAGAAAATAAGATCTTCATTCATCCCCATGGATTTGAGAAAGAATGATTGATTTAACCAAAAGAAAGACAAAAATAGAAAAGGCAGATAGATCTTACAGATTGAAGATGCTTGAGAGCATCGGCCATAGCTTTGTTCGTCATATTTGCTCGGATCTTGTTCTTCTTGCATAGTGATTGAAGATCGCTCCTTGGGAGGCAGTGGAAATCTATCTGGAAATCTTTTTTAGATAAGATTAGCTAGGTGGATTCAGATTTCAGTTTACAAGAGAGAGAGAGAGAGAGAGAGAGCATAGCATAAAATTGAAAGTGTATATTTTGTTCGCTTGTAATATGAAATAAAAACATGCGCAAATGAGACAACTGATGAAATTGAACAAATGAACTGGTGTAAGATTTCAGTAAGCAAACCTAAGGCTTCCCATGCTAATTTTACATGCACATGTCAAATCATCTGTTATTTTGCTCTTCCCCACTCTTTTCTTTAGAAATCAGAATTAAAATGATCTTGAACCTTTATAGACTACTGAATGCTCTTTTGGGCCTGCTTCATTGGGTAAATCCATTGTCTCAACCTGATAATGATTAGTACTAATTAGGATAATGGTTTCAGATCTCAAACTTGGGACCTAGTGTTTATAATAAATCATTCCAAAATAAAGTACAAATGAAGAGAAATAACACAACGTGTTTGATTTAATCATCGTTGTAGCAACAACTAACATTAAGGAGAAGTCAATTTGAAATCGAGTGAGAAACGAGATAACGAAGCAGCTTCAGAACAATAGGCTGCACTTTCAAAATTGATCTCATTTGATCATTGCAATAAATCAAGGCAAAAGAATTTCACTGAATATGGAAATAAAAATAGATTTGGTCCTAATAAACATAGAAACGAATAGAGCTTGAAGGAAAATTAAAGAGAGGCGCTTAAATGGGACAAACTAAACAGAACTGAGCAGACTTCACGGAGAAATCGAGAAACAGAAAGGCTGATTAATCAATCTTACGAATTTGAGAGACTTGAGCGCATCAGCCGTGATTTTGTCCGTCGTACTTGCTGGGATCTTGTATTTCTTGCATACACTTTGAGGATCTCTCCTTGCGAGGCGCTCCAAGTCCATCTCTAGATTTTTCTCTAGCCAAAGGCCCTACGGTTTATTCAGACTTTTGTTGCGATCTTTCAGAATCTCTTGTTATTTTCTCCAACTCTCGAGAATTTCTAGGATCTAGCTCAATCAGGGTTTCTATTTCAGCTCCAGCTCGGGTAAGAAGATGAGAGAGCGAGAGAGAGAGATCGAGTGAGTCGGTTCTGCAGATAGCGATGTCAATGGATCGGGTTCGGGTCGGATTCAGCCAATATCCATATGCGCGTGTCCAATTGAAATTATGAAGATCCAAATACGGATCCAAAATCATTAGAAAAGCTAAGATCCAAATGCGAATCCAAATTCATTAATTTAGCGGATTTCGGATTGGATTTTGGATCTTAATATCAAGTTCTTTTTTTTTTTTAAAATACATGAAAAATAATCATTTATAACATAAATAATATAGTTGACACAAAATTTATTTAATACACCATAAAATCATATATAAATTTATTTAATGCTCGTTGTTAAAAAATATTGATTAGAAATTCTTTTCAAACTAACATGTATTTACTATTTATCATGGTGATGTGTTACCAATTATTCATATTTTCTTTATTTTTATTAACATATGAATATTTATCTTTTGTAAATTTGATTTACAAAGAAAGCAACAATAAATAATCTAGAAAGATATTTCCCATATATATAAACATAATTATATATTTATTTTATCGGATTCATATTGGGTTTCGGATTCAGATCTTTTTAGATTCAAATCCAAATCCAATAAATAAATGGATTTTTTTCAAAAATCCAAATGCGAATCCATTTTGTTATCGGATAAATTTTTATGATCCATATGCGCATCCATTCATGCGGATTCGGATCGGGTTATCGGATTTTGGAGATCCATTGACACCCAAAACATGTTATGTTATGTTTGGTAGGTTGGGCCTTGCTTTATTTCTTTTCATTTTTTCTTATTTTAGTTCGGCCGTGGGCCACTAAATACATAGGAACGAATAGAGCTTCCGAGTCGATGATAGATATATGAAGTGAGGATTTTAATTTGTAAGACACTAGTTATATATACTACTTTGTACGTGATGATCTTTTTATAATACAACTATGCAAATTTATATATAACTAGAATACTCTTCGCGCAAAGCGCGAAATTTCCCATAGCACTGTTGAAAAAATAATTTGCTTACAATTTAGATCGGGTGATGATTCAGACAGAAAAAGATTTGATAGATACAGGAAATTTTAAAAGGAAATTATTTTTTTATTCTTTATCAGTGATGCTTAATAAAAAAAATTGTTACTACTTACGTAAGAGTATAAATTCATCTCAAAATTTCTTTTGTCCATCAAATTTGTTCTTGTCTAAATTGATAAAAAAAAATAGCGCCACTAAATGTGATAATATCATGCCCTCATATTTTGAGAAAAATAGTTACTTGTGAGAAACATAACATAAACAAAAGCGAAAATTAGATACACAAAAAACTTCAATAAAATAAGATTGAAGATTCCATGACCAGCTAATTTATTTGATATCATTTCAACATTTCCCAATAAACATGAAAAATACATAATCAGATTAAGACTAATTTAATTTAAAGAAAATACTTATGACTGAAAATTTTGATTATTACACATTCGGTACCTAGTTGGACTATGAAACTTCCATCTTCGGCCCACGCACACACCTGTGTTTCATATACCTTTACCGTCCATTCTTGCCGCTCACACCCTTTTTTCGCCCAAATGTTATATTCATCCACATACCATAAGAATAAAAAAAGTAATAAGCTATTTCAAAAGAATGAAATACAGAAATAATTTGTACACATTTGTGTACTAAATAACATTAAATGAGTCACTCAATGAGTGATTATTGTGACCCTCAGAGAATAAGCATAAAAAATAATAAATTTAATAAAAAAAATATGGGTCCCATTACTAAGGATTTTTTTCTTGATTTTTTGTGACATTTTGCTATGTAAAAGAAGTTATTTAATAGGATAACATAGTTCATATGTTATAATACTAAATCCTATAATTTCTTCCTAAAATACAAAAAAGGGACCCATCATTTATGGTATATCACATATTAGTAACATCTGACGAGGTTGCTGGTTTGGTGAAAGATAGTGAAGAAAAATCATAAAAATTTCAAAAAACACACGTGTCATGATTCTAAGAAAATTAGAGAATTATATATAGGTAAATTGAACAAATGAACAAATTACATAATATTCCTTAAACTATCACTCATATGACCATATATCCTTGGTACTGATAATATTTCTCATTTTCCTTGGGTGTACACATGAAATTAGATAATATTTCCAATGCTTAATTTATAGAGGTATATCTTATGCATGATACTTTCACTTTATAGGGTACAAATAAGATTCTAATATTTCTATGTGTACACATAAAATTATGATCACAAATGACAATAATATAAACAATTTACATGGCGACATAACATAACCGTAGTAATCATTGCAAAAATTACAACCCTAAAACTTTCAAATCAGAAATTCGAAATTAATAATTGCCCTTACGGATCTTTTTTATCAAATGACCCAAAACCAAGAAACAATCGACCCTAAAACCAACCCAACAACCAAAAACAGAACAATTGCAATACCAGCCGTTTCAGAATGCTGAATCGGCACAGCTTTCGGTGCCAAAATCATAATGACAGCTGTCAAGTACCCATTGGTCAGGCCTAAAAGACAGGTCAACACAGTGACTGGTATTTCGGTACGAAAGAATTCCAACCCGTGTAAACAAACTATGAAAACAGGGTAAAATAGGAGACGAGCTACACAGCCCCAAACTGCGGTATTTGAATTTTCGAGTAAGTAAAAAGCGGGAAGTGTTTTTCCAACTAGGTCAAATACATTGTATCCTGCTATGAGGATAATTGGGTACCTGGTATGAATGTAAAATAGTATATTAATGCAGGAAATAGTAGGAAGTAGAATACTTTTAGGGGGTTTTCTCAAAAAGCATCTATGTTATCTTGTATTTATTAAAAAAACTATCTTTGGATTATTGAAAAAACTTTAGCTTTTAAAATACTCAAAAAACCCAAAATGTTAATTTTTTTTATTTTCAAAAGCTGCCTAACTTTATTGTTTTGTTTATCTGAAATAAAAGATAAATAATTTAAAAAATATATTTACATATTATTTATCATTATTCTATCTAAATATTATTTAAGATGTTTTTTTGAAAATAAAAGTTTAAGTTAAGGGATTTTTGAGAACTCTAGAAACCAGAGCGCTTTTTACAAAATGAAAAGTTATGTTCCTTTAATATTCCAAAAGCTAGGAGAGTTTTTCACAAATCTGAGAAACACACAGGGTGTTTGTTTTTTCAAAATTCCCTTTTTAACAAACCAAGTCCTTTTTACGTACCAGTCCTTGAGGCTTTCAGAATGCACATCTTCAGTAATATACCCTGGAAAAATCGACAAGGTCACCATATAAATCAACAAAATCCCGAATCCGTACCACTTCACCCTCCCAATTATACTCCACAGAGTTTCCCTCCAAACCTTCCCTTTATTCTCCCATTCTTTTCCTTCTTCTTCCTTAATGGCTTGTTGTTTTAGGGTTTTGTAGTGTTGCACGACTGGCAAGCGGTCTGCTAGGTTGTAGCAGATTATGCAGATGAGCATTACGATTATGCCCACTACAAAGTATAGTATCGCGCTTTTGCGGAGTCCTTGAGCGTCTCGTGGGTAGAGAGATTTGGTTAGGACCCGCAGAATTGACACAAGTACCCCTGAAATTTATTGTAATTTGTCATTAATATGCACATTTAGACCTAATTTAGATCTGATTTAGACATAATTAAGTAATTTTAACTTAGAATTGACCTTCTAAATCAATTTGGGGAAGTTTCTATCCACACATTCCAACTATCAATAATGCAAAACAAATCAAGGAAGTATTCACAAAATTGGAAGTTCTCTAAGCAAAAAGATCTCATATTTTTTCTCACCTGAAGCAGCTGTACCAGCAACAGTAGCCTGCATATACCGCTCAGGCAATTCACCGACAGCCCCAATAAATCCGCCCTGAACCAGCGCATCCGCCACACCGCACAGAGCAGTGGCCGCCACAGTGACATCAAACGCGGCGTAAACCCCTCTCCGTCCCTTCACATAAATGAATGGAGTTACAACTGTTATATTGTGTAATGAGCTTAGTGGGCTGATTAGTTAGATTACTTCTCATCCACGATCTGAGTTGTTTTGATATTAAGGGTCATGATTGATTCAGTTATTAACTAACGAATATGATTAAACAGTCTGTTAGTACTTAGTTTATTTTAAGTCAAATGTAATTTCCTAGCTTATAAATAAGTTAGAGTATTGTAATCATTTCTCAAGCTTAATCAAATCAATTTAGCTTCATTCTTTATCTCTTCTCTTATTCTTCTTCTTAACCATTTATCAAAATTATCATGGTAATCAGAGTGTAAGGCTTACGCCAATTATTTTTTTCTCTTTCTTCCTCCACACAAAAAAAAAGAAAAAGAAAACAAAAAGAAAAGAAAAGAAAGAAAGATTGATCCAAATCTTCTTCTTTAGATCTACTCCATTTGAAAATACCAAAAACAAATATCTTTCTCTCTTACCCTCTTCCCCTGAAAAACTCTACAAATCTGCCTACGGGCCATTGTCAAAAAAAAAAAGAAAAAAAAAAACTCTACAAATCAAACCAGTACCGGTACCCGACCGGTACAAATCAAAAACTTCACTGGTACAACAAACTTTTCTCCATCCCTTCCTCAAAACTGAAGATTCTGCACAAAATACCCTCAAGATCCTCAAGAACAACCTTCTGTTCCGCATAAAACTGTACCAAAACCGGTACCAGGTCAAAACTAGTACGGTCAGATCTTCAAAACGGTACATAAAAAAAAAACTTCTATTCTTCTCTTCTTGATCTTCCTTTTCTCTCTACAATCTCCAAATCTCTCTCAAAGCTCTTAAAAATCTGTAAAAGACTCCATCTTGAGTCTTATTTCTTCCTCAAAAAAAAAAAAAATCTGCACAAACTTTCTCAACAAATTAAAATCTTCATTCTAGAATACCGGTGCCAAACAGATACTAACTGGTACAAAAAAAAAATTCTTTCTCATCTTAAATATCTTCAAAACTCTTTCTAGCACTCATTGCATTTTTTTTCCTCTCTCATGCTTAATAAAAAAATCATACCAAAACGAGATCAAAAACTTAAAAACAAACTCAAAAGCCTTCCAAAATCTGTGATCCGTTTAACCCATTTAAACAGGTTTTTTTTTTCCTTTCTCTTCATCTAAAAACAAAAATCACCTCTTCTTGCCTTTTCTTGATAAATAAAAAAAAACCTTCAAAATTCTCCAAAAATCCTTCTGACCCGTTTGACCCGTCAGAATCCTTCTTTTTCACTTTAACCCCTCAAATTCTTAAAATCTCAAACCAGTAAAAAAAAATCCTTCTATCTCTTCAAAAACAATTTCAGAAACTTTCAACAAAACCTTCTGATACTTCTATTCAAAAAGAAAAACACCAAATCTTTCTCCCTCTCCTTTTCCTCTCTTCCGCCATCAAACAAAACATGGAGATCAATTACCAATCTGCTCGAGAAAAAGTGACGACTAAGCAACTGCTTGTTTGTTCCCTGAATCATCTGACAAATATTTTAACAAAAGGACTCTCTGTCAAGGTGTTTTAAAACATTACCAAGCTCAGTGTCGTAAAAACTCCCCATGAGCTTGTGGAGGGCTATTTTAGATATACTGGACGAATCCAGTTTTATTCTAAATGGAGTACAACTGTTATATTGTGTAATGGGCTTAGTGGGCTGAGTAGTTAGATTATTTCTCATCCCCGATCTGAGTTGGTTTTGATATAAAGGGTCATGATTGATTCAGTTATTAACTAACGAATATGATTAAACATCTGTTAGAACTTAGTTTATTTTAAATCAAATGTAATTTCCTAGCTTATAAATAGGTTAGAGTATTGTAATCATTTCTCAAGCTTAATCAAATCAATTTAGCTTCATTCTTTATCTCCTCTTATTCTTCTTCTTAACCATTTATCAAAATTATCAGAACTGTAATTTCTTTTAACTGGAAATTCCTCTCTGAAATCTTTGAAGATATTCCAGGATCTTTGTATAAGATAAATTTTTGAAGAAATTTATTTTTAAATCTTTGTATGCAGCTCTATGTGCATGGAGAAAAGTTCAACCAGCCGATATTTTTCTGCAATAACATTTCTGGATTTGTTGAACCCGTAAATTTCTAAATTATGATCAAACATATATACTTGTATTTCATCTTATGAATCCTAAATTGTCCCCTTTTTGTTCTTTCTTTATATATTTATTTACTTCATCCTACCTATATTTCTTAACTAGGTTGTACCAGATGACCAAAACTACTCAACCCACTCCTTCAAAATCCTATTCAAAGAAGGCGTTGTGGCACGTTCATCCCTCTCTTCTTCAACCTGATCAAATCGGTGAGCCAGTACAACCAGCAGGCAGCGGCAGCGGCCAATGCGCCGCCGCCACGTGTCGACCCGTTACGGGCCGCTCAGACTCCGGTTGAGGACATGATGCGCCACGCGTGAGTCTCAGTTCCTTTATTCTTTTTTATTTGTTAGAACTCAGAAATATTTTGAATTCTTAAAAAAAATATAGAAATATTTTAAATTCTAAATCTTATGTTAATTAAATTATACATTAAATGGGGCAAAATTCTCACATATTTCATAAAATTGTTTTTAGAGCTTAGAGAATATAGCTGTCGTGATTTTTCTTTATAAATCCGTGAAACCAGGAAGACTATATCCTTTGTAAGTCATCGTTTATAAATTTAATTTGAAAAAATTACTGAGATATATTTTAAGCATTCTTCCTTCTTATTGAAAAAAAATAAGGGGTGAGAGGCATAAAAAGATGTTTTCTATATTTGTAGAGGGGTAATATAGGATTATTTTTCAGGTTTTGCTTGGTAAAATTTGCTAACTAAATTATTATTTTTTTTAATGCAAATTCAGATACGTGGATCCGAATGATCCAACAAGGATCTTCCTTCAGCAGCCGGCATCAGATTCGCAACTCAGAAGGAGATCTTACAATCCTCAAAATCATGAGGCTTCTTATTGAGCTTGTTTTCTTTAAAATATAAAATAAATAAAATGGGTCGTCTTATGGACTGGTTGTTATTATTTTATGGGTGTAAAAATGAAAATGAAAATAAAGAGATGAGAAAAAAATGTTGTGTAATACGAATGGAGGATGTGTCTGTCTTTTGTTATTATGTACCCTGTAAATTTGTTTGGATTATCAGAATGTTTCTTGAGTGTTTTCTTATTTTTTTAATTGACCCTCCTTTTATTTTAATTTATATAAAGTGTATTAGATTTTTGTTTACTTTGTGGTCATTCGAACGTTGATTAATAATTGAGAGTTAAGAAATTTATTGATAATCATTCTCTCGCACTTATGAACATATGCTTGCTCCGTACTAAAATCTATGCAAATTGTAAAAAAAATTGAGAGTTAAGAAATTTATTGATAACGATTTTCTCAAACTTTGCTATGAACATATGTTTATTACATACAAAAACTATGCAAGTAAAAAAAATGAACTTCACTTTTTCAAACCCGTAGTTGATTATGCCCAATAGACATAGGATTGGGAAAGAAATCAAATGGACTGATGATGGCCTCAATCAATGGCTGATACTTTTCACGGTGGTTGTTTAGTGAAAAATTTGTTGCATAATAATATAATCAAGGGCATGTATATGTATGTGTAAGTTTAGAATTCGGGTCTGCAATAGTCATTGGAAAGTTTATAATCTCTACATTTTCTTCCGTTGATATTGCTTTCTCATCGCTGACAAGTCATCATAAGAGATTTCATGATACTATTCTATGCATCAAGATATGGACATAAATAATAGAATTCTCCTTTTGTAAATTTTAGTTTGATAATATTGGTCCTTTTTTTGTTTATAATTCGGCTTGCATTGGCTTCAAACATATGACCTCTTATTTATTGATTCATCCGTGTGCATGCAATACAACATTAGCTATGGCCTTCGATTTAAAACTTGGGCTTAACTATTTGGACCAACGAAAGAAACATGGACTTATTCTAATTTCAATGAGAATAAGTTGGGAGAGCTGATGATCTCTAACGGCAAAATTGTCAAATCACTGGAAAGAAGGGTCAAATAGGAAATATTTCAAACGCTGAACCTAGTTTATTCACCCCCAGTCCGAAGTTCTTAATATTTCCTCTTTTTTCCGCCTCGAGGATCGTCCATCTCCGCCTCTATCAAGTCGATCTGCCACGACGCCTCTCTCTCCTCTCCAAGGTAATTACTCTCAACTCCAAGAATTTTAGCGCATTCCACGCATCTCGTATTGTTTTCAATTTCACATATGAAGCACTAAAACCGGCTGAATGAAGATTAGGGCACAACTGAAAAAGAAGGAGAAGGAGTTTTGTCTCTGGTTTGGTTGAGTAGCTTATGTCGTGTGTATGTGTGTGTGTGTGTCCCCATTTGAATAAGGCTCGATTACAGATAATTTATTCTTCTCCGTTTAGTCCAGTGAAATAATCCGTTTTAAATATTTCTGACTTTGGTGTTCAAATTTATTTCCAAAGATTTGACCCTTCTTGATTTTTTCCTTCAGATTTGACCATTATTCAAAAGAGCATTGCAATGTTAGTATTGTGTCATTCTGTAGAGATAGCTAAATCAGAGACCAACAGGGTGCTAATTTGCAGTTTTTTTTATTTCTTTGTAGTTTATTCTTTATTCATGTCCACTTCAATATGTAAGTAGAGCTATACAGCTCAGTACACATTTAAGCAACTTATTTAGAGATGGATCTTTTGTATGGTAAGAAATTCAGTGTCCATCCTATCAGTTTTGCTGTGAATTCCCTTATATTTGGGCCTCAATTTGGACTGTTATTCATGTTTTATGTGCATAGAGTTTATTCATTTCATAGGTTTTATATTCTTTTCTTTCTATTTCTGGTCTGTTATCCATTTATTTTGTGCATAGAGTTTTATTCATTTCATTGGTTTTATATTATTTTCTTTCTATTTCTTTTAGCTCCTGTTTTTTCTTTACGTAGGTGGTAGAATTTACTTAAATTTATTTCGTTCTTTTTTTTTTTTTTCTGAATGTATAGAAATTAGGGACATTGTACATATTTTATAACAACATTAATACAGAGATTTCACATTTGGAAGAGGGATTTTAAGCCCTCTCCAAATCTTCTAAAAAAATGAAGCACTAAAACCTAAAATGGGTCATCTCTATTTTGGTTTAGTTTCATTTTTTTTAGAATGGTTTTGGTTGAGTTCATGTTGCCTTATTTTGTTGTTGTGGTCGTAGATGTTAATATATGACCTCCTTTTCTTGCCTTGATTGCAGTCTAGATTACAATGGCAGATTTTTACCACCCTCTTGGTAGACCATCGAAGCGCCGTAGGGATGACGGTGATGATCAGTTTCAACCTCCTCTTGACAGAACTTCGAAGTGTCGTAGGGAATTTTTTCGTGTGCCTCATACCTTAGGGGAATCCAAGTTTTTTGAGCTGAGTAGTTCAATTTATCATGAACTTTACAAACACCAAAAGGAAGGACTTAATTGGCTCTGGAAAAGGCATTGCGAATCGAGTGGAGCAATCTTGGCCGATGATATGGGACTCGGCAAAACTCGGCCGGTAATGATTCCTCTTTTTCTTTATTTTTCTTTTTTTTCTTTTATTTATTTATTTTTTTGTCTTTTTCTTTTTAATGATCACTTCTTTTTCTTTTGCTTTTCATTTTATTCCAGGTTGCCACATTTCTCGCAGGTCTTTTTGAATCGAAGTTTGTACGGATGGTTCTTATTATTGTTCCGAAGAACCTCATTTCCGGATGGGAAAAAGAGCTTAACCTCCAAGAACTAGGACTGCGCAACGTAAAAGCGTAAGATTATTTTCTAATGTTTAAGACCTTGTCTTATTTGTGATAAAAGAGGAGTATTTCAAGATTCTTTTCAATTGTTTAAACAAGTCTAAGATATCCTTTTGAATATATTTATTTGTGTAGAATTGTGGGGCGTAATATGACAAAGGAGATTCGTGATATAAATGGGGACAGCACATTTGCTATCACTACGTATGACAGGGTGTCGAACCATTGTGAAGAATGGAGGAAAATTGTATGGGATTACTTGATTGTCGATGAAGCCCACACCTATAAGAATCCAAAAACCAACCGTTCTTTAGCGTTTTCTCAACTCAAATCTAGTCATAATATTTTTATTACGGGGACACCCCTTCAAAATAGGTTAGATGAACTATGGACAATTGTTAACCTTTGTTGCCCGAATTATCTTGGGAGTAAGAAAAAATTTAAAAAAATCGCTAGAAAAATTAATAAAGGGAAAGAATTGGGGGCCACTTCAACAGAGAAAATTAAAGGGGAGAATGCGACAAATGAAGTAAGGATGAAGTTGAAGGAAATTATGCTTAGGAGGATGAAATCAGAGTGTAATCTTGAACTTGAACTGCCAGAGAAAAAAGAGTTTGTTGTATGGCTGAAACCTTCAAACTCTCAGCGTACTCTTTACAAAAAGTGCTTGGATTATTACCGTTTTCTTAGAAACGACCTCAAAAACAAGGGATCTCACCTACAGTTGCCTACAATACAAGTACGTTCCTTATATTTTTTTTTTATTTTAAAAAACTATACTTTAAACATTTTCTTGTTTAAAATAGACATTGAAAGATATCTCAAACCATCCTGAGTTGTTGAGAACAAGAGTCAGTGAGGGAGACAAGGGGCTGAGTGAGAAAGACCGCGCTGCATATCACATAGCATTGGAAATTCTCAAAGATCATAGTGATTCATTTCATGCAGATGACTCGTGCAACCTTAGCTTCCTAAAACATTTCCTGGTTAATTTTTTTCTGTTGCATTTTTTTGCTAGGAGAATTGAGTCACCAGTGGGCAGGAGTAAAGAAATTTCTACTTATTTGAAATTTTTGTTTATTGCAGAGTATGCTATGTGTTGAAATTGAATCCACACATCGTGCTTTGGTGTTCTCTCAGTCCAAAAAATTCCTTGACATCATATCGGTTTGTCATGATTGTGTATATTTGATTATGTACGAGTTGATTTAATTAATGTTTAATAATTATTTATTTCTTTTTTCCTGAAATGTAGGAATCACAAGAAGACCACCATCGCATTGATGGTAGCACAAAAGCCTCTGTGCGAGCTCGTTTAATTGAGGTCGTTTTTATAACCTTTCTCATTTTTCTGGTTTCTTTATTGTTGGCACTTTTTTACGTTTAATTTCCAATTTAGGAAAACTATTGCCTGGTTCCGTAATTAAGGGCAGTTTTGATTAATTGAAATTGTAGGACTTTCAAACGAGTCCAGATGCACCTCCTTTTTTTCTGCTCACAACACAAGCAGCAGGTCAGGGTATCACACTAACAAAGGCTGACAGGGTTATACTAGTAGATCCTTCATGGAATCCTAGGTGCTGCCATAACTACATTTTTACCCCTCTCAAATCCTATCCTATCCTATCCTCTCTTTTCTTTTTGTTTTCTGAAAAGTTGAATTTTTTTTATATAGCTTGGATAACCAAAGTGTGGATAGAGCATACCGAATTGGTCAAAAGAGAAATGTACAAGTATTTAGGTTAATTACATGTGGTACTATTGAGGAGCTTATATTCAAGCAACAGGTCACTTTCTCTCTTTTTTCTCAAAGTATATTTTGTTTAATGAAATTGAGTAATAATTATTTCTTTTTGTACCTTTTTTCCCCATAAATGTTGATTTTCAGATTCAAAAGAATATACTTTTCAAATCTTTACTTGATAAGAAGAGAAAGAAGGAACGATTAACTGAGTATTTTGAGACGGTATGGATTTTATTGAGCATGTATTTAAAATTTTTGCCCTCGTTTACTTCTTAACTTTTTTAATTAAAAAAATTCAGGGAAAAGATGATATGTTCAGTTTGCCAGAAGATGGTGCATTTGATAACTCCATTACTTTGATGCAAATAAAAAAAATCCTCGCGGGGTACGCATTATAAAATATTTAATCTCTATAATTTATTATACTGGGGACTTGAACGTTTTTTCTTAATTTGGGGCTATAGGAATGAATTCACTTCAAAGGTGGAAGCTCATTTGAAAAAAAGTCTTGTTGTGATTGGTTGTATTGATTACACCAATCTACTTGAGAGCTCGGAAGAAATCATTGAGAGCTCGAAACAAATGATTGAGAGCGCACTGGGTATACCAAGGTATTATTATTATTATTAATAATAATAATAATAATAATAATAATAATAATAATAAGTTTTATTTTGTAGGAAAAGTGGTCATCACCATGATTACTCCAGAAAAGGGAAGAAAATTCCAAAACATGAGTACAAAATTCCGAAACATGAGTACAGGAGAGATGGACCAAAACTGAAAAATTGGAAAAGTTGAAGTTTGCTTCTTATAACTATGACTAAAAGATTGTCCATGAGTTTCTTTTTGCAAGTTTCTTTTTTGCAAAATGTATATGCTTTCTTGATGTCATTTTACAAACTAATTGTCATTTGGAGGTTAGAATATATCTTTGGATAGTTCTCACATGAATTTGATTATTATGACAATGTCTTGGATTTTATTTTGTGTCTATCATCTGGTTATGCTAGTAAACATGTAGATTATTTCATTTTAACTTGTTTAGTAGCCTGAATTTCTAAATATTAGTTTAGTTTATTAGATATTTCATAGTCATTATCAATGGAGATTTGTTTCGGCAATATTGATTAGTGTATTTTAATAGTATATAATTGCATAGTATACTTGAGCAATTACTGAGAATATTTTTTGCCTTATTTGGTGCTCTCCTATTTTATGAAGATTTTAAATCAAAAGGATATTGTGTCTATGTGATGGGAAACATGGAAAAAATGGTATTTGTAGGAAGAACAAGTGAAATTTTAGCAAATGATAGATAAAAGCAATGTGAAAATGAGAGATTAGATATCTCGGAAAGAATGAAATGAATAGTAGAAATACACATCTCTTGGAAATATAACAAAAAATGAACAATTGATCGAAAATAAGCAATAAGATCACACTGAAAATTGTTGGAAAGATAACAAATATGCAATGAGAGAAATGAACCTTGCAAATAATGAGATCACTTAGTTGTGTTTTTTTTTTTCTTTCTTTTTTTTTGGAACTCAGTAGGCGGTATAGCCTAAGAGATGCTTAATTAAAAAAAAAAAATTACAAAGCTTCGCCTGACTACTTTTACACTACATTACGGGCCTGCTTGTTTTAATGTAAAAAGAAGAGTTATAAAATGCAACTACTGTAAATGAAGGCTCTTCGAATGTTCGCGGTATTTTTCTGAACCCCTGCAGTTTTTGGTTCCCAAAGCACTCATATGCTGTAATTCCTCCTCCCCCCAGATTTACGAGCTTTCTAAATCCTGAAGCTGAAATTTTTCTGGCGGGAGAAATCTCGTGACTTTTCTTCTTCTCCTCTCTACCTTTTCACCTCTCAATTCAAAGTAATACCTCTTTCTCTTCGTGCCACCTTCAACGCCCGTCCCAATGCTTCTTTCTATTTATTTATCCATCTCTCTACCTCTTCTCCTAATTTACTAATTTAATGCTTCTGTCCTTCTTCATGAAGCTCGTCAGGATTTTTTTTTCTTCATTTCCTCTTTTTTCTTTGGTTGCTTGTTTTAATCCTGCATGATTTTTGTTGTGACAACTTAGCTTGATTAATTTTTGTTTTTGCGCAACCTTGCCTTAGAGAGAGTTATTCTCATTAAAAAAAAATCTCTTATTTCATTTCTCTTAATAATTTATTCATGCCCCAGAGATTCCAAGAAATTAATTTAGTATTCTTAAAATTCATTTTACACATTATTAATACTCTGTAAATAATTCTATTTAGGTGCATTACTATATCATTGACTGAAGAGCCTTCTTTTGCTCTTCAGTAAGTTGGAGCTCAATTGCAGGTAACAGAAGATAAATGTCTTCATCAGTGAAATATTTCTTTTTTAGTAGGTTGACCATTTCATTCTCCTTATGATTACAATCTTCCTTCTAATTTCGCCTTTTTGTATAACCTTGAGAAATTTTATTGTATTGAATTAACTGTGCTCTTTTTATTACTGAGGAATATGTACCTTCTCTGTCTTGTAACTTGCGACTTCTTCTTAGGTTGATGATCTTCTTGGTATTTTTAACTGAGATTTCTTTAATCCCCAACTCATCATCATTTATCCCCATCTCTTCTTGTGATTCGACCAATTCAGTGTTCGTAAACACTGAAATTGGTTCTATTGAGTTCATTTCCCCATTAACTATATTGTATCAAAGCAAGTTTTTGGGATTCACTGAATTGTGTGACTGATAGTAATTAGTTCAGACTGTGATATTGGCTCTTCATCTCCTTTATACACAACAATGGCCGACTGCTTCTGAATTGAGGTGTGAGTTGCAGGTGAATCAAGGGATGATGGTGTGTTAGAATGGGAACAAGAGGCTTGATCTTTGGGAGGACTTTGAGGAATCTTGCTCTTCCCATTATTCATAACTGAATCCCTCTCTTGTCAAGCTTTACTCTCTACACTTGATTCATGAGCAGTTTAGGCCTCCCTTTTATGGTTTATGTTTGTTGGCTTGAGAGGATGGTATAATGATGTGGCATTTAGATTTGAGTTTTAAATCTGTGAAGATAACCACATGGGGAATTTGATAGGTATTTGTCACTCTAATATTGATCGGGATTTCTTTGAAATATGGACCCCAGGAATTTGAGTAATCTCCTCAAAATTCCAAAGTTGGAGACCACAATTTTCACTGCAGTAGTACCATTTGAAAATGATTGTTTATTTAGTTTCTTTCATTTCTATCTTAATTGAAAAATTTGGTTACAAAGCCCTTCTTTTACATGATGGCTAACTTGATTTCTTCTTGCTGATGGTTTTTTATTGTTTGTTCCAGAATGGGCTTCTTTATGGGTTTGGATTGTTGAGCTAAGAAGGTAGTAGGATTGGATACATGTTTGGCTTCAAGCTTTGTCCAGCAATATTTTGCAATGTGACCTAATTTACTACACATATAGTATCTAATTGGGTCTCTACAATCTTTTCTTTTGTGGTCAGGAGCAAGGCATCTAAAGCATTGGTTCACTTTGGTTGACTTCTTCTTGTGAAATATCTCAATCCAAGCTTTATCATTTGGAGTCTTAGTTGTTGTAATTCGATATGTTTATAGAACTTGTTTGAGTGTTTTAGGTTCCTCCATTGTTTGAGATTGTATCTGTTTTGTAATGTGTGTGATGTGTATGTTGTAAGTACTTTGGTTTGAGGATGCTTGCTATGTTACTTAATCTCTATTCAAGACTTGGCTAGATGACCTGGAAAGACTACATATCACCCCCACGCCCCCTTTTTTTTTTGATAATCAGATGCCCGGTTGAACCTGGGCATCTGGCAATTAGTAATTAAATAGAAGTAGGTTCAATACAATAATTTAAAAAAAAAAATAGTCAAGAGAGCTGGCTATGTGATAAGCACAAGACAAGATAGAAGCGATAGAAGGAAAAATAAAAGATGAAGAGGAATAATGTGCAGAATGTAATCTAAATCCCGCATTATAATAGACTATCCCAGAGCTGAATCTCTGCCTGAATGTGGTCCTGCAAGTTGTCGGCCGTTGATCTTTGATCTTCAAATGTTCTTGCACATCTCTCTTTCCATACATGAAAGCATGCTGCCGCTATTTTTGTCGTGAGTTGTGGTTCTTCCTTTTTTTGTAGGGTTTGTATTATGTTTTGGTTTTGTAGGCCAAAAGCTCGCAGTATGTTGATTGTAAATTCGCAATGTTGGAATAAATGGGATGTTGTTTCTGCTTGTGCCATGCATAGTACACAAATGTTAGGCAGTTGGAAACCTCTCTTGCCGAGTTGGTCTATGGTCGGCAAGATGTTCCTGACAACTCTCCAAATAAATATTCTGATCTTGGGTGGAAACCTCATCTTCCAAATGTAGTCATATTGGACCTTATGATTAAGGTTAGCTGTCATCAACTTATACAGGGATGATTATATATATATATATATATATATATATATATATATATATATATATATATATATGTACATACGTACATATATGTATATATATATACATATATATATACATATCTACACACACATATATATATATATACATATCTACACACACACACACACACACACACATATATATATATATATATATATATATATATATATATATATATATATATATATATATATATATATATATATATATACACGTACATATATATATATACATATATATATACATATATGTATGTATGTATACATATATGTATGATGTATGTATGTATATATATATATATATATATATATATATATATATATATATATATATATATATATACATGTACGTATATATATATATACATGTACGTACATATATATATACATGTACGTACATATATATATACATGTACGTACATATATATATACATGTACGTACATATATATATACATGTACGTACATATATATATACATGTACGTACATATATATATACATGTACGTATATATATATATATATGTACGTATATATATATATATATATATATATATATATATATATATATATATGTATGTGTATATATATGTATATGAATGTATATATGTGTATATATATATATATGTATGTATATATATATATATATATATATATATGTATGTATGTATATATATGTATGTATGTATATACATACATACATATATATACATACATACATATATATATATATATGTATATTTATATATATATATAAAAAAAACAAATGCCAGCCGTACTGCTTACCTACCAAAATTTCAGCCCAATTCCCATCTTACTTTAAAATAAAGCCCGGTTCCCACCCATATTCTATTATTTTCATTCAAGCTCTATCCAAAAAGCCCATGGGTAGGAATCCAGCCTATCTGAAACAAAAACCACCACAAAAAGCCCAATCGGTGGGGATTTGATGGCAAAAATCTGCCATAACGTCACCCATATGTATAGTGACCATATGGGGGGAAATAGAGGCGCATAATATAAGCCTTCATTATTATTAGGCCTCTCTCCATTCATATATAAACAAGAGGTTTTCTATGGAGACATATAATTGCCCCTCTACTTCTTTGATATAGTCAACGTGATGTCAGCAAATCAGGTGGTAAGTGGGGGAATCAGCTTCTATTTTTCTTTTTCTTTCTTTATTTTTCAAAGCGGTAAGAAGAATTGTACGGAAAATAATGTTAGTTATTGGTACAAATTATCAGAGCACATAGTTTAAGACAATGGCAAGTGGGCTGATCCCGCATAAGAAAATTCAAAATTTTTTGAAACTTTTTTGGTCCAAACAAAACATGCCCAAAACAGGAAATTATTATTTTCCTCTCTCTCAAATTCGCACAAATAAGAGGCGATCCTACACGAATTGTGTTTTTTTCATGTATTAATCTCCAATTTTTGTGGTTTTGAGAAAACAACAAAAGCTGGCTTTTTTCGTGTAGTACAATTCAATCCAAATTTTGTGGTTTTGTGAATATCTTTTAGAACAGAGGTTTTACAATGCATTTATCTTCAATTTTTTTTTGTTTTTTAAAGTCAATACAAATTATGTTTTTTTCATGTATTAGACTTCAATTTTTGTGTTTTTGTGAATGCAACAAAAGCTGGCTCTTTCCATGTATTAGACTTCAATTCGAATTTTGTGGTTTTGTGAATATCTTTAAAAATGGTTTTTTTCATTGTATTAGGCTTCAATGTTTGTGGTTTTATGAAAATCAATACAAATTATATTTTTTCAATGTGTTAGATTTAAATTTTTGTGGTTCTGTGAAAGCAACAAAAGCTGGTTTTTTTCCGTATATTACACTTCAATTTGATTTTTGTGATTTTGTGAATAACTATAAAAATAGAGTTTTTTCAAAGTATTAGGCTTTAATTATTTTTTCAATACAAATTGTGTTTTTTCATGTATTAGATTTAAATTTTTGTGGTTTTGTGAATGCAACAATAGGTGGGTTTTTTCCTCCTATTATTACATTTAAATTAGATTTTTATGGTTTTATAAATATCATTAAAAATAGATATTTTTCAAAGTAATAGGCTTCAAATTTTGTGACTTTCTAAAAATCAATACATATCGTGTTTTTTTAATGTATTGGACTTAGATTTTTAGGGTTTTGTGACAAGAATGTCGCCTTTTTTTCATGTAGAATCAAGCTCCAACTCCAACCTGGCGATTCTGGCGTCCGGCAACCACCACGACGGCCGTCTTTTGCTACAGCGTACGACGACCACCTGGTTCACCACCTCATCCAGCCGGCTATCGACGTTCATTCCTTCAGCCGCTTCCAAGGCTAGGTTTTCCGAATCTCTGCTCAAGGATAACTTGCTTGCCTCTCTCTCTTCACCTTTTCCAAGGAGACAGATTCCCAACTCTGATTCGAGTGAGAATGGTAGTGTAGAAGTCAGATCCGGATCCGAATGGATTATCGGTGTGGATCCGGTCGATTTTAACCTTTGGCTCGACTTCAACTTTTGAGAAGAGCGAATACCAGCTGATAAGGTTTCAATTTTGTTCATTTTTCCCTCCTAGTTCGTTTAGTTTTATACCAGATTCACTAGGGTTTCCTGCTTGATTTTGTGTTACTTTTTTGCCCACTTGTAATTGAGTTGCTGGATTTTTAGATCTAGAATTTTTTGTGTAAGTTTGAATTGTATTTCGAATTATTCATGGTAATTTTCTGCTTGATTTTTTGTTAATTTAAGCTCTTGTGATTTTTCCTGAATTCTACCTGTTTTTTCCTCGATCCATACCAGATTCTCATTTCTTTATGTGTTCAATTTTTCTGCTGAATTTTTTTTGCCTTAATTATGATTGCTCTTTCTGATTTTTATTTGCCTAATTTTTGTTTTAATTATGATTTGCTTAATTCTTGTCTTAATTGTCATTTCTAGCTTATTTTTCCTGATTTTCCTTTTTTCAGTAGCATGTGAATTTTTTTAATAGCATGATAATTATGTTCAATTGTTCAATTTTTTTTCTAAAACATGTTATTTTTTTTTACAGTGGTAACTACATTCAAATTAATTTGTTTTTTATTTTGTATCATGTGAATTTTTCTGTTAATATGGTTTGCTTTAATAGCATGTTAATTATGGTGAAAATATTTAATAGCATGTGAATTTTTTTTATTGGATACTTTTGAAAATTTCATCTAAAAAAGTGTTTCTTTTTTTGAAATTTTCAGTATTTAGACGGGAGATAAAAAGAAGGAAAGGGAGCCATTTAATTCTCACAAAAGGTATGATAATAAATTTTCAATTTTGCTTTAATTTTCCAATTGCCAGGTTCTTTGTTTCCTTTTATAGATTCTGTTTTTATAGATTTGTTTCTTTCCAATTTTTGGGTTTTATTTTATTTTTAATCCTCATTACTTTCTTTCCAATATGAATTTCCTTTTTAATTTGGGCCCAATTGATAAGGAAAAAAAGTCACATAAGTGGTAATTATTTCTGAAAATGATAAATAAATACACTATAAAAAAATTTCACGACAAATAAATTCTCAAAATGGTAATTATTTCTGAAAAAAATTTGAGAGCTTAAAATTGATTTGCATTTGATTTCTTTCCTTTTATTTTTTCAGGGATTTTTAGAAGGAAAATAACTAGGATGATATTTTTGGATGGTGTGGCAACTGGAAAAAAGGATTAATTGATGTTAAAATTGGAATATGTAATATTTGAATTTTTGTATAGATGTAAGTTAATAAGAAATATTTGTCTTTGATTTGTATATATATATATATATATATATATATATATATATATATATATATATTTGTTTCCATATATTCATTTTATTATTGTTATCTTTATTATTTTCAACTATTAACAATGCTTAAAATTGGCACAAATGAAACTAATATTTCTTTCTCACAACTGATTACTAGCATAAAGGCATTAGAAATACTGGCCACTATAATTATTAACAAATTTTGCCATAATTGGCATGCCAATACATTTTTTTTCTTTTTTCCAATTAATCATTCTTTATAAATTATTACAACATATAACATAATATAAGTCATTAAGAAACAAAACTTAGTTGTTTATCAATATCTCTAACTTATCACATGTAATGGTTAGAAGAAAAAATATATTGGAGCTGGTCACAATTGATAATCAACATTTAAGTTACTGCTTACCACTTCTATGTGGATATAGTACTAACATGTATATATATTTTTTATTGCTTACCACTGGCGGAAAATCTATATACCCTATCATTATGTCTTTATGTAAAAAATTAAATAGTACATAAAAATAAAATGAAATTAAGTTATCATATTCAATTCATTAATTTACCACATTCGATTCATGGATGCACCATTAATGGGTATATATATTTGTTTACACATATATATTTTACTATATGAACATTTTTCATATATTACCACATTAAACAAAAAATTTTCCTTGCAAAACAAGTTCAAATTTTTTTTTATCTTTAAGTTGATATTTTTTTCATATATATTTGTTTCTCATATATATTTTACTAAGGGGTGATAATTAATTGATAATCAACATTTCAGTTACTGCTTACCACTTCTATGTGGATATAATACTAACATTTATATATATATATATATATATATATATATATATATATATATATATATATATATATATATATTTTACTACTTACCACTGGCGGGAAATCTATATATCCTATCTTTATGTCTTTATGTAAAAAAATTAGATAGTACATAAAAATAAAATGACAATGATTATGAAAGAAATTTGATTTCTTAATGAATATGTAATAATCAGTCAATTACCGCATAAGGTCTAATTAAAGTATTCATATAATTGAAAAAATTGTGGGAAATGTTTTCAAAAACGTATGCAGGAAACTAGTAAAATAAGAGAGGTGGTGATTAAGGTGGGGGTCCCACTTGTAAGAATATTAAATTAATATAATTTTGAATGGATGTTTTTCATCTCACATCATGTCATGTACAATATCATCATATAAAGGAATCAAATTGTAATTTATTCTAAAAAGTAATACCACCTTTATTTCAAATTGAAACCGGCAGTATATAATTTCACATGATCTGCTTCCCACATCTGACACAATGATGATTCATCAAGGGGTTGTGGGTGGGGGGGGGGGGGGGGGGGGGGGGGGAGGGGGCAATATTATGTCTAGATAGAATTTTCCTATAAACAATTCATTTCTTGTCATTCTTTGTTTCCTGCGCTGCACGGTTTCCAAGGCAGCCCTTTACCTCGCTCCGCTTCGAATAAACTACTTTACATAATCAATTATTTATAAATTTTTTATCAAAAAAAATTTCATGTTTTTAAAAAAATAAGAAACAAGACAAAAAATAAATTAATAGAAGACTTGTAGAATCTAGTTGCTAACTATTTCAATTTGAAAAAAAAATATAAATAAACCAACAAAGTTTTTTTACATAATTGTAAAAGATATTTATATTGATAATTGATATATAATTAATTTATCTTTTCAAAAAACATATTATCATATATAATATTTTATTTCATACAATAAGTTTAAATAATTCGCAAGAAAACTTAAAAAAACTTTATTTTTCATGGTTTTTAAAAATAAGAAAAAATGGCAAAAAAAAGTGAAAAGAAGACTTCGTAGAATTTAGGTCCTAACTATTTCTTATTTCAAACCAATAAATCTTTTTACATAATTGTAAAAATATATTTATATAAACATTTCTACTATATTAATATATTAATATATATAAACCATTATTTATTTAAATTTTGTGTAAACCTTTATTTTTCTTTAATTATTTTTTACTTGGGGGTCTCCATGTAAAAGGGCATGTAATTAACGTGTACAAATATAAGTGGACATGACATTCCTTCATACTTTTTTTTGTGTATTATGAAAATATGAACCCGGTTCGTGTGAGCTATTGCTTTAAAAGAATACGGGTGTTTGTCAACCGAATCTATATTATATTTCAGATCATTAATATGGTGGGGACCAAAATATTTGATATGAATTTATTATGTTTGCAAATGTAATGGGTCAATCATATAATTGAAATTTGACCCGTTACTTTAAAATAAAACATGTATATGCTATATAACTTATGGGGCCAAAATTATTTGGCAAGACCACTGTATGGTGCTAATTACGTAGCGGGTCATATACTATCAAACTTCCTTATTAAAATCACTTGTTGTACATAGTGTTACACAAATGAACCATACAAATTTTTTAAAAAGTACATGTTTCAAAAAGATATTACTGCTATAGGTAGAATATGTTGATTCTCTATGAAACTATTTAATGAAAGAAAGTTATACTGGATTTATTAATAAATGATATGACCCATTACATGAGATATTACATAGACTTTATCATATAAATTTACTAAATTTAGTGGGGGAGTTGGATTTGTTATGGCGATTCTATAGTAAAAAAATATATATAATGAGTGCTGATTGAATTGAATCATTATAATTGACTCGTTACACATAAATTATACAACAAATTTTTTTGGAAAAATCCACGTGTCAATCATCTACCAAAATTAGAAAATTGTATATAGGAGGAAAATTGTGTGTTTATCGATTACGGCGATTGTCGCATTTCAAATCCATAAATGGTTTTGGGGCGTGACATTACGGATGGAGTATTTGCAAATTTTGAGTTTAGATCTTCTTGGTTTCGCGGGGCTTGATGATTTCTGAGTATTAGGAGGGATATCTCTATCTTTTTTTCCTTATTAACTTAGACATTTTTTTTTCTTATAAAAAGGAAAAAAAGAAATTGAGGAAGCAAAAGAACAATTAACAGATTATTTCTCGAAATGGCTTTTATCTATGTTTTTTCGCGCCTCTAGAAACGCTGGGCTAACATACGAAAACTTGTGATGTCCATTTGATGTGGGCTGTTTTGGGCCAGAATGTATTTTTTCTTATTACATATCCAAAACAAGCCTATTATTTATATATTATTATTTCAGAAGCCTTATTTACATGATTGAAAAAGGAGAAAGACAAAAAAAATATTATAATACATATCTTTACTTCAACGCCTCTTTTTTTATAAAACGTCAACATATCATATTATTATATAGTTAGTCGACTAAATGGTAGACTTTCTTGTTTATGGTACAGTAAGGTTTGTAATTGACATGGATAATAATACCACTAAAATCACACTTTTTATGCATAAAATTGATAGTTTATAATGCAGCGGTCCATTGATCATGACTCATGAGATCAAAACGCTTTGTTCATTTCTGAAAACGGCACTATGTGTTACAAACTTCTCCAGCTCCAGTTTCTAAATTTTATTACAGTAAGGTTTTAAAGTATTCAACAAATAATCAAGGACTTCAAATTTGCATACTTTACAAATAATTGAGTACATTCAATTGCTTATGGTTTGATAGGTGGTCTCAAAGAGTTGTTAGCACAAAACATAAACTCGGCACGAAATTACCGTACATAACTTGGCTAATAATAGCACAATCAATATGTTACTGCGAAATTAAATAGCAAAGCATTACAAATAAAATAATGTCGGCTAATAATAACACAATCAATATGTTTCTGCAAAATTAAATAGCAAAACATTACAAACCGGATAAGGTCATCAGTACAACAATAAAATATTGAATACATATGATACTCCTAAGTTCCTAACATATAAATAAGATGCAAGTTAATAGCTAAAATTAGTATTACATACTAATTACAACATTCATACACAAGTGACGCGTACATTAGCCAATATGCAAGGGCATTGCCAATCAAAACACAAATGATCAATATGCTAAATAAAAGTAATATTTCTGGCCAACATAGAAGTTTTAAATATGCCAATGGAGAATGCTCTTCCATTGAGAATATTGAATCATCCCAAATGCAATATACAAGTGAATAAGATTGAAAATTCCCTGATTTTTCTCTGTATAATTCAATTCAAGCTACAAAAAATGAAAGAATATATGTTTGCTGGTATGAAAATTCAATTTTTCTGGAAAGCAAAAATTGACTTGCCAATAACAAAAATTTCCATTTACCATGTTCCATCACATAGAACACAGTTGAAAAGCAAGAGCTTCTTATCTAAAATAAAATAGCAAAACATTACAAAATGAAAACAGAAAATTAATGTACATCAAAAGAACTTGATCTCAATTTTCTAACCAGAATGAAGTCTCACCAAAATACACACAAAACAAAACCATCAGCATTTCCTTTTCCCTGAAATTTTCATTCTTGCCCTAAACGGCCTTTTAGTTTTCTCATCTTCTTCACTTTCTTCACTATCTGAAACAATAATCGTATCCAAATCCAAATTCGACAAATCTCTCAATTTCTTAGAACCATCATGATTAAATTTTACCTTAGATTTAGTTTCTGCTATTAAATTTTCTTTCTTATTTTCATTATTTCCCTTCTTTTCCAAATTGGACACATCTTTCAATTTCTTAGAACCCTCATGATTAATTTTTACCTTGGATTTAGTTTCTGGTATTGAATATTCTTTATTATTTTCATTATTTCCCTTCTTTTCCAAACTCGACAAATCTTTCAATTTCTCAGAAACCTCTTGATTAAATATTTCCTTGTTAGGCTTAATTTCTGTTATTAGATTTTCTTTATTATTCTCATTATTTCCCTTCTGTTCGAGCCATGATGAGTTTAGAGAGAGTTTGTGGCCTAATAAGCGCATTTTCCTTTTACGTCCCTCAAAATGTTCAGAATTTTCAATCAATCCTTCTATTGTCTCTGCTTCTTTAATTGGTTCCTTTACCTATTGAATACATAAAAAAGTAAATAAAATGTTTAATTACATGAAATTGACCCTTAAAAATTGTAATAAAATACTGTAACAAAAGGGTATTTTGGTCATTTTACCAAATTGGGTCCAGTTTCTTCCTTTCGCCCTTTAGCTCCAGGATAAGCATATAATTCAGTCCATGAAAGGGCTTTTTGGTCAAATACTTGTTTATTGTACTTATACTCTCTACTCTGCAAAATTAAATAAATAAATAAAAAATAACAAAAATAATGTGCAATTCTAAATTAACTTCTCTTTTGAAATTAGGCCTCAATTTATCATCAAAATTCAACGACAACGTACCAAAATACATTAACTTAATAAAAAAGATGATATAATTTAATTAAATGATTATTATAAATATTATTACAGCTTCAGCCATGAGACCATCATCTGGATTTGGCTCGCTCAATAACAAACCAATACTCGTCAAAACTGTTGAAATATTTAACGAAGGTTGCCAAGCGCCCTGCATTATAAACATTTCATTAATAAAATAAAATATTAACTTTAAATAAAAAGAAATTTAGAAAAAAGAAAGATATTTTACTTACCTTTGGAGGTAGATTTAGAATGTCAAGGCAAATTCGGCCTCCATTGTCAATGTTTGGATGGTAAATCGGGGTTAAAAATGTCACATTTGGCGGTTGAAACGGATATCTGCATTTCAATTTTTAAATTTCAAATTCAAATTAATTTTTTTTTTATAAAATCAATTTAACCCACTTTAGCCTTGATTATCCTTAATTGAGCAAGTAAACACAAAAAGGAAAAGAAAAGAGAAGAAAATAATTTTGGTCAAATTGGTAGTTAAGCCTGTAAGAATACTATAATATTTGGTAACTGTTACTGCATAAACAAATTGGAGAAAAGTAATTATAAAAATTTAACTAATAAAAAATAACCTTTCTGGTATTTGGATTTTTAGAGTGAAAATTCCTTTTGAATAAACCGTCCCTTCTGGTCCTTCAATTTCTATAAAAAATTAAAACATACAAAATTAGAAATTACTACGCAAATTAACCAATTAAAAAAACAATTAACCAAAAAAAGATATTCATTATACAAGAGTATATATTTTTTTTTTTTGAGGAATTATACAAGAGTATATAACATACTGGCTTCAAAGCTAGTGAGAGAAAGATCGTCCTTGTCAGAGAAATTAAGGGAAACTCCAGGTGGCGGATCTGTCGTTAGAATTTTAAGCTCCTTTTGCATCCTGAGATTCAATCTTGCCGCTTGAGCCATTCAATTTGATCTTAGTTCAACAAAACATTCAATTACGAAATAAATTTAGTACAAAAGATGATACAGGGCTATTAAAACGGAAGTGAAAAGAATTAAGCGACTATTTGACCTCAAAAAGGAAGCTAATTTTGCTTCATACTGTATGTACTTAGAAATTTTACTTTTTGATTCAAGTAGAGAAAAAAATCGCTTACAAAATTGAGATAAAATTAGTAGGGAATTGCGTAGAGATCTTACCTTTTGCGCTGTCGATTCAGCTGGGAATGGGATTGAATTAGTGAATTGTGTTCTTGCTCTTTCTTTGATTATACAATTGAGTTTGAAATTTGGGCGAAATGAGAAGCGGGAAATGAAAAACGGGCTTCTAGAAATCCTGGATTATAAAAAAGTTTGGATTGTGTGTGGCATTAATTCTAGATACAAATGTATAGCGGGTCATACTATTGCAAGGTGGAACTGCAATTTCTCTGTCTGAAAAATTATCAAGGGCTTTAGATTAGAAGCCATGGGCCGCCCCGGAATAAAAAAAAACTAATTTTAGCATAAAAACTATTTTCGGATTATTATTTTTCTTATTTCAGTATCCATTTTTAAAAGCCTGTATTTAGCATTTTGCCTCGGGACCAAAAATAAGAAGGCCCATTATAGATTTGTTTAGGTATAGGAATTAAATTATATAGAGAAAAAAGGAGGCTGTTTAAATTAAGGTCCATGTAAAAGAGGAATTAGCCTGCTGCGAATTTCTCATCCTCTCTTTCCATCTGTACACTCTTTCCTCTGTTTGGTTGAGCGTCAATTTCTCTAAACTACGGTGATTTCGCTTTAGTTTTCGAGTTTCAACTCGCTCAGCGCTGTCTAATTGATTTCGCTTTAGTTTTCGACCGTCAATTTCATTCCCGGCTTCTCATTTCGCCCAAATTTCAAACTCAATTGTATAATCGAAGAAAGAGAAGAAAGAGCAAGAACACAATTCACTAATTCAATCCCATTCCCAGCTGAATCGACAGCGCAAAAGGTAAGATCTCTACGCAATTCCCTTGCTATTTGATGAAATTAGATTGAATTAACAAAGCAAGAAGATGGAAACAATTACATATGGAACCAACGCCTTTCTCTTTCGTTTTGCGCCGCGCTGTACAAACATCTCGCAAAACCCTAATTTCTCTAAAGTCTTCTTCAGCAGACCGACTGAGAATCCAAACCCTAGGTAATTTCAAAACAACAACTCTCTCTTTCCACTCACTAGTCAGAAATTTCTTCCTTTTTAGTGAATTTTTCCAGTTTTATTTTTTAGTATTTAAGTACTCTACAATCTACACAACTTTTAGTCATAATTGACTTGTTTGCATTTTGTGGTAGGTTGAAGATTTCTAATTTGAGAAAACCTCACGTAATTACAGCTTGTTTGAAGGGTGAAAATACAATAAACGATTTTGATTCGACTGACAACTCATCAATTGCTGAGGTTTGCAAATCTCATATATTTTTTAAACCCAAAAAAATCCGCATAATTAAAATTGAATCCCTAATATTTATTTAACATGTATATGTATTTTTTATAAATAAAAAGGGGCCATCAATTGATATAAAATTGCCAAGAAGAAGCTTGCAAGTGCAATTCACATGTGATTCATGTGGTGAGAGAACTTCACGTCTTATAAACAGGGTTGCGTATGAAAAAGGCACCGTATTTCTTCAGGTACCTTTTTGCAATTTTCCATGTTATTGCATTAGTTAGCATTAATAATTTTATTATCCCATCCCATTAATCATTTGAAAAATTATTTGTCCGATGAATATTTTTGTGGCTTCTGTTTATCTCGGTTTTTGTGGCTATTTATCTATTTATGAATGTAGTATGTTTAATTTGAGCTATTTTATAACATAATAAAGTTTCGCAAATTATGCATTTTTATTTTTTATTAATTTAATTTGTATGTTGAACAGTGTGGAGGGTGTCAAGTGTATCACAAATTTGTGGATAATCTTGGATTAATTGTAGAATATGATTTGCGTGAAGAACAAGGTCAAAACAGCGATTAAAGATATTTATTGTTGTTAAGCATCTCAAGTTTAGAGTGAGAAAGATTGAATTAGTGAGAAGGTACAAAATGCCCTCTTTTTCTCTCATGTAAGGCTGTTCATTTTATTTAATTAGAATTATGGAATCAGTTTCTATGTGAGGATTGCCAATCAATTGTAATTATGTTGAGCTCACATTTTTGTCTGATTTATATTTGCTCTCTTCCTTAATTTATTTATTTTCATTCGAGTTTTATATTCTTTCATCAATTTGTGCTATTTTTGAGGTGAATTGGGTCCGCCTGGTGTGTCGGTGTACAAAAAATTCTTTTTAAAAAAAAAAATCATCATTGATGTCATTTTTTATTTTTTTCTTCTCTTTCCTTAAACACTACCAACTGATTACATAGGTTAACGAAGTTTTAATAGAAATGACATCACCGCAAGTTCGAAAAATCTTTGCCACTAGTGAATACTGATACAGAAGGCCCAATCACTATTTGCACAAAAAAGCAACCCTCATTAGGGTTTAGGGCATTTGAGTCTTTTTAAGCCTCAAATTGACTAGCTTTATGTAATCAAGTCTTTTAAGCTCCTGAGTTATTCCAAGGGACAATGACACCCCCACTTCTCTCTGAAGTTTTTAATGAAAAATGAAGATCTTTTATAATGCAACTCAATTCAATTTTTCGGTCTCATGACTCATAACCCATCTTTTCCCTTTTAAATTCCAGTTCATTTTTGAGAAGTTTTCCACATAACATAAGTTATTATTTGCTTTTAAAAAAAAATAGAAAAATAAGCATCATTTTATTTTACTCATGTCAGGTACATTTACGAAATATTCTACTAACAAAAAGCCGCACGAACCATTCCCCACTCAATAAAATCATACAAAAGTATGCAATACTTCCTCACAACTAACTACCAAACTTGTCTAATGCTAGTTGGCTAATTATTTTCAAAACAGTGCTATCTGGTTAATTATTCTTCAAAATAATGCTAAAACAAAAAATAAAGTCGACAATGACACCCCCACTTCTCTCTGAAGTTTTTAATGAAAAATGAAGATCTTTTAGAATGCCACTCAATTCAATTTTTCGGTGACTCATGACCCATAACCCATCTTTTCCCTTTTAAATTTCAGTTCATTTTTGAAAAGTTTTCCACATAACAGAAGTTATTATTTGCTTTTCAAAAAAAATAGAAAATAAGTATCATTTTATTTTACTCATGTCAGGTACATTTACGAAATATTTTCAAAAAAAATAGAAAAATAAGCATCATTTTATTTTACTCATGTCAGGTACATTTATGAAATATTATACTAACAAAAAGCCGCACGAACCATTCCCCACTCAATAAAATCATACAAAAGTATGCAATACTTCCTCACAACTAACTCCCAAACTCGTCTAATAGGAAGAAGCCGGGAAACCATTTACCATTTGATAAAACTCATAAAAGAGTAAACATAATCCATCACAAAATTATTCTTCAAATCCGAGAAACCATTTCTCAACCAATCTCAAATTTCACAAGGTTCAAACACTAAACTCTAGTCACTCTTCTAATTCGCTTTTCGGAGTCATAACCCTACTTTCGCCCCCTTGATCCAACTCCAACTTCTCCTTCCCTTCACTCTCCTTATCTTTCTGCTCATTTTCAACCTCAATTTTCCCGTCTTTTTTCTCTTTCAAAAACTCAACAAGCCCTTGAAGCGCTTCATCAGTATCATCACTCTTCATTATAACCTCTGCCACCTCAGCCGGTGTAACGTCCATCTCCTTCAACAAACCTTCTATTTCAGGAAATAAAATATGATCTTCAATTGAGTGGTAATTATTTGCTAAAACCCTAAACCCTTGTGGGGTACAATAGCCCATGTGTATATGCATGTCCATTCTGCCAGGTCTTGTTAGGGCTGGGTCAAGTCTCTCTTTGTAGTTTGTTGTGAATATAATTATTCTCTCTTCTCCACTTGTTGACCAAAGACCATCTACAAAATTGAGCAGCCCTGATAATGTGATCTGCATGGTTGGATCAATAATTAGATTTTGACGGAATATTTGTTTGATTATTATAAATTTATTTTTTTTATTGTTTGATTGGGGTTTAAAAATATTTGCCTATAAAATTTTGAGTATAGTATCTTGTCTATTAGAATAAACTTAATCTTAGAAACTTTTGAGTTGTGGGTTTCATGATCTATGTGCCTTGTGAGACTTTTCTTGTTGGAAGTAAAACAATATTTTAAGAAAGTGTAGAAATCAAAATTTTATTCCATGCCCTTCCAAAAGTAATATTTTGCAAAAAAAAAAGAAAATACAAAATTTTGAGTTTCTAAGATATTTGCATAAAAAGGAGAATTTCAAAGTTCTTACCTTGTCATCATCACCAGATGTAGATTCATTTTCGCCTCTCTGAAAATCGATCGTACAATCAATATCTTCAATTACAAGAATCGATCGGTTCGACATACCGATCAATAATCTCCTCAAAGAGGAATTCCATCTAACCTCAGTAAGCTCTAAATCATACACATCGAACTTCAAATAATTTGCCATGGCCGCAATTAAGCTCGATTTTCCAGTACCGGGCGGCCCATACAACAAATACCCTCTTTTCCATGCCTTACCGATCCTCTTGTAATAATCTTTTCTCTTCACAAACCTCGAAAGATCTTCCATTAACGATGTTTTAAGATCTGAATCCATTGCAAGAGTATCAAAAGTCGAAGGGTGGTGAAGATCAATAGGACACCATGAATCGCCTTCGTTCATGTAGATCTTAAGAGCTTTCTCTTGATCATTGATCTCTTTCGCCTTTTGCAAAATAAATGGTAGATAAATATTCAAGGCCATCTCTTTGAAATTCTTGTGGAAATGGAGCTCGAATGATCGTGTTTCTAGTTGTCGCAAATTATTAGCATTTGAACTGCTCGTGCTCTCACATAAAACCAATTGCCACTTGAATTCGGTACCATCAAATTTATCGATCATCTCTTCTCCTGCCTCCATACTGATCATCATTTTCTTGGCCTCGTCAGTTCGGCTAACCCTGAGTCTCTGCATGTCGGTGTTGATCTGAGATGCCAAATAAGTGCGTACCGCGTCAAAGACTTGGTTGGTGGAGAAACCTTCGTTTTCCTCTATCACGATTGTGTGCTGGGACGAGACTTTGGAACGCAGCATATTCAGGCCTGAGAAAAGGAAATCACGAACTTCGTAAGGAACCAGCTCGTTGACTACTCCTCGCACGAGCATCATGGAAGCGGCTAGAGAGGCAGCCATGGTTAGGGTCTTTTTGTATGTCTCGATTGTCTTGTCGTATGAAGCCATTGGTTTGTTTGGTTCCATTTCTTCTTGTGTGGGTTGAAAATATGTCCTCTCTCTCTTTTTTTTCCTTTTTTTAAATTTTCTTCTTTTATTTATTTCTGTCTTCTCTCCAAGGTGTTGAAATTGGAAAAGGAGGTATGTGATAACGGATTGAATGGGGTGGGACGGTGATTTGGTTTTATAGGGAAATTTGGTGGTTGGAATGCTGATTAGAATATGCGAAAACATGAAACATTTTGGAATTAGAATTTTGGGTTCCTTGAAGACCAAGTATCCATAAAATATTTGTCTTGAGATAGAATGCCCCACAATTCCCCCCATGTATGTAATATTATTATTGAAGCTTAATTTAACAGCAAATCAAATTCATCTTTTTGAAATAGAATTTCCTTAATAATCAAGCCAGCATATCAAGAATTTGACAGGTCAAATTAAGAAGGAAAATATAGTTCAATTATATAGTGATCAATTGATTTCAATTCGGACTTGTCCAACTCCCAATTTTATTTACTTTTAATTGAATTCTAATTTATACTAATGAGCTCGTATGATAGTTAATTATCGTACATTGGACAATGAATCACATATCGTAAGTTAATATTTTATTTATATCAAATAGTAAAAATGAAACAAAAAAGTTTCTTCATTCAATCAAATATTAAATCTGATTTACTGTAAATTTCACGCGTTAACATAATAAAAAGTCTAGATGGCAAATATTGGTATTTAGTATCAGTACCCAATTGTTCAATAATCAATCTAGTTGTGCTCCCCAAGAATCTGTTCTTTATTGAGAAAGTTCTTGCTAGTGCTCTACTTTAACCTTTTTTTTTTTGAATTGTGCTCTACTTTAACCTTTAGACCGGGTCAACGTCTTTTTGAAGTCTAGTCCCTGAGTTTTTTTATTTACATTTTTTTGTACTCCCTGGAGATCTTGCAGAGGAAGATTGCTAGAAGCTAGACTGAAAATCTGTATATTTGGTTCTGTGTACATATTGTAATTGTCAAATGATTTGTGATTATGAATAATCAGAAAATGCACCGACTATTTGTATTTTTTTTCTTTGCATTTGAACAGTATAATTCGTACCACAGAACTTGTTATATAGTCTAAAAGTTTAGACGTACTTGTGTTTGGTTATTTTAGTTGAATGTTGGTATTTCTCTATAATCTAAGATCAGTTGCATAATCTAGTTATATAATGGAATTAAGTGTGAATTTTCAAATCTTTATTCCAAAAAATTTGCATGTGTGTATGATTGGATAACTAAGGATTAAGGAACATAATAAACTTATATGCTACAATTACATCAATCCAAACTATACAAATTGCAACAACTAAAGTTTTTGTCCAAATATAATAATTGCAAATAAGGTATCTTTCGAAAAAAATGTATTTTTCAGTTTCTTGTATTCAAAATTTCAAACATCTTGAATCTAAAAAATAAAATAAAAAATTCAAATATCAAAAATTAATCTAAAGTCTAAAATTAAGAAAGTTTCATCTTTTTAGGTAGTTTCTAACATGTGACTATTTAGCTTTTTTCGGTGTGCTTAAAACCCTAGCCGCCTCCAACACGATATCCGATCTAGAGGGAGGTTGCCACTCCGGCGCCTCCCCCCGAGTCTTTAGGCGGCGGCGGCGTCCATCCCCCACACCCCGCCCCCCTCTTCCCCTTCCCCTTCCCCCCTTCCCCTATTCCCTCTTTCCATTTCACCTTTCTCCATTCCAAACCCCAACCCCTCCCTCTTTTTTACATTTTCCCTCTTTCCATAACAAGTTCAAACTTGAATGTCACAACCCAACATGAGAGACCAACTCAAAAGACTAGTCTATTAGGTGAGAGAGCATGTTGGGTTATAAACCCCACCTCAAATGCCCATACAAGTGAGATGGGACAAATCCCATAATTTACAAATGGTTCTGGGACATGACAATTGTCCCTCCTTTGGGACCGACGTCCTCGTTGGTCACAGCCACGATGGTGCCACGTTGGATATAGCTGACTCTTCCAGGCCACCACTCCGTGCGCCACCACTCCGTGCGCCACCACTCCGAGTTAGCTTTGATACCAATTGTCACAACCCAACATGAGAGCCCAACCCAAAAGACTAGTCTATTAGGTGGGACTAGTCTATTAGGTGAGAGAGCATGTTGGGTTATAAACCCCACCTCAAATGCCCATACAAGTGAGGTGGGACAAATCTCATAATTTGCAAATGGTTCCGGGTCATGACATTGAACGTGTGTCGTCCATCGGCTCTGACGATGAGGGAGGTCTCTCCGACGGATCCTGACCGGAGAATAATGCAAGTGGCGACCATAGGGCCCATCAGTGGTACGATATACACCATGTGGCAAGATGGATTGAGCAGATTTTGCCTTTTCTTTGCTCCTTAGTGTTTTTCATTCGCTAGCACTTGCAAGGTACATTCTTGGCGAATTTCAGAGACTGTGTTTTGCGGTTTCGTCGTTCTTTTCGGGCAAGACACATGCCGGGCGTTTCGGAGTAAACATTGATCCGACTAGACACAAGCCGTGCTTTTCGAAATCAGAGTTTGTACAAATGAGTTCAGAGCGGCGGTGAAGACTGCCCGAAAGCACGGTTCACCGGCTCCAGCGAAGGCGCTGAACGGCAATGCAAGAAGTAGACCTGCTGGATTTAAACTGGAGGAATCCAAAGCCGTGCACGAAAGCATGGTAAACCCTAAAAAAGAAATCGCAAAGCTTTGGCTTAGGACTGACTGATAGGGAGCTCCTTCCAAGTTCGCAGTGGCAATACCCGCTAAAGCCTAATTATGTGGCGGGAGTGGTCCGCAATTAGGTTATGTGGCGGCAATAGTCCGCAATTTAGGATTAGAGTTTTAGGGTTTAATGTTTTGGTCTACTTTACTTCCCTCGTACTTGTGTGCGCTTGTATGCAATCTTTTCTGAACCTCTGTAACACTTTTTATTCGTTTTAATGAATTTATTGGTAGGTTTTTCACCTTCCAACCTTAAAAAAAAGAAAAAGTGACTATCTAAACAGGCCCATAAATCATTTTTTTTTTCTTTGTATAGTTTCTAATATGTGACTATTTAAATAGGGCCATAAGTTTTCATAATATTAACTATTTAAACAAGCCCATAAATCATTGTTTTTCTATGTAGTTTCTAATATGCGACAAAACAGGGGTTCGGGGAACCTGCTTCTAGCGAAGCAAAAAGCTTTGTGATTCGCTATTATGGGCCCTTGGATTGGAATCATCATATCTTCCAATGAAACAGCTGATTAATAATAATTCTGTTAAAATCTTAGTCTCTACTTTTTTCTTCTATAAAAAAAAAGGAAAAAAGTTCAAATTTACCTCCTCAACTATTCAATAAGTCCATTTTTGGTCCCTCAACTTTTTGTTGGCCCAATTTTAATCTCTCAACTATTCAATAAGTCTATTTTTGGTCTTTCCATCCGTTAAGTGTTTACGTGTCAGTTAAACTTGACACGTAAGCAATGACATGACATATATTCTTGACATATAAGCAATAACATATTTTTAAATAAATATGCACCACAAATATGTACAATAAAATAATATTTTAAGAAACGAGAGAAATTAAGAAAATTTTATTTTTTTTCAAATATTTATTATGTCACAATTGTCACGTTAGAATATGTATCAAGAATATATGCCACGTATTGCTTATGTGTCAAATTTAACTAATACGTAAGCACTTAACGGATGAAAGGATTAAAAATAGACTTATTGAATAGTTGAGGGACTAAAATTGGACTAATAAAAAGTTGAGGGATAAAAAAATAAACTATATGAATAGTTCAGGGGCAAAATTTCACTTTTCTAAAAAAAAAAAAAAAAAAAAAAAAAAAAAGGGAACGTTGCCTTGACGAGTCGAGAAGAGAGGCCGTCTCCTTAGTTACCGTGTAGCAGCAAAGTTGATCCGCAAGAGATAGCATTTCACCTATAGTTCTCTCGCTCTCGCAGTCATAAACCCTTGAGAAGGTATTTACTCGATTATTACTTAAACAACTGATTTATGGGCTGATTTTGGTTTGTAATTACGAATTATTTTGGTCTTGATTTTAGGCTTCCTTGCTAAATTAGCTCTGATTTTTGTTTTTGTTTTTGTAGCTGCTTTTTGGCTGATTGACGATTTAATTTAGTATTTAGTAAATTCGGGTTTACTTTAGGGCTGATGTAATGTCTCTTTACGGCTCATTTTGGGATTGATTGTACCACTCTCGTGCTGCTATATTTTTCATTTTGTATTACCTTAATTAAATCTCAATTTCGCTAATGTTCTTGTTTGAATTATTTATAGGACATCCCTTAGAGTGCATTGGATCGGCTTTGACATCAAGAAACTTGCATCTCCACAAATTTTGAAATCAATACAAGTTTTCAGCCAATTTGCACAATTAAGGCTTCTCAGCTTAGTTACAACCTAATTAGGTTAGATACGTCAACTTCTAATTAGAGTTTTTTAATAGCTTATCTTGGAGGGTTATTCTGTAATATTTTTTCGTTTATCTATATATATAATTTTTAGGTGTCTGTTTGCAACAAACCAAAGCTCATAATCTACAAATATTACAACATATTAAATTCCTATGTGTTTGTACTTGTTTTAAATGAATTGCATTTTTTATATTTTTAAGGATGTCTGTGCATAATTTCTTCAATCGAATCAAACGGGTCAGGGCCATTAGTTGCTCATGAGACTTTATGTTACTTTTTATGGGTGTGTTTGCATATGGCTGAATTTGGGATTGATTTTACCAGTCATCATGTTGTTTGATTTTTTTGTTTTGTATTACATGAATTAAATCTCAATTTTTTAGGGTTACTAGCTTCTTTTGGCTGATTAAGGATTTAATTTAAGATTTATTAAATTAGGGTTTTCTCAAGGGCTGATATAAGGTTTCTTTACAGCTGAATTTGGGATTGATTTTACCAGTCTTCGTGTTGTTTGATTTTTTGTTTTGCATTACCTGAATTAAATCTCAATTTTCTAGGGTTACTAGCTTTTTTTGGCTGAATAAGGATTTAATTTCGTATTTCTTAAATTATGTTATTTTTTGTTCGATTTTTTGTTTTGTATTACCTGAATTAAATCTCAATTTCGCTAATGTTCTTGTTTGAATTATTTTTAGGGCAGCCCTTAGAGTGCATTGGATCGGTTTTGACATGTACAAGTTTGCATCTGCACAAATTTTGAAACCAATACAAATTTTTTGAGCCAATTTCCACAATTTGGGCTTCATCAGGTTACAAAGAGCCAAAAAGCGGTCTCTCCATCTGTTCGAAGAATTTGAGCTCTAATTAAAGAATGGTCTCATGAGCTTTTAAACAAAGAAAGCAATTAATGCGAACATATGATTGATCTTCTAATTTAATGTGGATTGACTAACATGATTTTGATAAAAAAAAATTTGGGATGATGTAATTTTAAATAAATTAATAAATTGTTACCACATAGATATTTGAGAATGTATAATGAAATTTAATCAATAACAATCAAGCAATGATTTATTATTTTAGTCTACTGTAGTTTATCTGCTTCCGTTGTAAGCTGCACTGTGGATATTTTGCTTCTTAAGTTCTGCAGATACCTTGCTTGGATGGTGCTAAGGGCTCTGTCCCATTATAATGTTGCCGGGTTCTAGAGCACTTGTTGCACTGTTTGTTTTTTGGTTGTCCACAGTTCCTCCCCATAGGAAATTATGTCTTAACTTGTCTATTTCTTCTATTACCCCTTGGGGTAGTAGAAATGTTTGTATAAAGTACAGCGGTTGCATTGTAAGTACTGAATTTAAAAGAGTCAATCTTCCACCTATTGATAGATACTTAGTCGACCAATCCGAGATTTTCTGCCTTAGTTTTTATATCATCGGGAGGAAGGCACTCTTCATTGGCTTGTGAATTGATAGAGGCATTCCCAAATATTTGATGGGGAAGTCATGCTTGCTACATTGCAGAATGCGCTGAATTAAGGCCTCACATTGCTGTGGAAGCTGGATTGTAGTGACCGAGCTTTTGCTGTCATTGATTTGCAGAGCTGACACCTTTGCGAAGCATTGTAGAGATTATTTTATGAGGTGCAGGTTGGCCCCATTTGCCTCCGTTATGATGATCATATCATCTGCATATTGGATTACTTTAGATGCCATTTTGAGGTGTGCCGGCCCGAGACTTTGTGCATAGTTAATCAACGTTTGTAATGATTCTGCTATCAGATTGAACAAGAGGAGGAAGAGGGGGTCCCCCTGCCTGAGACCTCTCTTGTGGGGGAAGAAAGGTTGTAACTGCCCATTTATTTTGAGTGTGGAGCTAGAGGAACTGAGGAGTTGCTTGATCCATTGGATCCAATTATGTGGGAACCCCCTGCTTTCCATGAGTCTTTCAAGGAGTTCCCAGCTAACTGTGTCGAAAGCTTTGGTGAAGTAAACCTTGTACAATATTGCTGGTGTTTTGGTTTTGTGGAGAAAGTTTATGCATTCTCTAGTTGCTAGGAACGACTTGATGATCTGCCTATTTTTAATAAATATTGTTTGCTCTTCAGAGACAAGTTGTGCATTCTCAATTGCATTCTTTTTGCCAATATTTTGGAGATTATTTTAATTGGACCATCTATGACGCTGATTGGTCTGTAATCTGTAATATTTCTTGCTTCCTTAATCTTAGGGACGTGTGATATTTGTGCCTTATTTATTCTCCACAGGTCGAGTTCGTTGTTCTGGAAACTGTTGCACACCCAAAGCAGATCCGCTTTGATCATTTCCCAATGCTCTTGGTAGAACTCTGATGGAAATCCATCGGGTCCTGAAGTCTTTCCTTTAGCAAGCTTGAAAACTGCCTCTTTGATTTCCTGCTGCTGTTTATGAAGCTCTAGGCATGCTGTTTATGAAGCTCGAATTTGTTTGTCCTGTCAAGTTTACTCCCCCTAGAGTTTCTCTAAAGAAGACATTGAATTTGTTTGCTATTGGTTGTTGATCGCTTATTGTGTTCCCATTGCACTCTATGCTTTGTATCATGTTGCTTTGCCTATCTGCCGATGCTATCGTGTGGAAGTTTAGTGTTCATATCGCCTTCTTGTAGCCATCTGCATCTTGCTCTCTGCTTCCATTTGGATTCCTTGTTGTTGGCGAGTTCGTAGATATGTGCTTTAAGCGTTCTGCGCAATTTTTCCTCTGCTTGTCTTAGTTGCCTTTTTTCCTCCACTTTGTCAAGTATGCCTAGGATCCAATTTGACTTGCTTAGATTGGATTCTACATTGCTAAATTTATTTCTCGCCCATTTTCTTAGAGTCAGTCTCACGTTATTTAGTTTGAGTGCAAAGTTTTTTACCGGATTTTTCGAAATTCTAGATTTTCCCCAAATTTGCCTTATAATTTCATTTGCTTCTTCATATTTGAGCCAAAAAAGCTCTAATTTGAAGCGTGATTTGGGTTGTCGTTCTTGTTTTTGGAACGATAGGAGAATGGGCATCTGGTCTAATCATATTGGAGTCTCCCAATATGATTCAAGAAAGGTTGTTAAGCATTCTTATTTGCGTTAGTTCTAATAGGAAATTGTCCTTCTGGACAGTGGCCGTGGGGCCATAAGCATTGGTGAGCATGAAGTCGAATGAGTTGCGATAGCGAAAGGTGCAAGTGATTGAAAAGTCGTTAATGCAGGAAGACAAACATACATAGTCGTTTGACCATGCGGTAAGTAGCCCCCCTGCCGAGTTGACTGCCGGTTTTGCTATCGCGTTGCCTATTTGCGGGGGACAAACAAGAGTGTGCAAGAAGGGGTTTATCGAGGACCATTTGATCTCTTGCAAGCAAATTATATTGCATCTAATGTTTCGTATCGAGTTTTTCACTACATTACATTTTTAGGGGTTGTCTATTCCCTAACATTCCAAATCACAATTGCTAATTTGTTGAAATTCATTAATAGACTAGTTTGCAAAAGATAAATAAAACAAGATACAAGTTCATGCTTAAATTAAAACAAAACATCCTGCTAAACAAAACATCATGATATTTGCCTCATTTTGATTGCTTATATTTTTAAGAGGTTTTGCTAATTGCTTTGCTTATATATCTAGATCCTGAATGATTTAACTCCGATTAATATTCTTGTCCTCAATGAACATCTAATTATACACAAAATAATAATGCTTAATTAAACCTAAAAAACAGGGAATTAAACTCCTGCTGCCGTCCTTTTTGAGAGAGCAAAATTGCATGAGTTTGCACAAGATTCTGATTTTGCCATAGTTTGCTTCTTTGCCCTTTTGTAGATGTATAATATTAACTTTTTATAACCAAAGTATACAACAACTAATTTGAATTGTTGACTCTGGAACTTAAAACTTCAGTCAACTCTTGAGCCACCAAAAAATGAACTGTAATTAAGCTAGAGATGAGTAAATCCAAAGAAAAAACATAAGAAAACACCAATCTTTGATTGCTGAAACACATGAAAGCTCCGGAACCCTAGAAGCATGACAAGAGTGGATTGCACGGCCTCTCAGCAAGAAGAGGCTCAAGCTGCACGAGCTTAGAGTTATGCACGAGTTCTCGGCAAGTGTATGCTCGATCTGCACGAGCTGTATGCAAGACAAGGCTCGATCTGCACAATTTCAAGTAGAAAAGGCTCTATTTGCACAATTTCTGCAAGGAGACTCGATCTGCCCGTTCTCTATGCACACAAATATTACTTTTGCTCTTTCGAAAGAATTCCTCGTCCTATTACTGTCCAATTACTGGCTAATTCTGACAAGCAGTCATAAGTTGTCTTTGATCGAAACAAGCAGTCATAAGTTGTCTTTGATCGAGATTTGCTATATATAATGCTTAAATTAAAATTAGTAGAAAACTTTTGCTCTCTGCAATAATTCATTGTCCTTTGACTGTCCAATTATAGTAATTGTCCAACAGCTTCTTCAAAATCTGTAATTTGTTGAAAATTTGTGTACAACCTAGTATGCTAGTTTTAATTTGTATACGATAGAATCCGCTTAAACTTTGTATGCTACAGGTTCTGCTTCAAAACTTTGGCTGTAAACAATTCACAAATTTGCTGAAAATTTCCTGAAATTCCTAAAATTTTATAAGAATTTCAGGAATTGCTCAAAATACAAGTGCTAATCAGAATTTGCTTCCTTAAATTGCTCAAAATCAGGTCCAACTGTTCAACAGTATTAACCAGATTGAAACTCGCAAATCTACTCGAATTTACTCGCAAATATTGCTGTAAGTTAATGGCAAATTTTTTGCAGCTAGTCGTAATCTTGCTGCAAATTTTTTATTTATCGAGTTATCCTTTCTTCGATTTGAACTGATTTTGCTTTGCTGCATGTGATTTGTGCGAGTGGATCTACTGATTGATTTGCACAATCCAAACTTCAGCGAGATACCCGATTCAAACTGCAAATCTAGCCCCGAATACTAATTGGTTCAATCATTGAGAGGACCAGATGCGAAGTTTGAAGTGCTGATCGAGTCTCCACTGAAATATTCGTTGCTTTCTTTTCTTTTCACGACAGAAGACTGAACTAGACCTGCCCGATCTCATAGGGAAACCCTAGATTCGCCCTTAGTCACTTCTCCTCTTTTGCTCAGTTCGCTGAGTTGAAAAGCGAGCTACTTGCTTGGAGGGGCTGTTAAATCGAAGCCTTCTTTGCTGGTTTGTCCCTTCCTTCTCCTCTTTAGGTCAGCGCTTTCCAGTTACGGAAGAACGAGACTAAACGTAGCTATTTTAAGGCTCAATCGAGCTCCTAGCAGAGAGCTGCCATGAGATTTTGATGCTTCAATAATATTATTACCTTTGACTGTAAAACTTTTTTTCTTTTCCTAAACTCGAAGTTTCAGTCACGCAACAATACCATACACGAAGAACTGAATGGGGTATGCTTCAATAATTCTGTGTTGTTTTTAAATAAACTAATTAATAGTACATTTTTTATTTGAAATGTAAAATTTACATGGAATAACCATGTTCTTAATTCAAAATTTAAATTTTTAGATGCTTTACATATCCATTACAGTACAAAACTCGCTAGGTAGAAGCTCTGCAAGGCAGGTAATGCTTTGAAATGAAGTATGCAGACTTGCAGAGGTGTAAAGCTTTGTATGCCTTTGAATTTTCATAAGCTCTGCATGTGTGATGTCTGGCGTGTGAGAGGCTTTGCTATTTCTTTGCAACTCTTTAATTAGAGTGTACCACCCACTTTCCTTCTCAGAGTAATTATCTGGCTGGTACTCCTTACTTTGCAACCTCTTTGTCTACTTTATAAATATTATATATTATTAAAATAGCTTATATATATTGTTTGCACCATTTTGACTTTAAAAAAAGAGATTTTTGTCCGTTACCGTCCTATTGCACTAGGCAGAATGGAATGCTTCTAATTAATTCTATGCCCATTATTTTGTTTCTTAATATGTAACGGGTCTGGTAAAATATTATATTCTATCAATTGTTATAAAATTTTAGGGTGCGTTTGGATTGCGGCAACGTCACATTACCATGAGAATAATATTCCTTGGTAAGTAATTGATGAGAATGAGACTCATGCTGTGAGAATATTATTATTTGAATTGTATATTTGGATTCCTAGGAATATAAACTTTTTTAATTTATTAATTAATGAAATGACCATTATACCCTTGTTAATTAAATATATAAAATCAAGGGAAATTTACAAAAAACCCTCTATCTTTTCTGAATATTACAAATAACCCCCTGCATTTTCGTTTATTACAAAAAACCCCCTGTCAGAAGAAGTTTTCTTTAAATACCCCCCTACATCACTATTCCATCCCTTCCAAAGTTAATTATTTTTAAAATGACGAAAATACCCTCATGTATTATTTAATTAACAAATTAATTAAATAAACAAACAAAATAAATTAAATAAAAATTGTTAAACACATAAAAAACAATTCATTAAAAATAAATAAAACTAATTAAAAAATAAAAATAATTAAAAATAAAAGGTTAAAAAATAAAATAATTAAATAGTTAAAAATAAAAAGTAAAAAATAACTCAATAACAATTAATTAAAATAAACAAAATATACATAATTAAAAATCTAGAAATAATGAAACAAAATATAATAATTAAATAAATAAATAAAAATTAAGTAACGATAAAAAATAAAATAATAAAATTATAATTAATGTTATAAAATAGGGAAATTTACAAAAAAAAACCCCTAACTTATTTGAATATTATAAAATACAAAAAAATTAAAAAAATAAAATAAAATAAAATAATAGAAGAAAAATCAATTTTTAAAAATAGTAATAATTATCGACACACACAACTCTATTTATTATAACATAGTGTAAGTGCCTAATGCATTAACTGGCACAGTGCAACATTCAGGTCAACACCACATTAATAATAATTTTATTATTTTATTTCTATCTTTACTTAATTTTTATTTATTTATTTATTTATTATATTTTGTTTAATTATTTCTAGATTTTTAAATATGTATATATTTTTTATTTTAATTAATTGTTATTGAGTTATTTTTTACTTTTTTATTTTTAACTATTTAATTATTTTATTAACCTTTTCTTTTTAATTCTTTTTATTTTTTAATTTATTTATTTTAATTAGTTTTATTTCTTTTTAATGAATTTTATTTTTTAATGAATTGTTTTTTATGCGTTTAACAATTTTTATTTAATTTATTTTTTTACTTATTTTTATTTAATTTATTTTGTTTGTTTATTTAATTAATTTGTTAATTAAATATTACATGAGGGTATTTTCGTCATTTTAAAAATAATTAACTTTGGAATTGATGGAATAGTGATGTAGGGGGGTATTTGAAAGAAAACTTCTTCTGACAGGGGTTTTTTGTAATAAACGAAAATGCAGGGGGTTATTTGTAATATTCAGAAAAGATAGGGGGTTTTTTGTAAATTTCCCTAAAATCAATCATATATAATTAACTATATTATTTACTATATTTTACAATATTTGATTTCAAATTTGATGTTAATACTAAACAAAATTATCATATAAAATTAATTATACATAATTTTTAAGTTAATATTTTAATGAGAGAATTATTTTTAATGAGAGAATTATAATTTAATAATAATAATAATAATAATAATAATTATTATTATTATTATATTATATTATATTATATTATATTATATTATATTATATTATATTATATTATATTATCTTATATTATATTATATTATATTATTTATATATTATTTTTTAATTAAATATAATAATTACTTTTTAAATATAACTAAATTTATCTAAATATATTTAATAAATAAAAAATAAAAATATTTTAAATAATAATAATAAATAATAACCATCCAAATATGATGGCATTTTTGTAAATTAGATGGGAATGTAATATTCTCATTTATTTCGGTGGGAATCACTTGCGTTTGCCTATGAATGTCGCCACGTAGGATTTCAATGCAAAACAAACATAGTAATTACATTCCCAATATTCCAAGAAAAGTGAAAGTTTCCCACAATCCAAACACACCCTTATTGGCTTCTAAATTGCATTTGTCTCAAATCTTGCTAGATCAAGCGGAAATGCACATCACCAACTATGGTAGAGATCCAAGTTCGAGTCACGTTGAACATATTTAGCTTAATATTTAGCAAAGTTTATTAACCCAATGGGTTGTCTCAAAAAAAAATATATTAGTCTAGCTTAAAGTCTATTAATCTAAAGGGTTGTTTCAAAAAAAAATGCATTTGTCTCATACTAATATGCTAATTATCTCAAAGAACTTAAACAAAGTTTGTAAATCATCTATTTAGAATAATAAGAAAGGGCAAAAATCAAATACATAACGAAATCTTTTAACAATGATTTTCCGAATCTATATACTAATTTGTGTAAAAAATTTCATGTGATACATATATATGAAATTTACATTCAATTATTTATTTTGAGATACGTATTTAAATGATATTTTTACTCGGAACACAAAAGAATACAATAGAAAAAACACGTCTGCCAACTTGCCACCCCTGCGCTTAATGGATAGCTACAAAATATTTAATGCGAGAAGTGTTGAATTTTTTTTGAAAGTAGCATTTTTTTGAACAATAATTAATCATCAGATGACACTATTTTATAAATAATTGGGTATCTAGCACTTCCGCCAGACCCTCTGTTCCGTCAGAGGGTCTGGCGAAACTAGTGATTTTTTTTCTTAATCCCAGCCATTTGGCACCCGTAAACACACTCAATTAAGGAAAAAAACCAGTTCCCCCATAGGGTCTGGCGAAACTAGGTAAAATTTATTTTTTCAGGTTAAACTCTTAATTTAGAAGGCCAATTAGCTCAAAAAATTACGAATTCAGCAGTTCCGCCAGATCCGCTGGCGGAACCTCCTATTTTATATATTTTTTTTGCCTCTAAACAGCCATGAAAATTTAGCAAAAATAAATAAATAAATAAAATTTAAGAGTAAATTTTTTTTTAATTAATTAATTTATTTTTTTCTAAATTTTCATGGTTGTTTAGAGGGAAAAAATATAAAATGGAGGTTCTGGCGGAACTTCTGGTTCCACCAGAGGGTCTGGCGGAACTGGTGAATTCGTAATTTTTTGAGCTAATTGGCCTTATAAATTACGAGTTTAACCTGAGAAAAATAAATTTTACCTAGTTCCATCAGAGCTTATGGCGGAACTGGTTTTTTTTCCTTAATTAAGCGTGTTTATGGGTTCCAAATAGCTGGGATCAACAAAAATAGAAAAATTACTAGTTCCTCCAGAGGCTCTAGCGGAAGTGCTAGATATCTAATTATTTATAAAATAGTGTCATCGGATTAATTAATCTTTCAAACGTGCTATTATGCAAAAAAATTCAGAAGTGTTGAACTTTTTCTGAACTGAACCATCATCACTCGCCACCTTGTGCTTCTCAAAAAACCATACAAACCCTCGACCTCCATTCAACAATGGTGGATCCGAACTCCTCCGCCATTACCTCGCCTCCTTGGTCCGACATCCCGGCTGAGATTGTTATTATCACAATCTCTTTCCTTTGTGTCAGAGATCGTTTCCGCTGCCGGCTCGTCTGCCGGTCGTGGGCGGAGGCGGAGCGCCACCGCCCGCCGCCGCGCCAGCTTCCGTGGCTCACGCTCTCTCTTCACCCCAACAATGCATCCCAGCGCTTCTTCAGCCTCACTGGATGTAGCATATTACAGGTCGGTGCTTTATTCCTTGCGATTTTTAGAGAGTTTTGTTTTTCTTATTACAAATATAAGGATAAGGTTACATTGAATGATTTAATCTCTAGCAAAAAAGAGTATTAAAGATTGCCCCTGTTATTCTGATTTTTATCCTTCGGATTTGGGTCTGGTTCTAATTGTTAGCTTTTCAATAATGGTATATCCAATAGGAAAATGGTACGATATATGCAAAATTTGATATTCGGGTCATGTTCGGGTTTCGGGTCATTTTGGATTTCTGAATGTTGTACAGTTGGTCAATTGCATTCAACTTGTAGTTCGGGTTCTGGTGTAGGATTATTTACATCACGGTTGCGAACCATTTAGATTGGTATTTAAAGTCATTTAGGTCAGTATTTGAAGGCCAATTATGTTAGAAGAACCATGAAATCCACAAATTTCGACCTATTTCGCATAATAGGTTAAAATTATGTTATTTTCGAGTCATATGGGTCATTTGGATTACGGGCGATTCGGATTTTGGATTGTTTGGTTAATGGTCATTCAGGTTTGGGTTGTTCGAATTACACGTCATTCGGGTTACGAGTCATTCAGGTTACGTGTCATTTAGGTTGCCAATCATTTGGATTTAGGGTCACTCAGTTCGCATCGGGTTGGATTGAAAATCTAAATATACTATAAAAATAATATCTCTCTCTCTCTCTCTAAAGTTCAGCTTTCAAAATCTAACAACCGCTAAATTTGTGTTTAATATTTTGTTAACACAGCTCACCCTTCCGGACGAATCACAGGAGAGCATCTGTTGCGGGTCCATTGATGGATGGCTTGTTTTGAACTTTACAGTACGCCCAACTTCTCTACTCAATCCCATCTCGAAGTCTCTCATTTATCTCCCTCTCAATCTCTCTGTTTCTTCCACTTTCTCTTCACACTTCCTCCGAAAGGTTGTCTTTTCTTCATCTCCTATTACCAACTCGGGCCAGTGCCATGTGGCAGCCATCTACCATTCGGGCTTACTCGTTCTTTGCCGTAATGTCCTGAATGGATATCTTGAAGACGACTTTGTAGTAAGAAGATATATTGTTTCATCATGGGAAGTTATACGTGATTACAATCTACGAAGATGTTTTTGAATTCCAAGCAAGGTGGGATTCAAATCTAGGCCGATATGTCATCTCTCAAATGATGCGATTCACAATGAAGAAACGAGTTAGTCAAGAAATTGACCTACTTTACAAAAAGCATGTGTATTTGGTCAAACTTTGCGGTACGGATAAGTTAGTCATGGTTTTGATGTCCTATCAGGGCGAGGTTTCTAACGCGTCGACTCAAACTTTTAGGGTTTATGAACTTGTTATTGAGTCGAACTTGACTTTGATGGATGATTTGATTTGGGCGGAGAAGAATTGGGTAGAGAAGAATAGTTTGGATGGAAATGTGATTTTTCTGACTGGTATGTTCTAGGGCTCTCCTTGCTTCAGATTATCCAGGGTCCGAAGAGGATAAAATTTACTTTGCGGATGAAATTCGTTGTGGAAATGATGTGAGAGATAGGTATGAGTGCGGAGATGTTGGGGTTTTCTCTTTGAAAGATGAGAGTATAGAAATTGGGGTTAACTCGTCTGACTCGCCTTCTACGTGGTTTTTTCATTCTAATGAGTGGTAGGTTATGTTAGTTTTAGTATGTGTTGTTTATCTTAATTACGTATGTTTTGTGTCGTGTAGTTATTGCATGTCAGACTTGGTTTATGTGGTGGTTTGATTTGGATATAGGAAGGATTAAACGTTAGTTACATTTTCATTTAGTGATAATCATGTGTTGCCTAGTTAAGTTGTTTTTAATTTGATCTTCGTTTCTTAATTTTGATCAAATCAAGTTATAAATTCTCAATGTGTCAATTCTAACAATAATTTCTTCTCCCATCATTCGTAATATGTTCTAGTTTTTCGACATAAGTAATATCAATTATCATATATGCCTCATCTTACTTTCGGAAAAGTTCGTTAGATTTTAGATATACATTTGACATATTTCATTTTATTGGTGAATGGATCTAGAATTAATTCAAATAACATGAGCTTTGTATAAAATATAGTCATGTGAAATCCTTTGAATAATTCCATTTAATTTCTCTATGGGCCGCTCAAGTGGTATTTTTTTAAAACTTTTTACTACGGTAGCTCATACGTTTTCATGTATTTTTGACATGAAAATCAGACAATTAATTATTATGAGAGAGAATTGGATGAAAATGGTTAAATTGATGGTTAGTTTAACAATTTAGGGTTGATTTAGGACATTGGTTTAGATTGGTGGTGTTCATTGCAAAAAAATGGGGTTACTCGTACCATGATAATTAAGACAATTCCTTGAGCTTGTCAATAATGACTGAAATCCTTGGTCACGTTATACTTTCTAATCTTAGTTCTATTATTTCTGAACTTCTCCAGCAGTCAATTCTGGATAGAGGAAGAAGAAAGTTTATGTTGTTACTTGGTACTAGACTAATTTAGGAGTTGTTGGATTGATTCCAGAGAGGAAAAAGAAGAAAAGTTTATCTTGAATTGGTTATTGTTTTTTATGCAGGGTATCTTGAAGACGTTTTTTGATATTGTGTAGATTTTATTTTGATTTAAGATTGAATATGACAATTTTGTTATTGAACATTCATTTTGTTTTTTAATTGGAGAAAAAGTGAGAAAATAGAACTTGACAAACTAGATGAGGGCATTTATTTGCTCACGAACTACTATTTCTACCTGTTAAACCAATAATTTTATTCTATCAGTCTCATCAAGCACACATGGAATAAAGTAGTGGATTAGTCGATTACCATCATTTCGTCTAAAACCCAATTTGACCTATCAATTTTAAACATTACAAAAAATCGACAAACAGCAAACAATAATATATTTAATTAATTTAAACACTACCAAAAATCAATAAACAATAATATATCCCATTGAACTATGCTTACTAGTCTCGAAATAAGTTGAATTAAAACAAACTACAAAGAATAACTCAATATAGCAAATAAAGGGAAAAAAAAAATACAAGCATCACTTCAATGTTTGTAAACAGAATTAGAAGTGTGTCGCTGCCAAAACCATAGAACAACAAATAGAAGCATTTATATAGAATTAGAAACGATTTTTATTCTGCGGTCGAAACCGATCCGATAGAATCCGAAATTTTTTAAATTTAATATTGACTCACAATCTTACTTCCATTATGAACACTTAAAACGATATATTGGATATACATATACTGACACATGTAAAACAATATATTTAGTGGCATACCTAAGAAGTCAGTGAAATTCAAGCCGTTGCTAAACCGACAGGTGGCCTTGTGACCAGGATAATGGACTCCATTATGCGGAAAATCAGCTTTCAGTATAGAAAGGTCAAGGTAATTGTTGTTACCCACATCTGCCAGTGAGTCGCCAAATACATACAAAGCCGGCACGGCTCCAGCTTGCGCATTTGTTATGTTAATAATGTTGTTAAATGATATAATTAGTAGTATGATGTGACAGTCCCTGATATGTTGGCTTCCTTTTATAGAGAGAATTCTCTATGATGAAGTCAGAGGTTATACATGGATTCTTTCTTCAGTTTATTGATAGCTGGATTTAGTATATCATTAAATTTAAGAGTCAAGTAGTTGAACTAGTAGATACAATGAACATGACGAGAAATTTGTATGTAAAAGATAGTTTTCAATTGCAAAACTTTGAAGTACTTTAACAAAAAATTTCTTTCGAAAAAATATCAGAGAAGTGTTATTTAAGGTTTCCTCATGTTGAAGATGTGTTTCTTTCAATAAATATGATATGAATTCCAAATTAAGAAACCATTTACACATTCTGTCTTTTTGGATAACTTGAACTGTGGATTTATTCATAGACCAGGTCTACAGGACAGAAGACATGATAAAGACTGCTAAGAGTGTAGAGTATCTGTGAGTGGTGCAGGAGATTTAAAAACGCGGCTTGATGTGGGTATATCAATAAGCACCCAATTTAGCATATTTTCATACCTTTTCACATTATAATATTATTGTATTTCCCTTTTTTTTGCACTAGAATGGAATGGAAGTGTTGAGAAGAAGCAAAAAAGTGCAAATTGGAATCGAATCTCAGTCTGACTATTTGAAAAGAAAATGACATGAGCGCTGGCTAGATGTGTGAAATGTGAATGCCTTCAATCCACATTTTTGAAAGTGTGAGACATAAATTTCAATTTTTTTAAAGAAAAGATTCAACACGAAATTCAATTTAGTTATATTTCAAAAGTAGGGTGTTCATTCATTCGATTAAGTCCGTGCCAAACCAAATAAATAAAGAACAGATTCTGAAATCAAAATGAAATGTCAACTAGAATATGATTATGTTACAGCCAGGGACGGAGCCAGGGGGGACTGGCAGCCTTCCCCTTAAAAATCTGAATTTTATGAAATAGTCCTTCATAATTTAAATTGTGGTCCTTGAAATGTAACATTTGATCTCCTTTGTACAAGATTGTAAATAGCGTTTAGCGGTTGACAGCGTTGAGATAATTTTTGTAGCGTATAGCTCGTAGCGAATGTTACATCGTAAGATATAGCGTATTTTATAGTATGTAGCGGATGATATCTTTAAGTATCATCTAGAGGAAATACATTTTTTTGTAAAAGAAAAGTAATAATTATACTATTTCGTAATTATACTATTTCTTCATTAAATAAGTCTTAAATTCAAATATCTTATTTTGATAGCCCAACATATGCTATTTATAGTTAAAAAGATATAGCGTAAAAAAATCCATAGCGTGTAACGTTTTGCCGCTGACGCGTAGCGTTTCGTGCTATAACAAAGCTATAGCGCGCTATTTGCAACTATACCTTTATATGATAAAGATCAAAGAATAAATAATTAAAAATAGAAAGGTTATAAATGTAAAATCAACAATTTATACAAAAAGTTGACCAAGTCTGTTATATTTGATTATGTGCGCTCCATGTGACATATCATTAATGTAAATGTGCTTTCACATAAGCTATTTCATTGTGTTATTCTTACTCCCACTATTTTATGATCACAAAAGAACTAACTTTATGTCACTTCAAATGCTGCATGGTTAAAAGATACTCAAGAAAAATAATGATGATTTCTCAATAACTTTTGTTATCTTCTTTCAGATACAAATTTATAATGTCAGCAAATACTCTATCCATATCAAAGAATTGCACAAAAGCCTCATCATTTAATTATTTGAAAAAAATTATTTATAAAGTCTCAATCTAATTTCTATTATAATTGATTATGTAGTAATTATAATTTAAACTGCATTTATTATATTATTTTAAAATATCAATATTAAGTTTTAAAAAATATATATTATTCTACTTAAACAGAATAAATCCTTTCAGTTTATAACAATCTTGGAGAAAATAGTAATGATTATTCAATCAAATTGATTAGATCGAGACAAAATAAGAACATGTTTTTATAAAAAAAAATCTTATGTTTAATCATTAATTATAAAAAAATTTACTTATATTTTGTATATGACTTGGCCCCCCCTAATACCAAAGTCTGGCTCCGTCCGTGGTTACAGCTAAAGTTTAGAAGTAAAAAAAAATGAAAATGTAGTTTTGTTATTAGATTTATTCGAAACTTCATAATGAAAATCCAACCAAACTAACAAAATCAATCCTAATTAAACCAATTAGCAACTCAGTTTATTGGAGTCTTTTTTTTACTGATTTAAAAAATTTTATGAAATTTTTTTTTGATTGAATGTAGAGGTTGTTTTATGAAAAATTCAGAAAATAAACGGAAGTAAAAATAAATAGCCCAAACTATCTTTACATCAAAATTCATCAACATATACATAACCCTAAAAATTACTATACAGTTATTATACCATCCTAAAACTACAAAATAGAAAAAATAATTAGAGTAAATTTTATTCTAGATAATAATCTCCTCATGACACTCATAAGTACATACTGGGCCTTAACGTTCATTAACTAGGTCCATACATAAATTCCTAATAAGCTCAGCCTACAGTATATATTTAAATAAAAAACCAGCCCAACTTCCTTCCTTTACTTTTCTGTCTGATAATTTAATACACAAGTTAGCAATTAAATCCTCCGCCCCCTTTTGAGTCCTGACTGATCGGCGGCGGACGGCGGAGAACGGCGAACTTTAGGGCTCCGTCCATCTGATTTCTGGGTCAGTGTTTAATTTCTCGCATTTCATAATCCGAATTATGTTTTGTTCTTCTTCGTTTATTTCTTCCTTTTGGTTTGATGAACTGATTACGAAGGTTTTAGTCGATTAGATTCACAGTTATGGACTTATAAGCCCCAATTTTAGTTCATTAGACTTATAATTATGCTTTATCAAAATTATCCCCAATTATGCCCCATTTGAACCTCACTCATAAGTCTGATTTATTCATTTCGACTTCAAGTTCACTCTAATTAGGTGTTCATCTCTCAATTAAGACTCTGTTCAGCGCCAATTTAACCCAATTCACTCCCAATTCTTACAATCAAACACAAAACAAGCCTCAATATTCTACTTTACAGCTGGCATTCAAATCTCAAGATGAGTACCGCTCAGAGAATCGATTCGGTTGAACAAAGTGGTACCAAGTTGTACCAACAAGCCTCGCAATTCAAACGATGGGGCAGAAAATATCCGTTCGTTCGGTACGGCCTGCCTCTTATTTCTCTCACTGTTTTCGGTTCTGTTGGTCTCGCTCATTTAATTCAAGGCAGGCAAGTTGAATTTTTTTCGTTTATTTTATTTCATTTCATATAGGGAAATTTGCAACAAAGACCCTATATTATACCGAAATTTGTAAATAAAACCCCTGCATTATTGCCAAACTTGCGAAAAGCCCCTACTATAAGTTATAAACTAAAGCCGCTAGTGTTGTACTATAATTATTTGGAGAAACTTTAATGCAGGGGCTTTTTTGCAATTTAGGCATAATTTAGGGGCTTTTTTGCAAATTTACCTTTTTTTTATTATTTCTTTGAAGTTTTGTTTGTAATTATGGTTTGTAAATGGGTGAAACAGTAAAGAGGTGACGAAAGAAAAGGACGATATGGAATGGGAGATGATAGAGAGAACGAAAGCTTTGAGCAGAACTGGACCTGTTAATGGCTCTTATAAACCTAAAAAGCTCTCTTTGGAAGAAGAACTCAAGGTAATTATTATTTATTATTCTATCGATGAGAATAAATGATGTATTGATTGTTTTAATTTATTAATGAACGTTTTGATTATTGGTAGGCTTTGCAAGAGAAGGTTGATATTAACAAGTACGAGTTCAAGAAGATTCCTAAACCGAATGAAGTGAAATCAAAACCATAATGAATTGAAACGTATTTTTTCCTTTTTTTTTAAACCCCGTTGTTTAAATATCTACTCTATATTGATGTATTTCTTTCATTTTTTTTTCTGAATTTATAATAAATGGGGTTGATTTCTTTTATTTTCTAGTTTGTAATAAATATTTCAGGAGATTTGTTCATCAATTTGTATAGTAACTTTTTGTTTGCCCTGTTACTTTTCTGGTTCTAAAGTATATTGATGTACAATATCTTGATTAACTTATTAATATACTTCAATTGAAATAAAGATATTTCTCATTCATCAATTGACCTCGAAGCTTGAATATTGTCAAGAAACTCGATGCGTTCGCGAAGTGCTCATACAACTAGTTCATGCATTGTGTAAAAGATGGTAAAATCAAGTTTATTATACAAGAAGAAATTAATGCAAAGTTAGATGAAATTATATGCAAAAATTATCAAAAGTTACCATCTCATTGCTTATGTATCAAAATTATGTCCAATCATCACTTATGTGTTAAGTTAACGCACTCGTAAGTACTTCTGGAAGGGTTAAAATTAGGCCAGAAAAAATTTATGGGCAAAAAAATAAACTAATTAAATAGTTGAGGGGTCAAATTTAAACTTCTCTCATATATTATATGAGAAGAATTTGGGAAAAGTCAATATAATCTCATTCCATTGCATGGGCTGATTAAATGCAAAACACAATATACTATAGATTATCAGTTCTAAACACAAAAATGGAATTGACACAAAAACGTCTTCTCCATTCAACACAAATTTATTTCTCTCACATTAAAAATCAATAAATAAGAAATAAACAACAAAGAAAACATAACAATTGCGCACAATCCCTGCACCCATCTGTAAATGAGACAAGTTACACATCAAACTCAAAGCATTACAAATGGCATTAGCTAAAAAGCAAAAACAATAAAAAAAGTAACCTAATAACAGTCTAGACTTCCCTTCAAAAGTAATTTTATTCTTGACAAAGGAAATAAAACATTGTGGCGAAATTATTTAATGAGAAAACCAAATTAAACTATCTTCACTTGGAATGACTGCTAATATTTTCATGAGGTCTCCAATGAGTCCACCATCTCCTTCTGTCTTAAATAGAGTCTCCCTTGCCTTTCATTGCAATAGGTGGATGTGAACTCTCCTGAACTAACTAGCCGCAGCACACTTCGTGGCATAGAATCCAAAGAATCGCACCCGGTGATAAAGAGTTCTTCCAATGTAGCTATGTATCCTATCCATTATGGTACTCTCTCTAGTCGAGGACAATTTCTAATCTCAATGAACCTCAAAGAGGTCAACCCTTGAAGAGAAAGTGGCAACATGTCAAGATCATCCACTGACTCAATGACTAAATTCTCAATTAGCCTGAGATCTCGTTTCCCTTTCGTTTGATAGTAAAATGACTTGGCCCCTTTAATATGAAGCATTGGGCGAAGGCTATGCTTGATATGAACCCATTCTTTGCACAACTCTGCCAATTCTTGAGTAGAATCAGAAATATCTAACTCTTTCAACGAAGTAAGAGCATGCAAATTCCAAGGCAAGGTACCCATACTGGGGCAGTTATGAATTCGAAATTCCTCAAGTAATGCAGGGCCTTCAGAACATTGTGGCAAATTCTTTTGTTTGCTACACCCACAAAGCGACCATTCGTTGAGCTTTTCCAAATGAGCTAAAGAGAGAGCTCTTAATTTTGCAAATGATTGGCTTCCCCCACAAACAATGAAATCCATTTACTTGATATTTGGCACATTACTGATATTCAAAACCTCCAGATTTGGTAGTTGCCCAAGTGGAGGAAGTTGGACACATTGGGCCAAATTACATATATCAATTTTTACCAAATTAGAGAGAAATATTGCCATATTCATTACCCATCCAGAGAACCCAATGCTTGAATATCCATCAATTTTAAGGTTCTCCAGGTTTCTGTGAGGTTGGAGTTTTTCTAGTATGCTTTCGTCTTGTGGCTTATTGTTGCTTACCAATCGTTCATTATAATCACTCCACTTTAATGTCAAAGTGCGTAGTTTAGATTTGTTGCACAGTTTCGCTTTTTCTGCCTCATCTCGGCTACTGACATTCTCAATATGTGTAATTAGTACCTCTTTTGTTTCATTCTGGTGCTCAAGTTGTACAATTGTATTACTCATTCTACCTCCTACTATGTTCTCTCTACACTCGACTAATCCAGATTTTATTTTGGCGAGAGACCCAAATGGTTTTTCAAAGTAGATAATGTTCTCAATACCACTTGGAATAGTAATAAGCTTGGAACAACCTGAAATATCCAATTTTTGAAGGTTGCAATTGCTATCAAAATTATCAGGTAACTTGTTAATTCCAGAGCAATATGATATATCTAGACTCTCTAAATAGGCGAGGCTATTAATTGATTTAGGTAACATCAGAATTTTAGAGCAACCGGAAATGTACAAAAATTTAAGTTTCAATCCAAGAGATTGAGGTATATTTTCAAGACTGCTACAACCTGATAGGTCAAGAAATGATAGATCTACTTCATCAGCAAATTCAGGTAGTTTTGGAAGCTCAGAGCAGCCAGATAGGTCCAAAATCTTGAGTTTACACATCTTTCCAAAAGATTCAGGAAGAATTTGAAGGTTACAACAGTCGGAGAGGTCTAGATCCACCAAGCTGACAAGATCAGAGATTGATTCCGGGAGCAGTTGAAGATTATAACAACCATGGAGATTCAAGTAACGTAATTTTTGAAGTTTGCTAACGTAAGAAGGTAAAATCTTAAGATGGGTTTTTGAAAGGCTCAATGCACTCATATTTCGGAGATTGCTTATGGATTTAGGTAGCAATTGAATTGGGTTTTTTGAAATATCAAGAAATCTCATTTGCTTTAACATGCCGATAGAATCCGGCAACTCCTCAACACAACATCCACTTAAATCTAGGATCCGCAAGAATCTTTTTCGTAAGAACATATCACTAGGTAGAATCGAAAAACTGCAATGCTTAAAGTTGAGTGCTCGTACTTTGTTCCATAGAGCTTTTTTAACAAGTAATGGCTCATTGTAATTCGTCAGAAGCGCATAGCGGCAATGATGATTTTCTACAGAATTATTATCTTTCCGTGTGGTCCTAGGGAAAAAAACTTCCTCACCGGCAACTGCCCTTACAAGGTCATGTACTAGATCATGCATATGAAGCAGCTTCTGGCGTTTCCCATGCTTGCTTGAGTATTCAAGAAAAGACATGCTTAAGAGACTTTCAATATGCTCTTCACCTTTTTCTTCAATTGTGAAATGTGGATTTGGTTGACTAAACAATCCAAGGGCAATCCATTGTTGGATTAGCTCATCCTTTACTAGCTCACATCCTTTCACAAAAATTGCACAGTACATAAAACACAACTTTAAGGAAGGAGGCATGCAGTAATAGCTCAGTTTCAATGAGGGTAGTATATTATCTTCCTCCAACTGCCAGATATCACTGTCTCTAACAGCTAACCATGCATCAGTTCCTTCTTTTGACTGCATTATATATCCAAGAGCCTTAGCTGCTAATGGAATGCCTTTGCACTTCTTTGCTATCTCCTTTCCGACATCTACTAATGTCGTGTTACCTCCAAATTTGAAAGCTCTTTGTGAGAAAATAAACCAACAATCATTATCTGAGAGAGCCATTAAGTTGTGTGGTTTAATGTTTTCCGTCGCCATCAAACCGGATACCTTTTGACTACGTGTAGTTACTAGGATCATACTGCCCCTCGCACCACCCTTTAACATTAATTTTAATCGTTCCAATTGATATATATCTTCTTCCCACATGTCATCCAAAATAATTAAACACTTTTTATTCTCAAGCAATCTAGAGAGACAATTGCTTATATCTTGCAAACTATCATAATTTTGTGTCCTCCCATCAAACTGTGAGATTATTGACTTGCCAATCTTGAACAGGTCAAATTCAATGGACACGTAAACCCATGCTTTCAAGTTAAATGCATTTCTCACTCTCTCATCATTAAACACTAATTGAGCTAGGGTGGTCTTTCCGAGACCTCCAAGACCAAAAATGGGCAAGATACTCGTTTCTACTTCAGGATCATTTTCTAACAATAAATTTATGACATTTTCCTTGTCGTGATTCCTCCCTACAATTTCATGATTATCTTCTATCTTGGAGAAAGTCTCTCTTTTCCTGATCTCAGAGATCTCCAATTCCCTACTCGAATTGCCATCAACCTTGAACTTAAATATGTGTTTCTGTTTTTCTATCTTGTCTAGCCTTTCCCTAAGGCTCTTCATTTTGTGAGCCTTGATAATATGCATTAAAAGCTGATTTGAAGTAGAGAAAAATGTCATCACCTGCACCAATATTACCATAATTAATAAAAAGTAATTCAAATGAAGTTATATCAAAAATCTTAGATGCATGATTTGTTATGAATGTTGATATATTTATAGCTCAAATAAATAAATTTTGATAATTATTTGCTATTTAGTATTGCTACCACCCATATATTAAGAGCAGAGTAAAGTTTGTATAAAGACCACAAATCATGGTAATGCATGGAGCACATACACTGGTTATGTACATTTTGATATTATAAATTGTGGAAATTACATATTATTCTAGGTAAATGGTAAAAAAGAACACATAGGTCATAGGTTCCGATATTCAGTTGTTGTTTAATAACTTGACTCAGCAGGTCATGTATGTTGTATTATTTTATAGTAGCACTAAAATTTAAAACTTTATTATTGTATGAAATTAAGATGCGGAACTAAAAGAGAGAGTTCAGAAAGAAATTACAGAGAGAATTGAATACAAAATCAATAGAAAGATTATGAAAGAATTGGAAAATATATCACAAGAATTTGTATGACCCTCCTTTGACATATTGGCTCCCCCGCTATGTATTAATCAATATAACCAAATAGATTCAAGTTGATGAAACCAAAACTCTCACTCTATACTGATAAGTCAAAACATAAAGCTCTCCCTCAATCAAATATAATGTTTTATTCCTATAAATGATAAACTTGGTTGAAGAATATGACGCAAGTCTTCTCTCACTATTGGAAAAAATACTACTACACCTCAACAGAGATGGTTAAAAATTTCCCGTCTCTATTCAAGGGCGGGTCCAGGAGGGGGGCTATGGGGAGGCCCGGCCCCCCATATAATAATAAAAATTTAATACAAATCCTTGATAATTTCTTTTCTAGTCCTTTTGTAGTGATATTTCATATTTTCTTGAATAAATAAAAAAGAAAGGTTATATAAGGGAATGTAAAAGTTCACACAAAAGCAACGCTAAAAAGTAAAAAGATTCTTTATGTAAAAGTAGTTCTTATTTTTTAGTACAAATGTAAGAAAAAAAAAATCATTTCTAATACAAAGAGTAAATTTTATTGGTGATTTATTGTGTCAACTCAATGTAGATCATATTATATGTTTCATTATGGCAGTATATATAAGATATTTTATTTATGTTAGTCATCCATTAGTTTAGAAGCATACTAAATTAGTGAATCAATTTTTTAAATGTATATATATATCTTATTATTTTGTGTACAATTAAATATTTTTTTATAGTTTTTCTCATGAAATTTTGACAGATTTTATGATATTAGTTGCAAGTTTTTAAAATATCAAAGAAATGCACCTAAGGCTCAATTTTAGTTATTTATAAAAATATTACTTTTATGATTTATCTAAAAATAAACTTAAAATTAGAACTCTAATAATATCATATGAATATTGTACTTAAAATGTTAATAATACACAAGTGTAAGAGTGCAAATATAAACTGTATTTTTTTGTATGAATAACAAACTATATTTAAAAAATTATTTTTCTTTGTTTTCTCTCAGCCTAAGTCAGTCGTCATTCCCCCCCCCCAAAACAAAAAAAAAAAAAAAAACCAAAACTAAGGTTCCGCCCCTGTCTCTGTTGCATTTTCTTTGCTATTGGTCCGTCAGATAGCCACAAGGAATTGCTATTTAAGACTTTTTCTATCACTTATATGACAATAGTGATTGTTATGTGCTTTAGTGACGGGTCGTCCCTGAAAGGTATCAAAACCGATCCGGTTCAGTGGTTAAACTGGAAAAAACCGAACCCAGAACCATTTCCGGTTTGGTTCAACAATAAGATCAGATATGTATACAACCCGGTTTAATTATATCGAACTGGCTGGCTTTATGAAAAAAGCGCAAACGAGACCGGCCCTTGAACTCGGTTTTTTGCAAGATCATTTTTCCATCGTTCTATTCGATCCTTTCATCTTTTATTTAGATTATTTCCTTCTGTTTTGGTTTCCCAATGGAAAGAATAAACAAATTCGATTGTCTTGATTATTTCCTTTTCTTCTAGTTTGTTATTAAGAGTTCATTATTCAAATTTATGTTTTATGTGGTTTGAATAATTTTCTTAAGGAATTGTTATTTGAAAAAATTTTGATTCGAATTTTAGGTGGTACATCTAAAATTTCTATTATATATAAACTATTATTATAAAAACATAGCGATTGAATCGGTTGACCCATCTGATTCGACCGGTGAACTGGTGAACCAAGACTCCTCCGGGTCGACATACGGTACGGTACTGATAACAATGCTGAAAGAGTTGAGTCGATTGTAAAGAAGACCCAGCTAATATTGATACAAATATTGCAAATGACTCATAGTCTATGTGTTAAACATATTGTATGTATAGCAAGAAGTCATGGGTTCAAGTTCCGACATATGCAATCTTATATAACACATATTTAACAAAGTCTCTAAACCCATCAAATGTTGATTGAATCCAAAAAAAAACATATTAAAACAAATATTAATATATAGTTAGCGGAACTGTATATCCAAAAATTATTAAAAAATAAATATTAATATAAATCTTTCAATTTTTAGTAACATTTATAAACCCTAATTTGCGAGAACAGGTCGGATTATTTATACAAATTATTTAATTTGTGTGAGATTGTGTGTTTAGGGTTTAAGTTAAATACATTTTGATTTGTGTGAGAATTGCATGAATTGAAATTAGTTTTTTTCAATAAATCGGTAAAATAAAGAAATAGCTGGTTAATGTAAAAAAACAGAGCAACATCGACAGACCTATCCCTAGTGAACCCCAACAGTGACTGGCTCATCTCTAGTGATGGGGTCAATAGGGGCAGCCATCCCTATTGACTTTTTTTTTTCTTTCAAAAACAGCCCGCGGATGCAAAATGTCAACGGCCTCTACACTAACAGAGATGGCGTTGTTCCATTGCTATCGATGTCAGCAAGGACGATCTGTCTCTATTAATATCAATCATCGCTCTTGGGTGGCGGTAACGATAACCGATCCCTATTGATATCCCCCCCCCCCCCCCCCAAAAAAAAAAAAGCACCGACCCGCCCAGGGGCGAACTTACATACAAGAGCATTGTTATCAGGAATGTGTTATTATACCCTTTATAATTTTAGTTAAAGTCCTTCTAGCATAATATTTGGCCCCCTTTGTACGTGAAAAAAAGAAATAATGAGATTATTAGGGTTATCGATATAAAATACAATAAATAAACGAGAGTCTGATGAAAAGTTCTCTCTTCTCTGTCATTGACCCTAAGTGATAAAGTGGCCTAGTAATTACAAGTTTGATTTATTGTTACTTGAAAAATAAAACTATAGTATAGTTTCATGTCATTAAACTACTTAAATAAATCGAACTTTCATATTTAACTATCTTTTAGATAAGTTTAAAATATTTAAATATTTTTTTAAGTTAATATATTTAAATATGTTACAATTGCTTCTAATAGTAGTTATAATTTTAATATTTAATCATTATAACTATATGGTTTTAAAAAATTTCAATCATAATATTATATTGTATCAATTTTTTGTTCAAAGTTTCATACATTTTACGGTTGAATTAAATTATTATTATATAATTAAAATATGTTAAGATTACTTAAATCTTTCTTTCATTTATTTTACATAATAGAGATTTGGTCAAATATAAAATGCATTTTTATTTATAATAATTACTTATGTAAATAGAGTTATTTTTCAATTTTTTTTAATTCAACTGTATTTTATGGGTTGAGAGACTTGCTAAATACGTGATATACAATATTGCATTTGTCGCGTTTTATTGTGTGCTTAGTAAAAAAAAATATTTGCTTGGTGTTAGACGCTTATCCGGTCCGGCCCCCCCTAACGTTGATTCCCGGTTTCGCCCCTGGACCTGCCGTCCTTATTGGTTACATGGACGATTATGGGTCAATAGGGACAGCTCTGCATATCCTTGTTGACATCTTTTGTTTTAGTGTTTTTTTAAGAGAATGTTTTCATTCTGTGATTGTGCTACTGAAGCGAATACACGACGGCACAAGGTGAAAATCCGTGAAGACGGATAAACGAGAGCGTGCCAATCTATTTTTAGAGCATTCGTGATTCAATCACTTTATTAAAAACTCAAGCTTACCTTTTATGAATATTAATTTACTATTAATTGAAATTGATTTATTTGGTTAATTTTAAGAATATTACTAACAATCTAAAAGACAGATTGAGGCTTCTTAGCTTCATAAATCAGTATATTGTTTGTTTTGCAATTTGCATCAAACTTTATATGTGCAAAATCTAGATCACTATTTTAAATTGATTTAATTGATCATCTTTTCATTAGATCTATAAATATGCAAATTTGACTTAATAGCAGATGTGAGAAAAGCTAAACATGTGTGTTAGAAAGAATTGCATATTAACACAAAACTAGCTAGCCAAAGTTTGCTATCTCAAGTGGTAAGACATCTTAGAACCTTAATAGAGGTCCAAGTTCGAACCCGGCAAAGACAATCTTGTGTAGCACATATTTAATAAAATTTATCAACTTTTAATTTGTGAATTTGATCTTAAAAAAATATATCAAATTAGCTAAATGAGTAACTAAGGTTAACTCTGGCATTAAATATAATATAATATAATATAATATAATATAATATAATATAATATAATATAATATAATATAATATAATATAACATAACATAACCAGCGTTTCCCTCAAAATTCCTATGCTTCCCTCAAAATTCCTATGCATCCAAACAACTAGGGCTTGTTTGGATGTGCAAAAAATTTTGAGGATAGGATAGGGAATTTCTAGGGATTAGGATTGCGTAATTCCGATTCCTAAAGATATGGAAAAGTTTAGGATGAGATAAATAATGTTGTTTGAATGCTAAGTTAGGAAAACCATTGGAATTGAATATTTTCTTATTGGGTTGTATTCCTGACACAAAATGATTGGATTAGATATTTGCATGTATTATCAGAAGAATATACATGATGTTTGTGAATTATAATTTGTTTTACCTATTTTAGATATACATAATATTTACAAAATTAATATATTATATAACTTATTTATTATGAAATCAGTGACTTAAGTTGTATATTAATATATTTTATCACTTATATTATATACATTATTTATCACAAATTATTTCTTCTGCTGGTAAACAAAGCAACAAATATACAAACTTGCAAAGCAACAAATAACTTTGTCTCTTCATAAAAAAATAAAAGTAAAATAAAAATCAGAACTCTCACTCTCATCAGAACTTATAAATTATAATCTTTTCACCTTTTCCTTTCCAAATGCCCCAATTTGCAAAAAAAATTTATTAGTGCTAATCAAGTCACAATTAGGGGTGGCAACGAGCCGAACTCGAGCTGAGCTGGCACCAGATCGAGCTCGGCTCGGCTCGAGTTTTAACAAGATTCGAGCTCAAAAGGCTGGCTCGAGCTCGGCTCAAAAAAAACTCGACCCAGCTCGAGTTTAGTGCAGTTTTATTTTTTTGATAATTTTGTTAGAGATTTTGTTGTAAAAGTCGAGCCCAGCTCAACTCGGCTCGAGCCAGCTCAAGTTTATGATTAAAATTTAAGATATGATATAAATGTATGACGCGTCAAACTATGTAGCGGGTCGAGCTCAAGCTTGGCTCGGCTCGAATACAGTTCGAGCTGTTTTCGAGCGAGCTTTTTCGAACTTTTTTCGAGTCGAGTTCGAGCGAGCTGTCGAGCTACGAGTTTTTTGGCCACCCCTACACAATTCAGCCAAGATCTACCAACTCAAGTCATTATTAAGTCCTAAAATTATCTTAATTAGTGCTGAAAATATACCAAATCAATTATAAGAATTAATTACGGCACAATCAACCAAAACACAAATAGGTATTGAAAATGAGTTAACAAGAGATGAAAAACAAGATTCTATTTACCCGTAAATTATCATGCTTCCTCAAATTTCTACTTATCTTTAAATTATCTTGTTTTTCTCAAATTATCATGCTTTTCCCATGTCTCCCCATCACAAATTAATATCCAATTATCTTGCTTTAGGTGTAAAATTAGGAGATTTTCGTTAGTGGAGAAAAAAAATTCCGAGGCAAAGAAGGACGACGGGGGACCCACAGGCGACACAGAGGCGAAAAGAGGGCGCGCGGAGATGGCTGTTGCGAAAAGTGGAGAAAGAGGAAGATGAAGAAGAGAAGAAGAAATCAATCCGAAAAAAAAAGTGACCAAATTGTGGTCAGTTTTTTTTTTCCAGCCAAGTTTGTATACAAAAATTCCTCAAAATTCCTAAACTAAAAAATTCCTTAGGGTTCCTAAAATGGATCCAAACATGCCATTTTAAATTTTCCTGTTTTTTTTTTCCTATTTTAGAAGTTTCCTGAGATTTCCTTGTGATCCAAACAAGCCCTAAACAAGCCATGGTTTCTAAAATTTCCCCTAAAAATAGAACTAAATGTAAAGCAAAATTTAGAACTTCACAAAAATTCAAATAAAGTACCTTTTGACTTAGATCTACCAAGGGCCTATCCATCTTCTCTGAGAGATTGACCTCAAAATCATTGAGGGCGTCTTCAATATCATAGACTGCAGATTTGACCTTCTGCAGCCAGATACGCTCGGACTCGCTTCCCTTCTTCAACGCTCGCATCTCGGTATCTTTGACCACTGCTTGTAGACTTAATAGCGTCTCCTTCATCTGTTCCAAGTCGTTCTGCACGTTCCATAGTACACCAATCTCCGTCCAAACAGACCCGCCCAGCTTTTCAGCCACCAATTTTACCACCGCAGAAGCAATCATCTCCCCCACTCCGCCTGTCATGCTAACCCGACCTCTTTTATTCCTTGTTTTTTTTTGTTTTTGTGTGTGAAAATGGGGATTTTTTTTTATTGGAAATGGGAAATTGATGAGTAAATGTTGTAGAGAACCAGAGTTGACGACTTGACAGTCACGTAGATAGATATGTGAACGGACTACTGACGAGTTCAGAGATTGAATAAAAATAGAGAAATTTTTCAAACACTCCTAGACTCCTCCTTAGAATTCCTATAACGTCAGTTGGATTTCTTTTACCTCTACACCATAAAATAAATTTTCCTTGGACAATATTCTGATCAAATTTCTTTTCTGTTTTCACTCAAATCAAAATATACAAAAATTATATTTTAAATTAAATATAATTAAAGGAGAACTAAAATGAAAAATAAATAAATATATAAAAGATAATATTTTACATAAATAAAATTATAATTTATATATAAAACAAGAGAACACATATTTTATGTAATATAATATTATAAAATAAACTAATGTCTCATAAAATAATATCAGATAATATCGTCACAAATAATAACATGAACTATTATGTAGGAAAATATAATTATTGGTAAAAAAAAAGGTCTATTTGATGAAATATTAAATAAAATTTACTTTATAAAAATAATAAATAAATAAATATTACATTATTTAAGGATATTATATTTCATGATACTAAATTTATGTTGTTGTATGGTATTGTTTTACACCTCAGTATTTCAATTTACAATTTTATATTGTATAAAACATTATTTTGTATTACATAAAATTTTATATTAGAATATTATATACTTAATATTTTCTATAAAATCATAAATAAAATAATTCATCGTAAAATATTATAATAAAATATCATATTATAATATTGAGAAATAGTATATCGAAAATATTATTGCTTTATTATTTTTGTTTAAATAAAACTTAAAAAATATAAAAATATTATGGGGATATTTGCTGAAAAAAAAGATAAGTGGATGGATTATAATATTAGTGGTAGCAACACACCTCATAAGCATCTTTTTCAAGAATCTCAAAAGTAAAGAATGTTTTTAAATACTTAGAAAATTAGAGGGATTTTGAAGAATTTCCTATAATTTTTTTTTTATCAAAGACAATGTATGTTTAACTGCAATCATTCCTTCTCCTTTTCATTTATTTACAGAATAGATTATTGGCCGTTGAATGTTCAATCAAATATAAGGCCGAGTTGAGACGGCACTATTTTTTAAAGAGGGCATCTGTTTTGCCCCTCATTTCCCCCACAATAATATCATATAAATCACAATAATATCATAAGAAGGATAAATACAAAAACAATAATATCATAAGAGCATATAAATACAAAATTTATAATATCATAGGAAATATAATTACAAAAACTATGACATTATATGGTCCAATGATGATATATGACGTTTACATAGGAAATGACGGGGCAAGTTATAGTTTTCCTTTTTTAAATGATCAAATACACTTCAATGATGTTAAGGCTCAAAAAAGTCAACTCATTTAGCTGTCAATACAAACACAATTGAATGTTTATTCCAAAAAACACAATTGAATGAACCTTGAATTTTTTATGTACATCTGAAGAGCACAATATAATTGTACATATCTCATTTATTTAATAGGCGTAGTTTATGGTACTTGGAAATTTCATAAATCAGGCCAAATTATATTTCATACCATACTCTGATACATATGTCATACTTGAATATTTTATTTCAACACAACACACATTTTCCAATTTTTTAGGGAGGTTTTGAGGAATGTAAAAAATGTGAAGGTATCTAATTTCCTTCTTAATCTATCTATAATTTTTACATAATATGACTAATTAAAGTTAATTTCTTTACGAGAAAATACTGAAAAAATATTGAACAAATCTAAAAATTGAACAAATCATATATAAGAAAAATATTATGTATATGTTATTTTTTTTCTCTTTTTTTTTTGCAGAAAAGAGATGATTCAATGTGTACTCTACAAAATTTGAAAAGTAACATACATACTAATTACTACAAAGTGTAAAATATATATTCTTGAGCTATGTTTTGGATGAAATTATCAATCAATTTTCCATCTATTATCTTCTTAATAATGCAATCATGAAAGCAAGCTTCTATCTATTATCTTCTTAATAATGCAATCATGAAAGCAAGCGAGAGGCCGCCTTATTTCAATATATTCAGAAGAACCGTGATATAATTGAGTGTGTTACCATTACACAGAAAAAGTAATGGTCGTGATGATGGTTATGCTAAATTGCATGAAGACTGAAGAGATTGTCAAGCACTAGGATTGACAAATTGATGAAAAACAAATTATCCGAAAAATATTATTAATAATTTTTTTGTGCTCTTCGAACGAAGAGAACTAAGTTCTCAAAGGTCATCCGGCAAAAGTAAAGAAGAGGAGGGAATGTCATTATTGCAATGAAAAAATCAATAAGGCTCATGAGAAATTACAATGTGTGTGTTAATTTTCAGATTTAAGACTTTCCCCCTTTCCTTTTCCTCTTTTCTGTCGTTTGTGAACTTTAGTGATTTGCTTTTCTTTGCGTAAAATTATACTTGCAAAGAAATTCATGTTGTTTGGTTAAGTTAATATTTTGTTATAGCCCGGAATCTGAAGGGACCGAGAATCTTTCTTGAATCAAAATTTCAAATGAAGAAAATCTCAAATTAAAATAAAAAATCACTTCTGATCTTTATCATCACCAATCTTTCTTATACTCCTAATCAATTTCTCACCAACAATTTCCTCCAATTTCTCAACAAATTCCCACTTTCTCTCAATCCCAACCTTTCCAATAGTCGCAAAAAGAACGAAACTCTCATCACCCTCAACATCCACTCTATACAACTCCGTAAAAACACCAATAAATACCTCAAAAATACCTTTCAAAAATGATTCGTCATCTAATGGCGGAATCACATTAATTACCAAAACGCCATTTTCACATAAAATCGATCTGATATTCAAAAGAAAATCCTTTTCAAGCAATTCCAAAGGAGGCGCCTTAACTCCACTCACCACATCTCCAGAGTCTAAATCGACCATAATTGCATCAAAACATAACCCTATTTTTCTCTCACTTCTAAATTTCAAGGCAAATTCGTTAATTATTTGAATTCCATTGCCAATATGAACATGAAGAAACTCATCTTCTACCAAATCGAAATGCTTTTTCGCTACATCCAGTACAACTGGATCTATTTCCACTCCAATCACATCAAACCCTAATTTGGAGTTTAAGCACATGAGTAAATCACCGCCACCAACTCCTAAGCAAAGACACCTCGGTTTTGTTTTAATGGTGAGTTTCTCCATTAACGAGTGAGAGATTAGAGACAGACCAGCCACCATTGGTGCAAGATACGGCTGTACAAGTGATCCGTTTTTCACTCGTATCGATTCAGAATCCAATACTGACAACCAATCAGAATTTGAATCAGAAGTAGAACAAGAAGGTAAATTAGGAGAGAGTAAAACTTGGGTTTGAATCAGATTTGGCATTCGTTTGAATCGAAGCCTTCTACGAATTTCTATACTATCATTTGAATCCGAATTTGAATTTTCAATTGCTACATCCTCAACAATCATATCTCCTACAATTGAACCAACAATTATCTCCTTAGGCACTATCCTAATCGCAGAGTCCTCAAAAGACAAGAACGGAACTCGCGGCAATGTCGATTTCCGAAACGCGATTTGCGGGCAAAGCGCAAGTAAAAGAGGCATAATAGAACTTTCCAAAGCATTCAAATCCGGCGGACTAACTTTCATATACGGTTTGGGAAGTTGTTCAGGAACGGACCCGATGAGGACGAGACGGGAAACGGAGGAAGAAATAATGAGGCTGAGGTGGCCGGCGAGGGTGGAGAAGATCCAGTCGTGCTCGCGGCCCGGCGGGACGAACATGGCGGCGGTGACGGGAGGAGGAGCGAGGCGGAGGGGCGAGTCGAGCACGGCGATGCGCAGAGGGTCGGAGTAGGGGCGGGAAGGAAGAGGGTGAGGGTGAGGGTGAGGGTATGTGAAGGTGAGGTATCTGGAAGGAGAGAGGTCTGAGAGTGAGTGCATGATCGATCTTCAGGGCATGCTTGGTTTGCGAGAAGGAAGGGAAGTTAGGGGAGCAGAGTAGAGAAAATAAAGACAGTTTTCTTTCACTTGTTTGGTTTAGGTGTAGGGGAAGTGAGGATAAATGAAGAGAATAATTTAATTAAAATAAAAAAAGATTTAAAATAAATATATTTTTTAACAAAAATTTTTATATATAAATTTTTACAATTTTTAATATAACAAAAATATCATAGTATTCCAACATTTTTTTTAATATGATACTAATATCAAGTATAAAAATATAAATTTTTTATTCAAACATAATTAAAAAATATCATTATTTTATTGAATAATATTTGTTTCAGTTCAAAACTTCAAATGTTCGTCTGGTGAGCTGGTATTATCATGTAATTGAGCCCGACCAAATGGTATTACCACCTGATTTTTGACGTGGCAGTACTGCCTCCTATTTCACGAATGCAGTCACATCAGTCCTTCCGCCGAGCCCACATAATTGTCAAATCAACTGTATAAACATCATTATAATAATTTCATCATTTTTTGTCCTTTTATTTTAATATAAAATCAGAATAGACACATTAATGTATGCATTGTTCAATGTAAAATTATGTGTTTAATACATTTGGTTCTTATATTAATCTTATCGAAAGATAAGTTTATATATTTTCTCCCCTGTGTAACGAGTCACTGTCGCGCCCTTTTTCATTTTCAGGAAAATTTACAAAAGAATCCCTATTTTATTCCAAAATTCCCCCACCCCTCTTAACAATCAGCTGTTCACTCCTCCTTAAAAAGACACAATCAACTGTTCACTCTTTTGATGCGTTTAACTGTACTGAACAACACAACACCATTGAGACTTTGCTTGATTTGGGAGTAGAGTGGGGAAAGGTAAGTAAAGGGAAAATCTAACCATGCTTGATTTGAAGGTAAGTTAAGGGAAAGAGAGGGAATCAAGGTAAATTAAGAGAAATGGAGATGTCAAGTTTGACATGAAATATGAAAAAATTTCTACTTCATTTTTTCACCTTATTTAACATATTTTATCTTCTAAAATTTGAATATAACACACATTTTTCAATCATCTATATTTTAAAATGATAATGTATCAAATACATTACTAAAATTATCATTTTTAAAATAAACATTTTTTTCAAAATAAAAAATGGGCATATTCCATAAAATTTACATAATAAAATTTGTTTCCATAATTCATTATCCGATTTGGCATTTGGGCAATTGTAGTAATTTATTAAGAAAAAAATCTTTACTTATACGGTTTTGGTCGGGCCGGGTTAACACGGGTTTTACGTTTTCAACCCGAAAACCAACCGAGAACTCCGCTTTTTTCAAAATTTAAACCCAAACCCAACCCGGTAGCTTTAGAACCCATAAAAAAATTATTGTATCCGTATTGTATAAGATAACTCTAATTATACACGAATAGTTCAATTAACGAATAATTATCGTCTCTCTTTTTATTTGACCGACTTGAAAAACGTTCGGTCCGAATTATACACAAACATATTGCTCACCATTCACGTATCGCGAATAACTAATTATGGCACACGGTGTCTCTTTTACAATATCCTATTTTGAAAAGAGATCTGATGCTGCACGACGGGAGTCCATCGTGCAGCACGACGCAAAAAAAAATAATATATAGAGACAATAAATAATGTACAAAATTAAATAAATAATATATAAGATTTATTTTTCTAGAAATAATAAACTATATATATATATATATATATAATGAAAACAAAAATTATATTAAAAAGGGGTAAAACATTATATCCTGGCGTTTCGGGCGTGCTCATTTCAGATTTCCCTTTGTAAAATGATTTATTGATCGCTACACAGACTATATACGTTAATACGATCCAAACATTATATCTTTCTTAGTCTCGTAATTTTATCTGTCTTTTCTCAAAAGACTCGCTTGAGTCAATACTTTGCTGTCCAATTTCTACCTTGAATTGGCTGAACAATGGCGGGCGACGGGGAGGCGGCGGAGCGCGCCAGGCGCGCGGCGGAGTACGACTACGAGTCGGACCCCAGATGGGCGGACTACTGGAGCAACGTCCTCGTGCCGCGGCACATGGCGGCTCGGCCCGACGTCGTGGCGCACTTCAAGCGCAAGTTCTACCAGAGATATATCGTAAGATTGTTGGTTGTGATGATTTGGTTTTGAGGTTTGAGGTTGGTTTGGGTTGGGGTTTGAGGTGGGTTAGTCGGAATGTTGGTTTGGGTTGGGGTTTGAGGTGGGTTAGTCGGAATGTTGGTTTGGGAGCTGGAATGTTGGGTTCTTGCGGAATTAGTTTGTTTTCGAAGTATTTAGGATCGATTTGGAGGAAAATTGATGTGCAATTTTAATGATTGTTGAACATTTCTTGCATTTCTTGCGTTTTCATAAGTTCCAACCAATACTTTATACAAATTATCATGTTCTTTAAAGGAAAGTTAATATCTCCAAATAATTTAGGTATATAAAAAACGGATTTTAGTTTCTTAGATAGTAAATTCTGTTATAATTGTGTGGGTTAAGCATAAAAAGGTTGATTGTAAAATTCAATCAGGATTTAATTTACTTTCCGAATTTTAAGATCTAATGTTTTTATATTTAAATAGGATCCAAATTTTGTGGTTGACGGGATGACATCAGCAGGTCCGTCCCAATCAGCAAGAACAACGCCAGCTGGATCCTCGTCAGCATCCACTCGTGCTTCTTCAGGTCAAATATATATTATTATTTTACTATTTTACTTGAAAAAGAAATACGTTTTTACCCTTTAAGCTTGTATTTTAGTATTATTATTATTATTATTATTTACTCAACTGATTCTCATTATTTTTATTATTCTGTGTTTAATTCTGTTTTAGTTAGTGCATATTTAATCCTTAAATGTATTAATATACATCTTTCTTTTGATAGTTAGGGTTTTTCTTTACTCTTTTTTAATTTAATATTTGGCCTAGAAAATAATTAGTAAAATAATCAAAATCAATTCATTTTCCAGGTTCAAGCACAAGACCAACAACTAATAATCAATTACGTTTTGACAGACAATCCGTTCATTTTGCTGCTCATGCTTGGGTAATAAACAAGAAACCCTAAATAACATTTCCATTTCTTCCCCTTAATATTTTCACTAATTAAACTTATTAAACAATATATTTATATTTTATTTAGGTTTTGGCCGTTGCAGTGCTTGGTATTCTTCCAATTATACCCTCAAATCTCTCAGCCAAAGCGTACCGTCTTTCCTTATTCGGCACAATGTGCACCTCATTTTACTCTCTATATTCTCTCTATGGGGTAATTAGTTAAATATTTACGTATATTTTATGTTATATTATTATATGTTTTTAGTAATATTTATGTATTTTTATTTAGAAACCAAGAGCATGGACGCTTGTTGTGGTTCAGACCTGGCTCCAAGCGATTATTGCGGGAAAAGATTTCATTCGTTTCATGTTTTGTTTCATGTTTTTAATGGCTCAAGTGCACTTTAAAGGTAATAAACCCTAATTTATTTAATATTATTTTGTTTTTCAATAAACAAAGTATGCTTAATATACCATTATTTATCAACAAATTTCAAGAACTAGACCCGGTTAATGAATTAACCTATATTAACACTGATTTTTTGCAAGGATTTACTCTTAATGAAGTTAATTGTAGGCCTAAATCCTAATTAAGTCTCAATTAGCCATAATTATGCAATTATCCCTCAATTAGGCTAATTTAAGGCCTGTTAAGTTTCAATTATGCAATCTGGTATCAGTTTACTATCTTTAATGCCTCAACTAAATTTGAATATACGATTATTATTTGGTTTTTGGTTTTGATGATTTTAATAACAGTTGCTTTAATACCCGTGCTGTGCTGGTCGTTGGACCACGTGTCAAGATTCTTAAGACGCAATTTTACAGGCTCCATTTTGTACAGGTATTAAACATAAATATTTTTTTATTCTAATTATTCTTATTTATTATTTTTTTTATTTTTGTTTATTTTGGGCTATTTTTTGTTCTACTTTTGTATTCTTCAATAATAATCTTTAATTAAACAACAATCAATCCTTTTTGTTTAATAAGTCTTAGTTAATCTTTAACTAAACAACAAATTAGAAAATAAAGCAAAGTAAATTTTACTTTCGTAATATTTATTTTTAGTAGGGAGTATTTGGAAAATCCCTTGTTTATAGGTCGAAACTAACATAAGCAACGTAAATTAAACAATAAACTAGAAATAAAACAACATAAATTTTATCTAAACAAAAAATTGGAATTAAACATCAAATTTGTTTAATTAATCAATAATTAAACAACAAATTAGAAAATAAAGCCTTCATTTATTTATTTATTTAATAGGAGGTATTTAGAACAGCCATGTTTGTGGGTGGAAACCAACACAAGCACACTCAGCTTGTTGAGTTCATATGCAGAAGTTTCCCTTGGATTCCTTCTCACTATATCCATTTTCTCGTATGTTTAAATAAGTGATAATTATATATTATTATTTTATTTTCTAAATTTAATTTCAATTTTTTGGATTTTGTATACTCTAACTTTATGTTTGCTCGTGCAGGTGGCAACGCAATATCATGCAAATTCTCATGTATTGGAATGTAAGTTAGTTTAACATTATTATTATTTATTAACTAATAATAATAATCCATACATTTTGAAGTTGTCAAAGGGTAAAACTTGATAGTTTTAGTTCTAGGAAGGGCACAAATGTATTTCCCTAAAAATATGATATTCTTATAACCATTTTAATAAAAAAAAATTATTATTATTTTTGGCAGCTATTGAAGCTGATGTACAGGGCTCCAGTTACGTCGAGTTACCACCAAAACGTGTGGTCAAATATCGGCCGTGTGGCAAATCCGTTTATTCATAATTATCTTCCATTTCTTACCGGCCCTCTTTCTTCCATTCAGACTTGGTGGCTCAGGTAGGAAAAAAAAGGCGAAAAAAATATATCAAGGATATTAATTTTGGAAGAAGAATTGAATGATGTTGGCACTTGATCTAGTTTAAATGAGTGCACTTTAGTTGAATGACTTATTTTTTTGGTATATTTTGCAATAAAGTAGTAGTTTTCTTTGGTTATGTTTTGACGTAAAGGTAAGATAATTGTAGAAGAAATATTGCTTAGTAGAGACCTAAATATGAAAGTGATACAGTGGTGTACTGTAAAATAACTGAAATGTTTGGTTTTAGAGAATACTGATAGATGCCAGATGTCAAATGGTGTGCTAAAACTGTGGATGATGCAAGTACTAATTAAATTCAATTTAGTACATTGAAGGGAAATGGAGTCATGTCAATATTATTAGCCAATTGGTAACAGAAGCCTATAGGTTGTGCACATGTTGTGTTGGATGCCAGAGGTCATGAATTCATGTAAAATTGAGTCATGTTCGTAAGATTTTTGTCTTCGTATCATACATAGAAGTATAATGAATTTCAAAATTCCTTTATCTTCCCCAAACTAATTTGAAAGCGCCATCAAAAGTAAATATAGCAAGAAAAAACTGGCCCTTCATAATCTTCAGTCAAAATCTGCCACCAAACATATCCTAATCTTATATCTTAGATGGTAATGATATAGCAATATAAGTATAAACTATCTAAAACCTAAGAAAATTGATAATTTATCAATATGAATCAAAGTTGTGATAGAAGTGAGGTGTGAAACAACATATTTTCATTGTTTTATCAGATAATATAAAAGAAAATAGTAAACAACAAATAAGACATTGTTGTCTTGAATTATCAGACAATATATCATAAGAATATCTTACACTATTCCATATGTGATACGACACGGGAAATTTGAAGTAACAAACGAAATTAAACAGCATAGATTTGATGCTTGAACATACACTCCAATTTACCTCAACTAAAAAGGACATAATCTCCAAGTAAAGCACAATGCACATATACAGTTGACAATTGAATTATTCAAAGAGACCGACTAATTACCTCCCGTAATATGTGGCTCCCCAGCTCCCGTACAATGAAAAGACGTCACGTGTCCATAAAATTGGGAGTCATTTAAATTCACTTAGAGCTCCCAATTTTATGCACTCCCGAACTCTCACATTTAACTGGCAAGATTAGGAGCTCCAAATAACTCCTATAAAATTCAACTTCTTGTTGTTTTCTTTAGTAGCTTCATGCGGCTCTCATTGAATTTCTCATGTAAGGTATATTATTGAGAATATAAAAATATAATATTTAGAATATAAGGTATATTATTTTGATATAAAAGTATATTGTCTATTTTTGGCGGAGAAATATCTTCACTAGTCTCATCCTCTAGGTCTGGGTTAACATCTTATCACACAAAAAAATCATAATGTAAGATAAAAGGTATATTGTTGTGAATATAAAAGTATAATGCTTAGAACATAAGGTATATTTGTGGGAATATAAAGGTATAATGTTTAGAATTAAGGTATATTATTGTAAATATAAAGGTATAATAGAATCCAAAATAAAACTACGAAACTTTAGGCTGAAAGATATGGGAGCTGGGGAGCCAAAAATATGGGCTGGTTGAAACTTTGTTTTGAAATATATTGGAGCCACTAGGAGCCAATAAAAAAACTTCAAGTGTATGTATTGGCTCCCATTTTTGGCTTCTATCATATTAGGAGTCAGTAGAAACTAAATAAGATGGGAGATCCTATTCTTTTTTCTTATTTCAAATTGGTGACAGTGATGTATTTGCATCAATCATCACCCAAAAAAAAGTTTTAAGAAGTTGATGATGCACTGATGCTGGAATATCCATTAAATCAATTCCTCAAATTGCACAACACATATACTTTACTTGGAAGCCATATTCTGATTAATTAATGACAATTGATGATTCTAGCATAATCTGATATATATCCTCTCTTTCTCCTTCTACGGACTGCTTTTATATTCATTTAATGAGTTTAAATTGGAACTAGGACTATGCTGCTTAAGATGATGATGATGATGATGATGATAAGCATTACTTAAATGCAGTAAGAATACAACGAATTGAAGGGAAATTTGATGAACCTGAATTTTATCCTCAAGACATGGGTGATGCACATGTGTTGGATGCCATAGATCATGAATTCATGTAAAACTGAATCATAGTCGCAAAAAATGAATTAATTTGGAGGCATATGTAATTAGAAGCCTAATGTATTATATTATGATAGAACAAAATACAAAATTCCTCTTATGTGGCATCTCAAACTAATTTGCAATAAAAGCAAAAATGGTATTGGCTATTCAATTAGTCAAATTGCTGATAGTGATGTTGTGAATCAATCGTCACCAAAAAAGAAAAGGAAAAAGTTGAAAAAGTTGTTGCTGATGCTGGAATAATAATATCCATTAAACCAATCCATCAAATTGCACAAACATATACTTTACTTGGAAACCATATTCTGATTAATTAATGCCAATTGATGCTTCATTCAACCACTCAATTCACAACAAAAATCACAAAAAAGGTGAAAAAAGATTGAAACTAAAAGAACCCATTATTGGGTTGATTTAGAAAAAGACACCCTCCCAAATCCCCAATGCCCTACTTGGTACAATTCTTCCCAAACCCTAGTAGTCTCTGTTTCACCCTCAAACCCTAATTTAACCCCTGATTTAAACCCTACATATTCATTTTCACCCCAGTTTTTAAATTTCTCACAAAATGACTCTTTCACAACACTCTCATTCTCACCACCACCACCACCACTATCTCTTACTCTTTTTTTCGAAAAACACCTTTTCTTTTTCAAAACCGCGAAGCACCTCTTTCCAAGCATCCATGGAGCCTTGACAAGGCCCAAAGTGAGAAAGCTCATTACAGCACAAGGGCAACAGCATAATGCAATACAATCAGCCAATAGAAATGCAGTACACGTCTGACAAGATCGGCCCGAAAACTCAGCTCGCTCTTCTTCCTCCTTGATTTCTTCTTCTTCTTGTACTGGAAATCCGTACCGCGCCATGGATTGTGAGTTTACAATGTGTTTCTGTAGGTTTAGAAATTAAGGAACTTGGTCAGAGAGAGAGAGAAAATAAGAGAGAGGTTTAGTGGGGGACCAGTATGAGAGTTTGAGACTATATAAACATGAAAACTAGGAATATAAAAAGGATGCATGGATAGTTTACATGTACTTTTGTACCGAAAGTAAATGGGATCATTTCAGAATATTTAGGTTTATTTATATAATTATGTACCATCTTGTGTAACATATTACATTAATAAATTAACTTGGAAAGTTGGTCTATGTATTACTTGTAACTGATCAGAAATTAAGTAATTTTTTTTATATGAGCTCATTTCAGAGCCGACCCACTGATGTTTGTCTTTCATTTTGACCAGCTTTTCTCTTTTTTCTTTTTGTCTGAGACCATTTTGATCTGTTTTGTACAGGTGCAATTATATTTGCCCTTTTGGCTTGTTTTGTACATTTGCAATTATAAAAGATAATTTATGTTTGTTATTTAGTGATTATAAAAAAGAAAAAGTCGGTGTTTGGAAAGTGAGAAATGACAAATCAGTAAGGTGGTAAGGAAATTTTTTGTATTCTAGACCCGAACTATCAAAATATTATTTTGTATAATATTTATTGCTAGTGTAAAAATGGATGGTGTAATTTGACACTTCACAAATAATGTAGACAGAGGATTTTAGGGAAAAGTATAAACTGGCACCCATCATAATAGACCTAACAATTCATAAGATGGCAGTGCCACATCAGCAAATTTAATGATGTGGCACTTTTTCATTGGTTGATTCCACATTATTTTGATTCTTGTACATCAAAATAGAATGGACCTATCCACATTTTAATGCACCTAAGTTTAATTCTTGTTAAAATCTTAATCATAATTATAAGAAATGGTAAAGATATTAAAATTATATTCTTATATAGGAAATTGATGGATACATAACACCAAACTCGCTATTTTTGGAAGGTAGGTAATTCAAGATTTAAAGGCTTGTCAGGCCTATTTTTTTAATAAAAAGTCAAAAACTACAGTCGAAAACTTTCATGGCAGAGTTGCCTGTTTGGAGTATTAAATGTTTACCAAAATAGTTATTGATTGTTTGGAGAAAAAGTTCAATACATATTGTCAAAAATGGAAAAAAAATGAAAAAAAAAATGAAAATTGAGAATCATAAAATAGAATGTTTGAAATAAATTCCTAGAACTCTACATTTTAAAAGAAAATACATTTCATCAAAAAACTTTTTTATGAATATTTTAGTACACTTTCACCCACTTTCAATTTTTTTTTGGACCCATTCAAAATCATTTTCATAAAATTCTTCCGTCATTTTAACTTGTAATTAACAATCAGAAGTAAGATTTTCCTTATAGGATTCGCGATATAGACTTCTCATTTTGTACCTTTTGTTATTTTTATGAAAAAAAAGTAGATGCCACTGAAACTTGTCCATTTGCATATTTAGTAAAGATTTGTATGGCCATGAATTTTTCTTATTTATAACTTTTTTTTGGGTAAAGCTTGAGATTCTTCTTTATAACTTGATGTAAAAGAATTGATTGATAAACAAATAATGAAAAATATAAAAATAAAATAGGAAATGTGGATAATATGCTTACAAGCAATTGATGGATCGATCTACTCGGTTCCGCGACTTCTCAAAAAAATAAAATTTCTAATAAATGTGATGAGAATATTGCACATTGCAAGAGAAAAACAGAGAGAAATGAAATCTCTCTCTCTCTCTCTCTCTCTCTCTCTCTCTCTTCGTGTCTCTTAAGAGAAGGAGAGGGCAGGAGAAGGAGAAGAGACTTAAAAAATGGAGAAGACGAAGAGGATTTATAAATTGTTTAAGTTTGGAAGTTTGGATTAATATATAGGAGACTAGAGATTATAGAATCTTTAGAGGGAGATTTTTTGAATAGAACCTTAAATGGCGTAAAATTTTATGAATAGACCCTTAAATGGGGTAGAATTTTGTGAATAGAGCCTTGAATGAACGGGGGTGAAAATTTATTTTTCTTTGTGAATGTTACGTTCGCATTTAAGACCCTATACTTGAGCGAAATTGAGTATGTTAAAGGTCATCGGTGCAGTTTTCTTCCTTTTTTTAGCAACAATAAATCTCTTCCTGATATTGAACAGGCACTAAGCATAGCATAGATTATATAACTTTCTAATCAAGCTTAATTTATTTGAGCAAGAAATAGTTTCTAAATATTGATTGTATCGTTCATATTTTTCTTATGTGATTAAGTTGTTTAATTTTTATGAAATTTTACAATAATGTGAATAGTTAAAGTTTGCTAACTCAAGCGGTTAGATTTTCTTGAACTTTCGAGAGAAATATTAAATTTATGTATTTAGCACTATTTAACAAGTTTTTAATTCATTAATGATGAGTTTGAATGTAAAAAAAAATATAATAATATAAATAAATTAATCTTATATAAATATCAAATTACTTTTACTTAGAAAAATTAATTACTTGAGATATCTAGTTCGATTAATTCACTTGAGAACTATTATAGATATAATTGCTAATTATCTTTCTAGTTGGACTAACAAAACTTTTGTCCAAATGGACTATTTTGTAACTTTTTAGTGTATTTAACTTGAAATAATTTGTTATAATTCCTTAAAAGAGAGAGAAAAAACTTGTTAGGATAATACATTTGTCTTGTACAATTTGACATAAACACAAATCATAGATTCATAGAAAAATAATACAATGTCATCATAAATGGCCATCTTTTAGGAAATTAATTGATAATATCAATTTAGGAATTTTCCAAAAGAAATCCATGTCAGGTAATCTTACAATAACATTTCCAAATTTTCAGCCTCAATACGCACAATTTTTTCTAATAAAATATAAAAAAGAAATTATACTGAATTTTATAAATAATACTGTAAGATTGTTTAGCTTGCACATAAAAATACAATCTCATCATAAAATTGCCATGTTATGTCGACTATACTAACTACTCAATTGATAATATCAAATTTTAGGAGTCATTTTTTGCAAAACATCCATGTCAGGTCGGATCCAACAATGAAATTTCCAAATTTCCAAATGTCAGAAACACAATTTGGGCATCATCGGATCACACGCGTGAGAGTTCAAATCTTACATCCAACGAGATACGAATCATTTAAAAAGAATTACCTGATTGGCGATTCCTTTTCCCAAGCACAGTAATAACTTTGTTTAGGTTTGTGGGAAGCACAGTAACTTTTCTTTCTTGTTTGACCTGACCTGTTTGAGTGTTTTCTCGTGAAGTTCAAACGGTTAAAACTGTGTTTACACGTGGAAGTAAAAACTAGTCGCCGCTTCATTTCTCCCATGTCCTCTCACTGTCATATAAATTTTGACGTGTTAGATTCTAATTTAAAAAAAAATATTTTTTCTTGTGGATTGTATTGCACTTTAATTTTTTACAAATTCTTTTCATGTGTTAGGTCCTTTCAATTTTTTTATTTTATCTGATAACAATAAATTTGATCTAGTTGACGTAATTTTATTCTAACTTAAAAGATTATAATGGTACTCTTTTCAAAATAATCTATTCTAACCTCAGAGTATCTAAAACAATACATTTATCATCTATAATCATAATTAAGTACTCAAAATATTTGCCAAAAAATATATTTTGAACGTGATATGATAGAACGCGACGTGCCACACAATGATGAGACCACGACGATCAATCCTTCCAAACGAAGCTGACTTCATACCTCCGGATTTATATGACACCTCCAGTAAAAATATATGTGGTCCCGTGACACATTTATATGTCTCACTTTCTTAAAAATGACGTATAAAACGGCACGTGACATCTTTGTTCCATATATTCAAATTTAAAAAATATATAAAAGAATATTTACATAAAAAATATATAAAACTAGATAAATTTATAAATATGAAAATAGTATATAAAAATGAAATATGAAAATTGTATGTATGTTTATATGGACATGAAACTTATGAATATAAAAGAACAATATATTATAGATGAAAAGAGAATATATGAACACAATAAACAATGTATAAAAGATAAAAAATGTATATATGTTATCAAATATATGGATACAAAAATAGAATATATATATATATATAACAAGAAGGATTATACGAAGAATAAAAGGTGTATACACATTAACCAAAATTATGAATATAAAACCAACTATAAAAAGAACTAGCAAAGCCTTCACGCGTTGCATGAAATTTCTATAATATTACCCAAAAGGTAGTTTAAATACAATTTAGACAATAACAATATTTATATTAAAATATAATAGTAATTAGTCAAAAATAAATATTACAGTTGTGTCAAACTTTTACATTACATTATAAACACAACGAAGAAAGTACAATCTCAACAAAGACTCAAAAAATTAACGGTGCGGATACAAATGCGAATAGATTTGGATATGAATTCAATTCAGATATTTATACGGATATGAATACGGTTCGAATATTATCGGATATGAATACAAATACTAATTCATTTCGGGTATTTAAACGAAAATGTATCCGTATTTTTTTTCTAAATATTTAACTATTTAAAATGACAAAGTTAATAAATTATAACAACTTTTAAGAAATAAATATAAGAATTCACAACAAAATATTAATATGGATATGGATAATATCCGTATCCGAATATGATAAAAAATCAAAATATCCATACATGTATCTGTAACTATTTGTATTTGTATTAATATAGAGTGAAATATCCCCAAAATTGATACTATCTGAATAACAAATTATCTGGATATATATATTATCTATATTTGTATCATGAAGCCAAATAGATACCGAAATCTGCATCTCGGAATAAAACTATCCGAATATATGTATCTGGATCTGGCTGGATACAGATAATTTTGATTCGGTTATGAACTTTTTGCGAATACAAATACGTGTGGTCAGATAATACCTGAGCGTTTACACTCTTACATGTACAATAGTTGAATCTTGAATTTTTTTAAAAGAAAATCTTGATCTTTAGATGATATGGTTAAATTTTAATATTTAGATGATCTAATTTAATGGCCAATATGAAATGCCTACAAAGTAATATATGTTAAGATCCTGATCCAACTGACAAAAATCATTTGGATAGTAATCTAATGGCTTAACAAACCAAGATGATATGGAGCTCTATCATGCAAGAAATTTGATACATATACGTAAACATCATAATCTAATGGACAAAAATTATTTGGATGGTAATCCAATTGCTCAAACAAAAAGAATTATGTGGAGCTTTATCATGCAAGGAAAGTTTTTAGGATTAATAACTATTAATAATATAAAATATTAAAAAAATAAATAAATGTATATATGGTACCAAAATGAATGCAAAAACAATATATATGAGAGAGAAAAAAGTATACAATAATATAAAAATAATATATAAAGAATAAAAAGTGTATATATATTACCAAAAGAAATGCAAAAAATACTACATACATGATCGAAACTATGATAAAAAAAGTATATATAAATATAGTTTCAGTGTATAAAAAAAAACTATATAATTTTATGTAAAACTCTACCTAAACTAATACCGAAAAAAACCCTAAATCTTGCCCAGCTATCCCCAAGTTATAAGCGGTGCATTATCTCTTTAGCTGTCACTTGGCCCAATATCATGCACGATCACTATAATATGAAAAATAGTGCGTCGTACAAAATATTTTCACTGCATTAAGGAGTGACGGAAAAATAAAAGAGATACCGTGCATTGAATTTATATATGGATTCGACTATATTTGGACTCGTCGTGATTACACCGTCGTGATAATAAATTACCCATTTTGAAAAGCAATATTTTTGTGGGATAAGAAATATGGAGACAGTTAACATATCCAAAATGAAAGGATTATCTGTTCTGTGTTTGAACTAGAAGGAGGACAGCAGATGAATTATTTGGGCAGAAAAGACAAAGAGGCGTGAGAGAGCCGAGTCATTTAGGAATCTATGCCATCATCATTAGTTCTAAACAAAGATTTAGTTTTGTACTAAACACCCAATTATTAGAATTCAACATGATTGGATGAAACAAAAGTATGTTAGAAAAAAGATTAAGTTGATAAATTTGTTATAAGTTTTATAAAGATCTCAATTGGTTCTTGTTGGGTGGTTAGGGTCACCTACGATCAGGTCTGAGTCATGCTTCGGTCAATCTGTAAGCCAATCTTGTTGTAGTGTTAACATTTGGTCTGATTATCACAGACTTATTACAGTGTTTTTGGTATCTATACACTGTTTTATATTAAATATATACTATTTAGGGTTTTCATCCATTGATTTCTATTACTTTTTGAATATTTTATATGCTTTTTTCTGACTTCTTTAAATGTTCTTTTTGAATTTTATATATGACATTTATATATGGCATTTTCTATATTGTTTTCTGATAAATATATTGTTTTCACACTTGAAAAAACAATTCTGTGTATTACACGACGATAAATTTGCATCACGTAATATCAGATCTCATATATTTTTTTAACAGTATATGTTTGAAGTCAAGTTGTCACTTTTTCCAGTGTTTTTCTTATTTTCCTATATATTTGTACCAATTTGTTGTTGTATTGTCTTTATCTTTAAACAAAAATGAATTTAAGGTTGGAAAAAGTTAATGGTGTTTTTCTATATAATAATAATAGCCGAATACAGCATTGAAAAAAAAAATAATAATAGCCAAATACAGTTTATCTTTCTTTTACAAAACCAAGAATTTGAGATAATATTTTTTGAAGTCATTTTAGTTAAATATAAGTATATTTGTTTTTTTATAACTATTTTACAACCACAAATTTTGTTTGAATAATAGTGGCACGGCCTAACATATAGGAAATGTTTGAGTTAAATGATTTTGATGGATTTATATTTCGAAATTGCTGACGTCGCCAGTATATTATGGTAGTTACTAATTAATTTACAACCATTTTTTTATATTAGAAATTCTGATATTCAATTTTCACACAACAGTAACTTATACTTTTAGAATATTTCTTTAAAAAATATATACTTTGTTGAGTTTTGACAAGAGGATATGTCATAATTGCATTAATTTACACTCAATTAACTGGCTTATGTACCAGTTTTTCTTAGTTTCCACTCAATTTACATGGTTGCCATTAAAAGGATTCAAAATTTTAATTTGGGTTATTTTACTCTGTAAGGCAAATTGTTGACTTGCCAACAATAGAAATTGTTTACTAACATTAATCGAAAAAAGTCACAGCACAAAAATATATGAAATTATATGCATGGTTTTTACTTTGCAATGTTTGACCTGAACATTTAAAATGTTACTTCACCTCGTTGTTACAAGCTGGCTTAGTTTCCAGGACAGGGTATAAAATGGAATCAACACTACTTCATTGTTAATTAAATATTAATCATCAATTACAATATATTTTGAAAATCTTATCATATTTATATACTACTTTTCTATTTCTATATATTGTTTCTTAAAACCTTATTTTTCAGAAATATATATTGTTTTTGTATAAATGCGAAAAGAAAAGGCGCTGCAACATCGCCATAGCATCCGTCGCACAGTTGTAGGTGCCGGAGAAAAAATGTTGGATCAAATTTGAGTTATTTTTTAGTCTAGATAAATTTGAATATCAGTCGGATTTATCAATAAAAATTCATTTTTTAATCTTGATGTTTTTTTTAATGAGCTTACAGAATTATGTCGGTTTTGGTCAGGTGAGTTTGTTGATTTTTATCAATTTGTGATCGTATTTGGAGTCGGTTTCGGCCATTTTGCACTAAAAAAACTATTTGGAGTTAGTTTGTTTGGGCCTAGATAATATTTTCTAGCACCTATACCGTATCCCTTAATATTTATTTAATTTTATTCATGTATGATAAGGGGACAGAAGGACATGGCATTTCATTTCACTTGATAGACGTTTCAACAACAACTATAGTCATGAGAATAGCATATTTCCTCATAAAAAATGAAAGATGACTCCAAATACAAAATGTTAGCATTTTAGGGCGCTCTGCAATTTTTGATTTTAAAAAGATATGATAAAGTTATAAAAACGTATATCGATAAATACAAAAGGTATAATGAAATTACAAAAAAATATATTTTCAAAAAAGTATGATGAAATTACAAAAAAATATATTTTCAATTAATTCTGCACAAAATATATATGTGTACAGCTAAAACTATATAGTGGCGCTGCTGGACACTCCATAAGCTGAGCACTCTGAATAATTTTTCAAGATTTTAACCCTCATAACATATATTAGACTCTGCCATTTTATATACGTATTCAATTATACATTTATTATTTATACTTACAATAATATATGACATATATATTTCTCCTAACATTTATGCAGATAGAAGAAGGTTATATTAGACATATAGAAGAAGGTTATATATTATCCAATTATACATTATTATTTATATTTACAATAATATATGACACATATATTTCTCCTAACATTTATGCATATATATTTCTCCAAGCATATTTTCCTCGTAAAAATTGAAAGATTTTAACCCCCGTAAGAGATATTAGACTCTGCCATTTTATATACTTATCCAAATATACATTTATTATTTATATTTACAATAATATATGACATATATATTTCTGAGGTGCTAACTCGAATCACGTTAAAAAAATCTAAAAAGAATCACAAATAGGAGGGCGACACGTGGCAAAAAAAAATAGCGAGTTTTGAAGAAGAAAAACGCCTTTTGACAGGTCAAAACGTGAAATTTAATGGTCGATGTACAAAATTTATGAAATGATGCATTCTTACTGTTAAAATGGTAAATTCTTCCTAACCAAAGGATGAATTCTACCTAACAAGGATATTTTCTTACCGCTAAAAGGATATATTTTTACTGTTAAAAGGGTGAAATATTCCTAAACAAAGGGCGAATTTTTTCTAAAACATGATTTTGCATTGAAATAAGTACGACGACGTCAGTGATTTTGTGTGCATGGAGGACGCGTGAAACTGGACATATCCAGTATTTTTTTCTTTTCAAATGACTAAAAAAAATAAGTGGATAGAGTTTGATTTTTTGTAATTTTCCGACTCTTAATTGTAGTTAGAATTTTCCTATATTTCTTCTAACATTTATGCATATAGAAGAAGGATGAAGGTTTTGACAGCCCATTTACTATGCGGGCCGCCACAAAAGAAAGAAAGAAAGAAAAAATAATGCATTTTATCGGCCTCTTAAAATTAAATAATTAATATGTTTCTGATTTGAGAGAATATTATTCTATAATAATAGTCAAATAGTTGTACCGACAAGTGTAGTTGGACGGTTTTGGTACACGTTGTTAATCTCAATCCCATCCTACATATTACATGTCGGAGTTTATATTAATTAAATTTTAAAACTTATCGCCAACTAAGCATGCATGCATATAAAAATAAGAAAAATCTGTATATCATGAATGGAATAATTGAATCCCAGTAAAATATAAAATATCATGTATACCCCTTCAGAAGTGAGAACTGAGAATATTACACACTATAAAACATATAAAATATCATTAATAAGGTAACACCTCTCATCTTTTAGTTCCTTAGAAGTTATTTATGTATGGATCAAAACTTGATGTGTGGTTTTATGTGGAACTAGAAGTAGAACTAGTGAAATACCTATTATTTCTCTGATTCTACGTTAATGTAGGTTCTTAAGTGTTTTTAATATATCAACTATGAAGTAGGATTCCAAATATCTTATTTTATTTAAAGACGCGATTTAAAACTTCAAATAGGATTGGTGGAAAACGTACAGTTAAAATCAAGTTATTTTGCGTATTTAAATGTTATAGAGGGTTAGATCAAAAGCTCGCCTATTTTATATTTTATAGGCATATATATACGATATTTTATTATTTTGAAGGGCACAAATTAAATTGCAAATAAATAAGGAGATGAGATGGCATGATCAATTATGTGCACACGAGTAGTTCTGTGAAACCACGTGGGCTTCGGTGGCAAAACCATTTTGTTTTTTCCTCAAAAAGTCCTCGTAACCATTTTGTTTCTACAAATTATTAAAAATTTATAATTTGTTAGAATAATAGAAGCGTATAGGACTAGTTGTATGTATTAAATTGAATGTGATGTCTATTGTATACAATTATAAGAATTAAATTATATATAATTAAATAGAGTTAAATAGAGATTCATCCTATATATAGAATCTATTTCTTATAACGAATTATCCAATTCAATTTAATCAAATATAATTAATCCAACTCTTCTCTCTCTCTTTATCATCTCAATCTATCATGGTATCAAAACCTTGACCTTTTTTTTTCATGCTTCCGCATACAAAAATTCTACTATTCTCCCTTCTTTTCTCTCAATTTTGACTCATCTGATCCAAGAGAACTGCATTCTTGCGCCTCTAGATCACCATTGAAGAGCGATTCTTGATTGAATTTTTTTTTTCAAGGTTCAGTCAAGAAAAGAGTTTCAACCAAGACTCATTCTTTTAGAGAAGATTTTGAGATAGTTCAGTGTGTAATTGAGAACTTTGAGGCAATTAAACGGTGTAGTAGAGTAGTGTTGAGGAGTAGTTTGTGAGGAACTTTGAGGCGATCCAACCCCAAGTCGATTCAGACTTAGTCCAACCTAAGAATAATCAATCAAGATTCGATCAAGATTCGATCAAAAATTGATCAAGAATCGATCAAGAAATCGACGAGTGTCAGGTTGTTCCTTCTCTTTACCCCATTCCTCCATTCCTTTTTTTCGACATAAATGGCGTCCGATTTTGAACGTTTTCACTTCGGACAATTGGTCAATCATGCCAATTCTCAACTGGTCTCGGTTTCACGCTCCGATCCCGGTCTAGATAATTTTTTTAAGTCATTTTTTGAGCCTTTTGTGACACAATTTGAAAAGATGAATACTTTTTACAGGCACGAAAAAAAGAGAAAAAGACGGACAAGAAATTAATGCCAAAAATACAAATTATGGAGGTGTCAAGTGCCAAATTTGCAAGAAACGTAACCATGTTGCGCTCCATTGCCGGAAACGGTTCGACCAAAACCAGTCAACCGCTCTTCTTGCAGAACCGTCTAGTGGTTCATCAGACCGGTTGGTCTAGTGGTTCATCAGACCGGTTGTTTCTTGATTCAGGCGCGTCCAACCATATGACCGCCAATCTTACCGACCTCTCCACTCATGTACCGTATTCCGGGAAAAGACCTCATTCGAGTCGATAACAGAACAGGCATACCGATATAAAACATTGGCGAGACGGTTATCAAATTGCCAAACGTTCCGTTGGTGCTCAAGAACGTCCTTCACGTACCCCAAATCATGAAAACCTCATTAGCATCTCGCAACTAACACAAGACAACAATGTTGTTCTCGAATTCCCACCTTTTACATGCTTGATCAAAGATCGTGCTTCTAACGAGATTTTACTTTGTGCGGTTCTTGAGAACGGTCTTTATAGTCTCTTCAAAAGACCGGCACCAACAATTCAACCCTCCGCGTAGGAGGTTGTGTCATGCTTCTTTTTTCATCGTTCAAAATATAATGAAGGCAAATAAGTTGTTATATTCAAATAAAAAGTTAGTGTTTTGTGATGCGTGTTGTGTGAGCAAGATACATATGTTACCATTTAATCAAGCTATGGTGCGCTCCTCAAAATCTCTTGAAGTGATCCACTCGGATATGTGGGGATCTGCTCCGGTTCTCTCCCATTCAGGAATCAGCTACTTTGTGCATTTCACGGACGACTACTCGCACTACATTGTAGGATTAGTGCCTTAGGCCAAATCTATTTGTGCTAAGAAATGGATTATGTACTAAGACATTATTATTTATTCAATAAAGGTTGTTTCTTATATATCTATGTGTATGGGTTGTGAATGTGCATTTACATATCTTATATCAACCATGAATGATACTTCGGGTTCACGTCATCAGAATACGTGATTCTGATAGTAGAACTATGAATCAACGAATGACATTCTAAACCGTCCCTAGTGATATGTAGGATGTTTATAGAGATAAACATACTTCAGGTAAGAAGCTACATATCCACACTAGTATACACATACTGGATTGACCACACTATGAGAATATGCATGGTATATGTCATTAGTGATTCTCATATGAATAGTATGCTTGTTCCTATGTCCTGAGGTCACCATGGATTCCTGTATATGGAACTGCATACTTTAATATGATCATACGTCATCCGTAATGGGATGATCATTAGGGTCATCATTAGGTATGCACTGAATCATGACGAGGAATTTGAGTGGCCAAGATGGGATTTGTTCATCTCGTCAAGAGGGAGATATCTCTGGGCCCCTTGATGAACTAGGACGTAAGGAAATGTATGGTCATGCTCAAAATGGATTAACATGTGTTGTTAATATTATTTTGTATTTACTCAGTCTAATTCTCGATTAGGAAAGAGACTTTGGTCAAATTCAAGGATGACATATTTCCATGCCTTGTGATCAAGACATATATTGTAGAACAAAAGGAATAAGCAAATGTCTATTCAGATAGGTTTATGATTGCTGATCATTTCATTTAACATGGGTAGTCATGACATCATTGTAGAGGTTACTCATGACTTACGATCTTTAGAAAATCGTTGCCAGCGTTAAATGGAACCTACACGGTCACACAATGAACTCCATTCATACGGGATGAAAATACCTCAAAACAGTTATACATGTGATGTATAAATTGGTGAACGAAATAATCAATTATCGGATAATTGATTGTGCAAATACAACACTATTCCGTTCTGAACGGAACTATTCCGTTCGGAACGGAATAGATATGGTAACTGCACTTCCTTAGCTGCCAAGATTTTATACATGGAAACCCCTATTCTGTTCGGAACAAAATAGATCCGTTCCGAACGGAATAGGCGCAGATTAGGGTTTTTAGTTATGATAACTGAGCAATCATTCATCTCTCTCTCTAGTATAAATAGAAGACAGTCCCTCTCTATTATACACACAGTTAAGAAGCCTTAGAGGCCGTCACAATACAGAAAGAGAGAGAGAGAGAGAGAGAGAGAGAGTTCTGTGAGGTAATTTCGGAAAGTATTTCCGGACTCGTCTGGCCGAGTCCGGTTATTCCGTTTGTCTGAAGTTCGCGTGGATACGAGTAGAGGTTCTCTAACTTGAGAACTTGCGAGCGATTGATCTTCATCCCTAGGAGAAGTAAGGAGGTTCGCGGAGTCCAGCTTCAGGAAGGAGAAGGTTGCACGTCAGAAAAGTTCAGACCTATATCCGTTCTTCGTCTCGCGGATCAGGAAGATCCGAGGTATAAATTTTAATAGTTAATCTCGTACTTTTATTCCCTTAACGATAATCTTAGGGCGGGTTGAATCCATAGGTTCTGCTGTGCATGTAACGTACATGGCTATGGATTACCCAACATACATATGGATCTACTTTCTTAACTCAAAAGACCAAGTGTCTCAAGCATTTAGCATTTTTAAATCTCAAGTCGAAAACTTTCTCTTGTGCTCCATAAAAATACTTCAAACCTATGGCGGCACCGAGTTTACCCTCTATCTCTCATATCACCACATGCGCCTACACATCCGAACAAAGCGGGCTAGCCAAAAGGAAACATCGGGACATCGTTGAACTAGCCCTCTCTACTATGTCTCAAGCATCTATTCCACTTCGGTTTTGGGATGACATCTTTCATAGCATTGTCTATCTCATCAACCGATTGCCGAACACCGCAAAAATCTCCCTTTGAAATCCTCTTTCACAAAGAACCGGATTATAATTTCTTGAAAGTTCTTAGTTGCTTGTGCTTTTCATACACATGACCATATAATTCATATAAGTTAGAAAATCGATCCTTACCTTGTGTATTTCTTGGATATGCGCCAAACCAAAAAGGGTACAAATGTCTTCACATATCAACAAATAAAATTTATATGAGCCGTCATGTCATCTTAAATGAAACATACTTCCCTTTCATGCATGAGACACCTCCATCATCCTCTCAAAATTCTCCACCTCCAACTCAAACCACTCTCACTCTCATTCCATCAAACCCTAATCCTCAAAATGAGGGTTCCCCATCCTCACATGAGACTTCTACATTATCACATGAAAGGTCTTTAACCCTGAAGTGAGGATTCGTCTCCTCCGTTTTCTTCCCCAGCAACAGCGTGCGATCTACTCATCCGATGGTGACTCGAAACCATGACAACATGCGAAAACCTCGACAATTTACCGATCATGTTATGTACGCGACCACAAAACACCCAATTCCAACCTCCATATCCAATCAAGAAAATGAACAGACATGCTTCACCAAAGCCAACAAGGATCCCAAGTGACGTGCCGGCATGCAAGCCGAGTTCAATGTCCTTCTTGAAAATAAAACGTGGGTTCTTATTCCCTCTCATTTCTCACAAAATCTAGTTTGTTGCAAATGAGTGTTTAAGGTGAAGAGGAATGCGGATGGTTCCGTTGAAAGATACAAGGCACGTCTTGTGGCGTAGGGGCATCATCAAGAGAAAGGAGTTGATTATATGGAGACGTTTAGCCCGGCGGTGAAGCCAACCGCCATTCGTGTAGTTCTCACTCTTGCCTTATCCAAAGGTTGGTCGGTGCGACAACCTGATGTGAATAATGCGTTTCTCAACGGGAATCTAGAGGAGACGGTGTTCATGAAACAACCGCCTGGATTTATGGATGACACAAAATACACCATGTTTGCCTTCTCAAAAAGGCTCTTTACGGCCTCAAACAAGCACCCCGCGCTTGGTTCACACAACTAAAAGGCGCTCTCATGAATCTTGGTTTTCTTGGCTCTCAAACCAATACTTCCTTTTTCATTCAGTTTAAAGACAAGGAACTTTTGGTTCTCTTAGTATATGTGAATGACATCCTTGTCACCGGTGCTAAGCCGTGTTCATCTCCCATGGTGGCGGGTGAGAAACTCTCCAAACTAAGCGGGGATCCGATGGATAACCCGACACTTTATAGAAGCACGGTAGGAGCGCTTCAATATGCGACAATCACCCGACCGGAAATTGTCTTTGCGGTCAACAAAGTTTCTCAATTCATGCACTCACCAACCGACAAGCATCGGGAGGCGGTCAAACGCATCTTGCTATATTACAAAGGCACCATAACACATGACCTCTTACTTTGGTCCTCCACATCTTACGACTCGAAGACTTTTCCGATTCAGATTGGGCTGGATGTCCAGATGATAGACGGTCCACGACCGGATATTGCATCTTTCTTGGTCTAAACCTCATCTCATGGAGTGCTAAGAAGCAACCCACAATCGCTCGGTCTAGTACCGAAGGTGAGTATCGAAGTCTCACCATGGCTACAACAGAACTAGTTTGGATTCAATTCCTGCTACGCGAGCTCCACATCTTCCAAAAGGAGGTCCTGATCCTTTGGTGTGACATATCTTGCCGTCAATCCAATGTTTCATGCAAGAACGAAACACATGTGCGTGAGCTTATTGAGATCAAAACTCTCCAAGTCCGATATATAAGCACCAAAGATCAAGTCACGGGCATTCTAACAAAAGGGCTTACAAGGCCACGCTTCACCCTAATACGTGACAAGCTCACCGTGATTAATCCCGGTTAGACTTGAGGGGGGATGTTAGAATAGTAGAAGTGTATAGGGCTAGTTGTATGTATTGTATAGAATGTGACGTGTATTGTATGGAATTGTAGGAATTGAATTATATAGAATTAGATAGAGTTAAATAGAGCCTCATCCTATATATAGAGTCTATCTCTTATAACGAATCATCCAATTCAATTCAATCAAACATAGTTAATCCAACTCTTCTCTCTCTTAATCCTCTCAATCTCTCATAATTGCTAACTTGTTTCGTTTGAGAATAATTTCAGATTTATCGCTATATTATAGACCTCACATATCGGTATTTCCAAATATTTAGATAGATGATGAAGTCATGAACTTGGGGTTACAAATTGCAATATCTGAAAATTTCACAAATCAAACAAGAAATTTTGGCCAGATTTCAAACTTCCAAATATAAAACTCACGAAAGCCAGTCAAACTAAACATTCCCTAATTTTTTTTATAATACGAACTTTTACCAATCGGTCAAAATAGTAAATGTGCTTCATGGTCGATATTTTTAATTATTAAATTTTTTTCTAGAAAGTATATTAGCAATGCAAGCAGTATATTCACATGTAAAATGTATAGTAAACTTTTGGATGGTGAATTTTGGGACATTAAACTGAAGATTTTGGAAGAAATTATTTGAACAAATTAAATTACATCTATAATTATCCACTATCCAAACAAATAAATCTTCCTGAAGAAACTATTCATCATTTTCAAGCCTGAATTCCGACTTCTTCCAGATATTTGTTACAACTTATTCTTCTATTTTATATTATGGAGCCAAAATTCTAGATTCCAGTTCTTGTGAATAAACATTAGAAATCCTTTTTCCTACTTTACATAATTTTTTTATATAACTAGTTATTCAGCCTTGCCACTAATTCAAACTGTCAAGATTTGTTTCAAAAATAAATAAGGGCCTCTAACATAAGATGCCAAAATGTGAAGTATTTATACTTCTTCAACGAGCAGCCACAACAAGAGGAAAACTCAGCCATAAAAAGAAACAGAAACACAAAAAAAAAAAAAAAAAATCTGAGTTGGGTCTAAGACTAATCCATTATCCATCACAAAAACACGTCAGATTTATTGTTACACGTAACTAAATTTTATTTTTTCGCGCGTTATATTTGAAGAGCATCAGCAATTGAACCAGCGAGACTCAAAACCTCAAAAGGAGCCTTATTTGCAATCGCTTTTACTGTAAATGGGCACGAATCCGTTATCCAAAAGTTCGCAAACGGACTTTCAACTGAAAAAAAATAAACAACATTAATTTGTTTGTATTTTGAGTGTGTAAATAAGAAGTATAAAAGAAAATGATAATTTTCGTAGGAAGTTGATGGAAAGTTGGTGAAAATATGTGGTGTGTTATTTGATATTACTAATTCTTTGCACAAAAAAGAACTTAACATTACTTATTGAACAATACTTTATTGTTTAATATTACTAATTCTTTGCACAAAATAGAACTTAATGGTAGTTATTGAACAATACCAAGTCCTAAGTATGAAATGGTACCACCTTTTTAAACCCTAAATCTTATCTTTTTCTTCCATATTTTGGCTTTTAATACACAAACTAAGGATAAACTCATGTCTAATTGCACAACAACATATAAAGCAACGCATTGTTCCATCACTTTAACTAACTGGCTTAACTCCACAATAGATATACACTTGATTCATCTCACTTGGAATAAAAAAGCAACGGATAAAAAAAATTAAAAAAAAAATTTTAATACCAGAATTAGTAGATACAAAACGAGCCCACGATTGTTTTGGAAACACAGCGTGAGTCACATACGCACTAACTTTTGAAGCTCCATGTGCAGCCAAAACTTTCTGTAATAAACCAAAAACAAGCTCAAATCAGTAAATGATTTTATATCCATTAAATACTTTCTATCCTCCAAATTCCAATCCCCATTTTCTTCAAAAGATGCCCAAATTGCCCCTATACTTTATATGGATAAATAAAGAGGAACGGGATGAAGGAGGGGCAGTTTGGGAATTTGAAGAAACTAGGAAAGAATTGAGATAATTTTTCAAGTTTAACACGCATTTATAAGATCTTTAGGGTTTCTAATTGCGGCCACGGAATATGCCGCATTTTAAGGGATAAATGCACCGTTAGTCCTTGTACTTTAAGTGGGCTGCAAATCAGTCCTATAGTACACATTTATCTTTTTTAGTTCCTAAACTTTTCATGTAATACAGGGACTAAAACGTCAAATGTGTAATACATAGACCAACTTGCAATCTAGTTAAAGTACAAGGACTTGCCATGATACTTTCGGTCTCTAGACTAGACGCGGCCATGAAATGAAATATTTCACATTATTACTTAATTAATTTCTAAAAAAATAAATTATATTTATTTTTACCTGACACTCGATCAGAGTGCCGCCTGATTGGACCAAATCATCCACAATTACAACGTGCCTGCCTTCCGGATTTCCTTCTTTGATCCTCACTATCCTCTTATCTCCTTCTCGCACTTTCGCACAAACGACCTTACAATTTTCCAAAATTAAACATGTTGATTCATTATGTTATGCTTTTATTCAAAAAATCGCAACAAAACCAATATTCTTTTCTATCCATAAATAACTCAACATTTCAATCCTTTTGTACTATTTTGGTCCCCTTTCGTACGTTTAAGGGTCAAAACGACACAAAGTTAAACCTGGAATTGCAAAAACTTGAAGGACTAATTTGTAATTTACTCGTAAATAAAAAAGGAGAAAGTCACAAAAGGGACTTGTTGGCGTGCAAAAGTGGGTAATTATCATGAAACAGATAAATAAATAAATAACCAACCCCTTAATTTTATGAATAATAAATTAATTAAGGAGTAAATAATACATACCATTGGAAAGTGCAAAAGTAGCTTGTGAAAGCGCTTCCAGGCCCCGTCATCTGGGAAAGCTATTGTTATCTGTCCAAAAATAATATTTTTTGGGTGAAAAGAAAAATAAGAAATAAAGAAGGAAAACAATGAATAAATGAAATAGTAAATTATTTATACATTATTTTTGTCGGGTAATTGCTGAAGGCGTTGCAATAAGAGAGGAATTCCGGTCTCGAAACACGGCAATAAATCATCACCAAAGTAGAATCTTTCCTGAAAAAATAAATATTTGAAAAACTAGGGGTGAGATTCAAAAATATTTTCCGAAAAGAGAAAAATGAACGAATATATTAAGAATTGCAAAACAATCAATTCAACATTACCCTACATATTTGTCCAATTAATCATTGAGTCGTCATTTTTACAATTAGGTCTACATTTATAATCCAGTTAACCTTCATTAAGCAATTAATCCCCCGATGAGAGCTAAATAAACCCCAGAAAGAGTATTAAATATTGCAATTTATTTACAAACAGGTTTTGATGCTTAGATTAAAGAATAATATTTCTGATTTCTACAGGGGTATATCTGATATTTCCTCAATCTTAACTCATTCCAAAAAATAAAATCATACAAACTAAAATTAATATAGCATAAATGCACCGTTAGTCCCTGTACTTTAATTAGATTGCAATTTAGTCCCCATACTATTGATTTTGCATGTTTAGTCCCTATACTTTCCAGACTCGTGCACGATTAGTCCGTAACTCAGGGACTAATCATACATGTTTTCATAAAGTACAGAGAATAACTAAACATGCCAAATCAATAGTATAAGGACTAAATTGTGATCCAATTAAAGTACACAGACTAAGACAATACATATTCAAACAACACACCAAAAACAGAAGACCAAAACTAAACTAAACCTGCAAAGCATGAATATCATAAATCACCAAACAGATCAAACGGTGCATTTATCCCCAATCAATACATACTCAAACAACAAACCAAAAACCAAACCAAACCTGCAAAGCATGAATACCATAACTAACCAAACTCATGGGCCCGGCAGTTTGACCAACTCAGTCATCATTTGTATAATAACTAAGTCTAAATTTTCAACTAATCACATAAAGGGCACATTCTAGGTCTTCGTCTATTAAACAAGTTCCTAACCTCACAACCAAACCCTAAACCCTAAACCCTAATCAAAGACTCTACCTGCAACGCATGAATATCATAAATGACCAAACTCGTCGGCCCCCTTCTGCTCTTAGGCACATTGGACAGCACTCTCACCATCGTAAACGCCGTGGCCACATCGCCCTGCAGGCTAGAAAGGCCACATTCTAGGCCTTGGTCTCTTAAACAAATTTCAACATCCAGTGGGGGCGCTTGCATTTGTTTATTGGGGGCCAAAAAAATTTCTCCCTACTGATTAACAAATCAGTACAAAATTTTTGGGGGGACCAAATACATAGAAATACATGTATTTTCGAAATTTTCTTCACTAAAACATACTAATATATACTGCTCTGTCAAAACCCAAGTCCATATAAAGCTCCACCACTACTAACATGACAAATCAAAGACTCTACCTGCAACGCATGAATATCGTAAATAACCAAACTAGTCGGCCCTCCCCTGCTCTTAGGCACGTTCGACAACACCCTGGCCATGGTGAACGCGGGTGGCGACATCGCCCTCCTCCTCCATGCGCTCGAAGGAGCCGGTGGGGAAGAAGGAGAGCACGAGGGAGAGGGACGCGATGAAGAGTTTCAGTAAAGCGAAAATGACGGAGATCTGTTTCGAATATGACGCCGGGGGAGGAGAAGGAGGCTAAAAAGACCACATTCTAGGCCTTCGTCTCTTAAACAAGTTTCTAGCGTCACAACTAACATCTAATGGCGATGCTTGCCTCTGTTTATTGAGGGGTGGGGGGCAAAAAAAAAAAAAAAAAAATTCTCCCTACTGATTAAAATTTTTTGGGGGGACCAAACACATAGAAATACATGTATATTTTGAATTTTTCTTCACTAAAGCACTACTGATGACTATACCTGCAACGCATGAATATCGTAAATCACGAGGCTGGTGGGCCCGCCTCTCGATTTAGGCACATTCGACAAAACCCTGGCCATGGTGAACGCGGGTGGCGACGTCGCCCTCCTCCTCCATGCGCTCGAAGGAGCCGGTGGGGAAGAAGGGCAGCACGAGGGCGAAGGAGGCGATGAAGAGTTTCGGCAAAGCGAAGATGACGGAGATCTGCTCGAAGATGACGGCGGGGGAACTGAAGGAGGCGAGGAAGGCCACGTGCTGACCGCGGATGGAGTGCGCGTTGTTGATGAAGAGATTGGGGAACCCGTCGTCGAAATTCCTGGAAAAATGGGAAAAAAAGGGATTATTTGTTTTTGTTTGTTTGCGTTCTTGATTTGAAGAGATTTGTGATGCATGGTTCTATTGGAAATGGGTACGATTGGGAGAAAAATAAAAGGCACCGTCTTTTCCTAATAGAAATCAAAGATAAATGCACCGTTAGTACGAAGTACGTTAATTCGATAGCGATTTAGTCCCTATACTACTGATTTGAACTTTTTGGTCTGTGAACTTTATAGAATTGTACATGGTTAGTACTTGAATCAAGGACTAATTATGCATGTTTTTGTAAAGTACAAAGATCAAAAAGTTTAAATCAATAGTACACGGACTAAGTTGCAATTCAATTATAGTACAGGGACAATGCAATTCAATTGAAGTACAAGGACTAACGGCGCATTTAACCCTAAAATGGTTCCATGCTAAATGGCTCAAAATTAAAACAAACTAACTCTCAAATCCCTAACACATTTAAAATGAATACCAGAATAAAGTGCAATTCTTTCTTCATCATACTCTCAAAATCACCCAATAAACTCAGAACCCACAAATTCAGCCTAACCAAAAACACAAAACTATCCAAAAACAGAGAAACCCACCTCCAGGAAATGGACTGGAGCTCGATTGAATCAGACTGTTCGGCAATCTTACGAGCGAGCTCCTCTGACTCGGCGCAGTAGAACAGGTGTATGTGCTTTCTCCCGCTCTTCTCCATCTCTTTCTTTCCTCTGTAAAAGGAGAAATACAGTGGCAGGCGAGGGTTTTAGTGTGAGAAGGTGTGGAGGGATAGAATTGTTTGTGACAGCTGATTAGGGTTTATGGATTAGAAATAGAGAAGAGGAGGGGGGAAAGTGAGAAAGAAGGGAAAAGGTTTCTGGGTTTTGGGCATGAAAAGAAACCAGAAAATATCCCATAGACATCCATAATTTCTATTTTCTGTTTTTATATTTAGGAAAAAATTTCAAAAACACCTAACATTCTGAATATTATAAAAAACTCTATCCCTCTCTCTTCTCTCTCTCTCTCTCTCTCTCTCTCTATATATATATATATATATATATATATATATATATATATATATATATATATTGGTTCTGAAAACTCTATATATTTTTAGATTCCCTCAAAAACTCCTATCTTTTTGGGTCTTCTAAAACCCCCCTAACTTTTCTTAATATTATAAAAAAAATCGTAGCCTTTTATTATATTTTATAAAAATGATCATTTTGCCCTCATTTTTATTATAACTTTATTATTTAGTTTTTATATGATATTTTGGAGATTTGCATACTATTTCGCAAAAAAAATTTGGGACGTTGCGCTGCCCAAAATAGAAACAATTTTGAACAACCTTTTTTATTTTTTGTACATATTTGTCTTCCCATCATTTTATTTATAATCATATTATCTGTACAAATAATTTTTATTTTCCCACTATTTTATTCAGAAAAAAAACACTACTTTATTTATTAATTCCAAGAGCCGGTTTGTTTTATTATTCATACATATTTATAATTAATATTTTTAAATATAATTTGTCATATTGGCAAAATATCATCAATAAAAAAACACAAAGATATAATGAACATATTGTGTGTGTGTTGTGTGTTGGGGGGGGGGGGGGGGGGGGGGGGGGGGAGTTGGGCGTTTTTGAAAAGGCTCAAATGGTCTTTTGAGGAAATAAAAAAACTTCGGGGAATTTTGATAATATTCAGAAAAGTTAGGGAGTTTTTGAAAAAATTTCCTTTTTATTTTACTGTTTTAAGTGTTATAGGAACAATAACCAATTTCTTTTGTTTTATTTTTACTAGTGTTACAAATAGAGCTATATCATCAAAATAGCGTGACACAGTGTTTTAAAGGTTAAACGTATTATATTGCAGTTCTGAAGCACGCTAATTCAAATATGCTTTTGGGGCAGGATTTATACAAAATAAAATTAATTTAATTACAAAATTTATTCAATGAAAAAATAGAATAATTAAAACTCGCTTTTTGTTGAGAAATAAATCAAAAACTCTCTCTCATTTTTCACTAGAAGGTTAGAATCAATTTTGGCTTTATAATTAATATATTTGGTTTATTCATAATTTAATATTAATATATTCGGTTTATCAGCTTGTTTCCTAAATCGGTTTAAAACTATTCACTCTATTTGGTTTTTGATGTGTCGGTTTGGTTTGAAGAGTTTATCGTATTCCATACCGAACCAACCGAATGCACACTCATAAAATGAAGATGTTATTACGCGCCAACTTGTATTATATTTTTACAATAATGGGCCAAAATTTAATCATCATGCGTGTTAAATCTGTATATATATTTTTTTTTTTCACCACTAGGATAGCCTAGTGGTATATTACTAACCCCACATTTTCATATTTGAGGGGTTCAAATCATGAGTCTAGTTTGGATTAATTTAAAATTTGGAGAGAGTATATGAGCTCAGATTAAAGAGAACGAAGCAGGTAATCGCTTATAATTCTCTCCTAGTTTTGTGTGTGTGTGTATATATATATATAAGAAAAATTAAAAGTGAGAAAACAATTAACATATTTCATTAGGAAAATAATGAAATCCATTAATCAACAATATCCCATGTTGGAGTTCCCACTCTTCTTCCATATGTACATTTATATACTTATACACAACATAAATGAAAATGAAATGGAAAAATAAAGATCAAAGTCATGCTAATTACTAGTCTTGATTATTATGTCTGCAACATACTATTCCTATTTCCTCATTCATCACACAATCTTCAATTCCGGGTTCTCAAAACCACGGCATAACTTTCCTCTACTCCTTGAGATATCCTTTCGGAATCTGAGTTTCATAATACAAAATTGTTAAAGTCAAAATGAATCATTTGAATAATAAGTATTTTTTAGTTTACAGAAAAAGTTAATTAGAAACTGTGAATACATTCCAAGATAATAAATGCAGCAATGCTGAAATGAATTCTTTTAATTAGTCTGAAATGGATGTGTTGAATATTTAAATTAATAAGAAAGAAGTATTCAACTGTAAAAGAAATTACATTCTTTATGTAAAAATTATACTTTGACACAGTAATTTCAGGGGCAAATAATCGTTGTTTCAAATGCTCAATTCTTAAGCACTGTTTTGATTATAAAAATTAATGAAATGGTTAGTTTCGAAAAGTTTGGAAGACAAGTGAAATGATTAAAATATCTTTCAAATAAATGTATAACAGCTAAGGTGATCACTTACTCGTAATTTTAGGGTAGACGGGCGGGCTACGCAATTCAAACAATTTAGGCAGCTCAGAAAGAGTGAACGAATCACGATAATTATTAGTCACGCCAATTGCGGGTCTCACTTCAGATGATTTACTCTGACTAGTATGTGCAATTCGATTGTTCGCCTGATCATTATTTCCCTCATTACTTCTCACTTCGACTTTTGTCGCCTTACTCGCGTCCAGTACTTCTATTTTGCCCATGTGCAAACCATGCTCGATATCTCTATTTTCGAAAGAAACATGATCTCTCCTTCGTCTCGGCCTGAGATATCGTCTGGAACAACATTGCCCAATAAAACAAGAAATTATTGCCAGTACTGCAACTACAGCAACTACAATGAAAACCGGCGTATAGGTCCCGTTCGAATTGGATACATTATTTCCGGCTACGATTTTCTGCGAGTTGGTTTGAAGGGGTTGTGCAATGGAAGAAGACATGTTTGGTTGATTTTTAGGGAGTTGGGTTAACAATTAGGGTTAAGTATTTTAAGAGACAAAATGAGAGGATAAATAAACTTGATTAAGAGGCAAAGTTCAAATACTTGGAGAACTGGAAGAGTGTTAACAAAGGGATGGATTCTTTCTTGTGATTTGAGAAGTTTGATGTGGCGGTTAAGTATTCATCTATCTTAATCTTGTTTGGTTCACATTCAAATATGCAACAAAAACAAAAATCAATATTTGATCCAAAATGCACACCCTAATCCATTCATTCGAACTATTTTAATTTTTAACTTAGGCTTTTGTTACATATAAATATATAATTTTAGAATAGAAAAGTTTTATACCGCCAGGCCCAGGACCCACACGTACATATTAGTCATCTATACTTAAATGCATATTAGTTGACGTACGTAAATTGTTATGTAAAATTGAAGGGTAACTTAAGGCTTAAGGGACAAATTTTCACACTCTGCACAAAGAGAACTAGGATCTTTATTAGCAAAGCTGCCAGATATTCGATTGTGAAATAGTCAATCAAGGATTCAAGATGATCTAGACTGGTGGGACAAATCAGGTACTTACTCTTCAAGAAGTGCATACAGAGTTTTAGCCAGTGGAGTCTATTCTGAGTTAAAGTTTAATTGGAAAATATTAAGATGTCCTTGAAATTTAAGATATTTGTCTGGCTTTCTAAACAAAATAAATTTTAATTATTAATAACTTGAACAAAAGAGGTTGGATGTTTGCTAATAGACGCAGCCTTAGTTTTTGTAATACATAATCTTTGAAACATCTATTCGGATATATACTGTATATTATTTTGGAACTTTTCAAACTGAATCCATTTTCTTTATTGAAATTGCGAACTTTTTCCACTGGTTATCCGTACTAATAACAGAACGATCCCAAAACAGGAGAAGTACACCTAGTGAAACATTATTTTCTTTTCAAATGTGAATATTAATTATATGAAACTACTAAATTATCAAAGAATAGATTTTCTAAAAGTATATATGTCACATATAAACTAATTCTTCAATATTAACATGACTTTTGGATAGAACTTCGGCAAGTCCAAGTAACATCTTAGAAAATTTGGAAGACGAGAAATGGACGAATTTTTCACAACTGCGAAATATCGACAACCGCCACTGTGGACCAGGTCATCTCGACGGCCGAATGAATTCAAGCATTGAAAGCAAGAATCAAAAGATTAGATATAGCTTACCTTTGGTCTTGTACTTTTTTCCTTTATTTTTCTTTCATTAGTTTTGCAATTTAAAGGGTTTAAGTCCCGTACATGTAAATACTCCATATAATGCTCTATTTTCGTATTAATACAACGTAATCAAATACTTATTTTTGAAAAAAAAACAGCTTAGAAACTAAATATTTGTTTGGTCTAATTTGTACATTGTTTATCTTCTACCATCTCAAGTTCAACACTACTTCCCTGTGATCTATTGTTAGGAAAGATGATGTGTCCACTGGTGTCTACTCTCCTTCATCAGATATCCATCATGTTATCTTGGGATGACTCTTTGAAGTGGCTCTTCAACACAACTATAATTTGTATTGTGAATTTTCTTCATGAAGAGCTCGGAGTTCTCGTCTATCAAAAGCTATCCCCGTCACTGCATAAGATTTTGGAATTTAGTTACTGATTTTCAGTTAATTATGTAAAAACATATTATATAATTTTTACAGTTCTAAATGTCCAGACTCCAGAGTAATTACAAATACTAAATAGTGCCTCCTGTGATAAAGCCAATATGGGAATAAGTATAGATTGCTGAAAATCATTTCACATACTCGTTACAATATTTTGAATCTATTGTTTAAATGAAATGAAATATTATTTTGAAACTTATGGAATGTGATTTTTTTTTAGTTACTAATTTACCATAGAATGGATTTTTTCAAAATAAATATTAAAAAAATAATGGAATGTTTTTTATTTACCTTTCTTTTATTTATTTCGGCTGCCTTCAATATCTTATTTAATATCACCTTGTATCCCTGAAATCACACATTGTGTAAATTTGTTCCACAGAAAATACTTCATTAAATGGCTGAGTTCCTTTAGATTCGAAACTCCTGCCAAACAGTCTCGTCATAATGTACTTGGAGTCGCACACTTTTTGTGCAGCTTCACATTTTTTTATTTAGTTCACACAAATTGTATGTAGTCAAAGCAAAAAAAATTGTTCAGTTATTACAAATAATGAAAAACTAGGAACAATATTTGTGTGATTAGGTAATTTGAAGGGAACTTCAAGAATGAGTCTATGTTAATAGAGGTATAAATGCATCGGATAATATCTGACCGGACCGTATTTCTATCTGTAAAATATTTACATCCAAATAAAAAAATATTCCCATCTGATTGGGGTTGAGTATTTATATGGATATAATAAGCCGTTTCTGAATACGGATATGCAATAAGTGATTAATATCCATTTGAATTTTTGTCAGATTCCGATAAGCACATTACCCATATACATTTCAAGATTTTTTTATTTAATATCATTTTTTATAGTTTTGCTATTCTTTAAGATTGTTACTTACTAATAGTTAAATATTTAAAAGAATACAAGGCACCTTACATTTTTGTATGAGTATAAATATAAAAAATAAATATTTTTTTTTCAAAATTATCAAAATAAATTTGAATTTCCATCCGTATAATAATTACCACGCCGAATTCATATTAGACTATAAACCGTATTTAGATCCACATTCTATCCACAACGAGAAGTAAATTAGCATGTCTCAAAATTTTATTTTTCAAACCAATATCAAATAATGATCCTGCATTATCCGGATTCTGGGAAGTGGTGATTTGTGAAAATGTAACTAATTCTAATGTTAGTATTTGTATATAAATGGTAGCAACTTTTTATTTTTTTTAGAAAGTCTTTTTTTAAAGAAAGTCTTTAGAAGTCTAATCCGCTACATTTCAAAAAAATATTTGCAGTTAGATGAGATGTATCCCAAATTATATTATTTGCTTTACTTAAAACAATTCAATTAAAAATTATTGATTTTGGTTGAGTATCTTGATTTATATACAAGGTTCAAATTTCACATGCAATAATTGGAGTCACATTTTGTCATTATTTCTTTACAAAATATTCTTCACTTGAGTAACTTCAAAAAAAAAAAAAATCTTGAATGAAATATTGTTTTTGCCGGCTGTTTTTTGAATATATAAACATTCAAATTTACAAAATATTTTTTCATACTAATCTTTTTCAGTATCAGGAGCAAAAAAAATTAGGAAAGTTTAGAACCTAGCATTTTCCTCATTAAATACAACAATGATAATTAGTTAAAAATAAATAATTAATCTTCATTGATTGTCTCATTTTCATCATCTTTTCGGATGGCTGACAGACTCCATATCTCCCTCATTAAGGGCTTCCTTGCTATCTGAATTTTTGTCAAATTTAGTCACTAAGTTTCAAATTAACTACCAAAAAGATATATAATATACTATTTCTAATTCTAAAATGTCTAATTAATTACAAATACAGAATAAATACAAAGGCAGAAACTCTAGTGATAATCTTGGAATAAGTTCAAAAATATTTTAATTTAAAAATATATTCATAATCATTTCATTTTACACTATAATTAACAAATATGGCCATTGAACTCATGTCTAATGATTGAGTGTAAAGCATAAAAAATTATAAGTCATGAGTTTATAATTTATTGGCAACAAATAATGGATGTTATTGGATAAAGATATTTCTCCATTCTATAAAAAAAATAATTAACTAGTATGTGAAATGATTCTGAAGAATCAACTAAACCCTAAATTTTTGATTCTTCAGATGTGTAAAATGTGAAGGAGTTACTCTAAACTGTATACCCATCCGCTTTTGAGATGTGGAAATTTTATAAAGTTACTAAACTACCACATTACCGTTGCCCCTATATACAAAGCTCAGTTTAAGCTAGAATGTTGGCACATGTCAACTTTTCGATTTTCTGTGGCCAAATCATTATGTTATTTAGTATAGTGAGTCACTTTTAAGTATATTTTTTGAATTGTATTTTTTTTCTAAATGATCATTTTAAATTTTATATTAATTACATTAAATACATACTAAATTATTATAAAGGGAAATTTACAAAAAACCCCCTATCTTTTCTGAATATTACAAATAACCCCTGTATTTTCGTTTATTACAAATAACCCCCTATCAGAAGAAGTTTCCTTTCAAATACCCCCCTACATCACTATTCCATCCATTCCAAAGTTAATTTTTTTTTAAATGACTAAAATACCCTCATGTATATTGAATATATTTAATTAACAAATTAATTAAATAAACAAACAAAATAAATTAAATAAAAATTGTTAAACACATAAAAAATAATTCATTAAAAAATAAAATTCATTAAAAAGAAATAAAACTAATTAAAATAAAAATAATTAAAAAGAAAAGGTTAAAAAATAATTAAATAGTTAAAAATAAAAAAAGTAAAAAATAACTCAATAAGAATTAATTAAAATAAATAAAATATACATAATTAAAAATCTAGAAATAATGAAACAAAACATAATTATTAAATAAATAAATAAAAATTAAGTAAAGATAAAAATAAAATTATAATTAATGTTATAAAATAGGGAAATTTACAAAATAACTCCCTAACTTATTTGAATATTATAAAATACAAAAAATACAAAAAAAGAAAAAAAGAAAAAAAATAATAAAAGAAAAATCAATTTTTAAAAATAGTAATAATTATAGACACACACAGCTTTATTTATTATAACATAGTGTAAGAGCCTAATGCATTATCTGGTATAGCTCAACATTCAGACCCACATCATATTGTCTTGAAAAAAACTTAAACTTGGTTGGGCCTTTTCTTTTTAATTATTTTTATTTTAATTGGTTTTATTTCTTTTTAATGAATTTTATTTTTTAATGAATTATTTTTTATGTGTTTAACAATTTTTATTTAATTTATTTTGTTTGTTTATTTAATTAATTTGTTAATTAAATATATTCAATATACATGAGGGTATTTTAGTCATTTAAAAAAAAATTAACTTTGGAATGGATGGAATAGTGATGTAGGGGTGTATTTGAAAGGAAACTTCTTCTGACAGGGGGTTATTTGTAATAAACGAAAATACAGGGGGTTATTTGTAATATTCAGAAAAGATAGGGGGTTTTTTGTAAATTTCCCTATTATAAATTATAGAAATTTGACACACGTCAAAACTTTTATTTTCTGTGGCTAAATCATATGATATTCAGTGCAATGAGTCACTCTTAAGAATATTTTTTGAATTATATTTTTTAATGACCCTTTTAACCTTTTTTATTAATTACATTAAAAAATATTAATTAATATAAATTAATATTAACTTAACACATTAATTAATATATTAGATATTATTTATTTTACTAATTACACGTTAATCATTGTTTTAAAGGTTTTTGCATTTTTTATTAGAAAATAATAAACAATATATGATATTATTATTGTGTTAAGTATATACTATTTATTATTAATTAATATTTTAAATATTTAATTTTTTTAATATTTAAAAAATATTAAGGAATATAAATCAAATTAAATATAGAAACAAAAGAGATCAAGAAAAAAATTTAATGAATTTATGAGTGCCAATCTTTTTGTTGTCAATAACTCAAAGATCAATTTGAAATTTTTGATACTTGAAATTGAGAAATAATACATAATATTAAGTTCTTAATATTTTTCCCTTTATTTATTCCCTTCTTTCCTTAATAACAATTTAATATTTTGTAATTTGCAAAAAAAAAAATTGATGAAGAGTATCTTATCTGAAGCGGAGCGAGGATACTCGCTAGTAATAATGATCTGTCAAATATAACTTACATAGAGATGAATGATTTCACTTCTTTATAAGCCAACAGACCACCAAGATCAAATAATTTGAGTAAGATATGTGTCACGGTAGTCATAATTTTTGTTTCCATTTCGACTCAATTTCATTACTTTCATTTTCACTATCAATAGACATGATGATGTGACCACGATCATTGTGACTCTACTTACGACCATCCTCCCACTACTAAAAAATAGATTATCAATAAAGGTGAAAAAACCTTTAATATTAGCTAAAAATCATTAGTAGTAGCTATTAGCAAAGGTAAAATGTTACTAATGTCCCATTGCTTATGCGGTCATGTTGAAAGTCATTATCAGTAAGGGTACCGTTACTGATAAGTATCAGCAACGATATTTATATATATGTACATATATATATATATATATATATATATATATATATATATATATATATATATATATGTACAATATCAGTAATGGTACATTATACTGTTACTGATAACTGAAGAAAATTACCAGTAACGGTGATATCAAGTAACGACACATTTACTATCGGTAACAATATTTATATATCATCTACGGTATTATCCGTAACGGTATAATTCACAAAAATCGTTATTGAAAATAATTTCCATAATTTCTGTAAATTGTTTTCAGTAATGGTTTCTGAGTAAATAATGATACTAAAAATCATTTTTAGAAGCAAAATGTACTTTGTGAAATTTAGAAATTTTTCCATTTATAATAAAAAAAAATCAAATAAATATATAGAAAACACCACATAAAAACTTAAAAACCTAATATCAAATATATTCGGAATTCAAACATAATATTATAACTTTTATTTTGATTCTACATACTCGGATACATCACTTTCGTTCGTTCTCGTTGTCACCAGAAATCATGATGTGATCACTGCCATCATCGGGACTCTCCTTAGTGTCTGTACTCTCCTTCGTCATATATCTTCTCATATTGAGGTTGTTTTTCAAGGTGTCTCTTCAACACAACTACAGTTGTAATTGTAAACCTTTTATAGGAGGAGCTCGAGTTCAAGTTTATCAAAAACCATCCCCGTTTCTGTAGAGTTTTTTTGGAATTTAGTTATTGATATTCAATTAACTATCCAAAAAACATATAATATAATATTTAAATTCTAAATGTCCGAGTAATTACAATTACTAAATAGATCAGCTTCCTGTGATAGAGCTAATTTGGAATATGTATTGATTGCTCAAAATAATTTCACATTATTTTTATTTTGAATATATTGTTAAATGAGATGAAACGTTTTTTTGAAACTTGTGACTTGCAATTTTTTTAAATTACTAAATTACCATAGAGTATATAAAAAATATATATATTTTAAAAAATAATGGAATCTTATTTTATTGACCTTTCTTCATTCATTTTGGCTGCCTCCAATATCTTATTTAATACCACCTTGTATCCCTGAAATCACACATTGTGTAAATTTGTTCCACAGAAATGGCTGAATTCCGTACAAATATAGAAAATAAATATGTGTTTCCAAAATTATTAAAAAAAATGTATTTGGATCCCTAATTACCAGACTAAATTCATGTTAGAATACTAACCGTATGTATATCCACATTCTATCCAAAATGAGAAGTAAAATTAGGATGTCTTAAAAAAATGGCTGAGTTGCATTAGATTCAAAACTCCTGCCAAACAGTCTCGTTTTAATGTACTTCGAGTCGCACACTATTTGTGCAGCTTCACACTTTTTTATTTTGTTCACACAAATTTTATGTAGTCAAAGAAAAAAATTTGTTCAGTTACTACAAAAAAATGAAAAACTAGAAACAATATTTGTGTGATTAGGTAATTTGAAGGGCCGGCAACTTCAAAAATCTATGTTTGAGGTTTAAAAGCATCAGATAATAGCTGAACGGCCCATATTTCTATACGCAAAACATCTGCGTCCGAATAAAAAACTTGTCTGATTGAATATGGATATAAATATAGCCTCAAAAAGAATATGGATATAAATATAATTAGCGGGTTGGCTTCTGAATTCGGATATACAATAAGGCTATGTTCTCCACCTACATTTTTTGTATGCATATAAATATAGAAAATAAATATGTATTTCCAAAATTATTAAACAAAATGTATTTTGATCCCTAATTACCAGACTAAAGTCATGTTAGAATACTAACCGTATGTATATTCACATTCTATCCAAAAGGAGAAGTAATAATAGGATGTCTCAAAAAATTTATTATTCAATGCAATTAGCAATATCAAATAATGATCATGCATCATCTCTGGACTCTGGAAAATGGTGATTTGAAGAAATGTAATTCTAGAGTTAGATGGGATATATCCTAGGGCTCCGTTTGGCAGCCGGATAGAGTGAGAATAAATTTTTGGGGGATTAAAGAGTTATTTCTCTTTAATTATAAATTTTAGAGTGGTGTTTGATAAGAAAATAGAGGCAAAAATTGAGATAATATCAAATATAAAATGAGAATATTTATAAAAGACTAAAATACCCTAATAAGATGATGAATAAAAGTTGCTTGTGTTTACTTAAATTGTCTTTGCATTATTAAAAAAAATCATCATTTTTATAAGTCTACACAATATTAAAAATTGAGAAAAACCTTGATTTGTAAAAAAAAAGTTTTTCTAGTTTTTTCTTTCATCATTATAACATTTTATTGAAATTTAACAAAACTTACAAAAAACTCTTAATTAATTTATTTTGCACAAAGTTAAAGAAATAGTGACTGTCATTATTGACCTAACACATAAGAACAAGTACACCCATCATCACTCACTATTTACACACTTGAAAAAAAACATATACTATCATGATCTCAAATCGAAGAGAAAAAAATGAATAATCCATTAATATGATTTACTTAAAGAAAAAAAATAAAACTATCAAGAAATATTTGAGATTTAAAGTAAAGATACAAAATCTTTAATATTTGGAGTAGGAGATGAGTTGGATGAGAGAGAAGAATCTTGAGAATTAAAATAATTGGAAAAAACATGAAGTTAGAGTTAAAACAAAAGTATTTTGGTCTAAAATTGGGCATAAAGTGAGGGTTTACTTATCCCTGCCTCATGGGTGGGTTAAATTTTAGAGAGTAAATTTTGACTTAACCTTCCTTAACTTTATCATTTTCTTCACCGTCTGGCAGGGTTAAGAAAGATAAACTAGTTTATCCTCGGCTTATCTAGCTGCCAAACAGTCCCTAAGAGCTATAAATGGGGCAGGGCGTGGGGGCGTGGATACCCCTCACAGCTGCAAGATGCGTTTATATCCCAAATTTTATTATTTGCATTATTTAAAACAATTCAAATAAACTGCATTTAAACAATTAAATTAAAAGTTAGAAAAAAGATTTGGACCTCCCATCTTATATGGCTTCTATTGACTCCCAATAAGATGTGAGCTCAAATAGAGAGCCGGCTCATAAACTTGAATAATTTTTATTAGTTCCTAGTGTCTCTAATATATTTCAGCTCAAAGTTTCAACCAACTCATATTGTTAGCTTCCGGACTCTCATATTTTTCAGCTCAAGATTTCATAGTTTTATTTTGATTTTTATTTATACCTTTATATTTACAACAATATACCTTAAATTCTAAATATTATACCTTTATATTCCCAATAATATACCTTACATTCTAAATTATATATTTATATTCAGCACAATATACCTTACATTATAAATAAGAGAAATAAAAGATTAAAATAGTTGAGGTACAAATCTCATCATAAAGATCTACAAGATGAGACTAATGAAGAGATCTTTCCGCCAAAAAAGATAAATACCTTTATATCACAAAAATATATCTTAGATTCTAGATATTATATCTTTATATTATCAACAATATACCTTACATGAGAAATTCACTTGGAGTCATAGGGAGCTACTAAACAAAATAATTAGATGTTAAATTTCGTATGAGTCATTTTGGAGATCCTAATATTTTCAGCAAATTATGGGAGCTCGGGGGCTCCAAAAAATTTCAAGTGGCTCCCGATTATGTGGACATGTGGCGGCTTTTTTTAGATAGGAGCCGGGGAGCCACAATTTGTGGGAGGTAATTAGTCGGTCTCTAAAAGTTATTGCTAATGGTTGAATATCTTAATTTAGATAGACATTCAAATCTCACATTTATCATTTGCAGTGAGATGTTTTCTTGTTATTTCTTTACAAAATATTCCGTACTTGAGAATCTTCAAAAAAAAAAAAAAATCTCTTCAACAGAAGAGCGCTTTTCAACTATTTAAACATTCAAATTTACAAAATATTTTCTTATACTACTCTTTTTCAATGAGCACAAGAAATTAGGAAAGTTTAGCAAGTAGCATTTTCCTTATTTTCCTTAATTAAATACAACAATAATAATTAGTTAAAATAAATAATTAATCTTCATTGATTGTGTTATGTATGACTCTAAATCTCTCAATAATCTATTTCCTATTTGGTATTGTTGTTTAGGAAATGTTTAGACTATAGAAATAAATATTTGGAGAATATTTAGACAATGGAAGGAGGTGGATTGTTTCCATCCTTGCATTGTATTTTAGGTAATTGTATTTTTAATTTAGGCAATTTATTTTGGAAATTAGTATGGCTCTCTCCTATATAAAGAGACCCATAGCTATTGTAATGGTATCCAATTCAATGAATAAAATTCTCCATTAAAATTCTCTCTTTCTTTCTCACACAATTATTCTCTCTATATCCATATTCCTCCAATTATTCTAACAAATTGGTACCAGAGCCAGGTTACTATCATCTCTTTGCTTCCGCAAGAAAATCACCAACCGACTTGTATCGTCATGAATTCAAATGCGGTTATGTCAACCAAATTCGATATCGAGAAATATGATGGCACGACGAGTTTCGCACTTTGGCAAGTGCGGATGAAGGCTATATTATCGAATCAGGGTGTGAAGGCCGCCATTTTTGGAAAACTGGAGGATATGAAGGACGAAACTAAAAAGACTGAGTGGGAGATGATGGATGATAGAGCTCTCTCCAAGATACAATTGTGTTTGAGCAACTCGACTCTTCAAGAAATCCTCACGGAGACTACAACAGCCGGCGCATGGAAGAAACTCGAAGACATCTACATGCAGAAGTCGGTTACCAACCAGTTACGTTTGAAGCAGCGATTTCACTCCTTGAAGATGGCAGAAGGTACACCCATTAAGGTCCATATTTCTGAATATACCGCTCTTCTTAATGACACAGAGAATATCGGTATTAAGATGGAAGATGAGGATAAAGTCATGGTATTGTTGTGCTCGTTACCAACGTCATATAAAGGGTTTAAGGAGACAATGCTTCATAGTAGAGAGGCGCTTACGCTTGAGGATGTGAAGAACAATTTGCTGGTCAAGTCCGACATCGACAATGATCTGTCTATAACCGAGAGCAATCGTCAAGATGTTGGGTTGTTTGTGGAGAAAGAAAGACAAAAGGAGAGAAACCCGAATTCGGAGAAGACCCGTTCGAGATTCAAGCATAAGGACATTACTTGCTACTTTTGCGGGAAAAGGGGACACTTTCAGGTCAGCTGTCAAAAAGGTATTCCATCGGAAGAAGCTAATATGGCAGAATCTGGTAATGATGAGATGCTTTTTGTGGCGAATGGGAAGGAGAATTTTGAGAAGAATTGGGTCATGGATACGGGGGCTTCACAGCACATGACCCCGAATCGAGAGCGGTTTACCACATATGAGGCATCTAGTGGAGGTGTTCTTCTGGGAGATGATCATCTCTGTAGTGTCGTCGGTGTTGGCACGGTGAGGATCAAGATGTATGACGGGGTTGTCCGTACAGTGACGGACGTTAAGCACATACCCGACTTGTAGAAAAACTTGATCTCGTTAGGTGCTCTTGAAGATCTCGGTTGCAAGTTCCAAAGTGAAGGTGGAGTCCTTAAGGTTTTTAGAGGGGCTCTTACAGTGATGAAGGCGAGAAGAATCGGTACTCTATATTTCCTAGAAGGTAGCACAGTTTCAGGCTCAGTCGCTGTCGTCAACTCTACCTCAGGTTCGGATAATACCAAGTTGTGGCATATGAGGTTGGGGGCATATGAGTGAACGCGGAATGACGATCTTGAGTAAAAGAGGTCTACTGTGCGGTCAGAGTACTGGCAAGTTGGAGTTTTGTGAAGATTGCATTTTTGGCAAGCAGAAGAGACTCAGCTTTAGTACAACTGTTCATCGCACGAAGGGAACTTTGGATTACATCCACTTAGATTTGTGGGGACCATCTCGTGATCCTTCGAAAGGTAACGGTTCTCGTTATATGCTCTCGTTTATTGATGATTATTCGAGAAAGGTTTGGGTTTATTTCTTAAAGGAAAAGAGTCAAGTGTTTGTCACCTTTAAACAATGGAAGACCCTTATGGAGAACCAAACGGGAAAGAAAATTAAGAGATTGAGGACCGATAACGGTCTGAAATTTTGTAATAAGGAGTTTAATGAATTTTGTAAGAATGAAGGAATTGTTCGACATTGAACAGTTGTTGGTACTCCACAACAGAATGGCGTCGCCGAACGAATGAATCGGACGCTTCTCAAGAAGGCTCGGTGCATGCTTTCTAATGCGGGTTTAGGCAAGGAGTTCTGGGCAGAAGCCATTAATACTGCTTGTTGGTTGGTCAACCGTCCTCCGAACACATCCATTGAGTGCAAGACACCAGAAGAATTTTGGTCGGGTAAACCAGTGGATTACTCGACATTGCGGGTGTTTGGATGTCCGGCTTATGCACATGCAAATGAAGGGAAGTTGGAGCCTAGGTCGAAGAAGTGCATTTTTCCTGGATACGCTTCAGGTGTGAAGGGGTATCGTTTGTGGTGTCTGGATCGAAGGCTCCTAAGCTCATCATTTCGAGAGATGTGACTTTCGATGAGTCGGTTATGTTGCGGGCGAAAGCGTCTGAATCGGCTATTAAGGAGGATGAGACGGTTGTGAAGAAGGTGGAGCTTGAAATTCTGGATCAACAAGGTCAAGTAACTTTGCCTAAATTGGAGCATGATGAAGATTCTCACAGTGACGATGTGTCAGACGAGGAGAGTCAGCATACGCAACGATCTTATACTTTAGCAAGGGATCGGGTAAGAAGGACCATTAGACCGCCTACGAGGTATGGACACTCTGATTTTGCGTATTGTTTGGCAGTAGCCGAAGAAGTGGAGTTTGGTGAACCCTCGACTTTTAAGGAGGCAATAGTCTCATGTGAAGCGGCAAAGTGGACTGTCGCTATGGAGGAGGAGATCGAATCTCTTCAAAAGAATGAGACTTGGACGCTTGTTGAGCTGCCTAAAGGGCAGAAAGTTGTGGGTTGCAAGTGGGTGTTCAAGAAGAAGGATGATACAACCGGCATTCGGTACAAGGCGAGACTGATGGCTAAGGGCTATAGTCAAGTTGAAGGTGTGGATTTCAATGAGGTATTCTCACCGGTAGTTAAGCATACTTCTATTCGAGTTTTACTTTCGTTGGTTGCTGCGGGAAATTTAGAGCCGGAGCAGTTAGATGTGAAGACTGCATTTTTATATGGTGACCTGGAGGAGACGATTTACATGCAACAACCTGAAGGATATGAAGTTGCGGGTCAGGAGAACCACGTGTGTTTGTTAAAGAAGTCACTATATGGCTTAAAGCAATCTCCAAGACAGTGGTATAAGAAGTTTGATTCCTTTATGGAGAGTATTGGGTTTTGTAGATCCAATTATGATAGTTGTGTGTACTTCAAGAAGTTACCGGATGAAACTTTTATGTATCTACTTCTTTATGTGGATGACATGCTAATCGCGGCGTCGAATAAGGAGGAGATTAGAAGGGTGAAGAGCCAGTTAAATTCTGAATTTGAGATGAAAGATTTAGGGGCTGCCAAGAGGATTCTCGGAATGGAGATCACTAGAGACAGGCCGAATGGAAAATTGTATCTTTCACAAATGAGTTTTGTTGAGAAAGTGTTGAATCGGTTTAACATGAATGATGTGAAGCCGATTTCTACCCCTCTTGCGACCAAATTCAGACTGTCAAAACAATTGAGTCCGAAAACCGAGAAGGAGAAGAGCTACATATCACGAGTTCCATATTCTAGTGCGGTTGGTAGCATGATGTATTTGATGGTTCGCACCAGACCTGACATTGCTCATGCCATTAGTGTGGTGAGTCGCTATTTGTCATGTCCCGGAAGAGAACATTGGGAGGCGGTTAAGTGGATTCTTCATTATTTAAAGGGAACTGCAGATGCTCGTTTGGAGTTTGGGAGGAGCGACGAAGAGCTGACGGGTTATGTTGATTCGGACTTTATGGGTGATCTTGATAAGAGACTATCCATATTCCTCCAATTATTCTAACAGATTGTCCCATTGTTGTCATCATCTTCGGATGGCTGACTCACTCCATTGGCTGACAGACTCCACATCTTCCTCCTGAAGGGTTTCCTTGGTATCTGATTTTTTGTCAAATTTAGTTACTAACTGTGAAATTAACTATCAATAAATATATAATATACTATTAATAATCCTAATATGTCTAATAAATTACAAACACATAATAAATACAAAGACAAAAACTCTAGTGATAAATAAATCTTGGAGTAAGTTTTTACTCTTCCAAAATCATTTAATTTAAAGATATATTCATAGTCATTTCATTTTACACTATAATTAACAAGTATGATCAACAGGCTCATTGAATCTATTGGCATCAAATAGTAAATGTTGGACAAATAGACTTCTCCATTGTATAAAAAAATTTAACAACTATGTGAAATGATTTTCAAAAATCAAAATCTTAAACCCTAAAGTTTTGATTCTTGAGATGTCAAAAGTGGAGGAGTTATTCTAAACTGTAGAGAGCATATCCGCTTTTGAGATGTGAAAATTTATGAAATTACTAAACTATCACATAATACTTTCTAAAAATAATAAATATTAGTGATTTGTCAAATATAACTTACATATGGATGATATCACTTCTTGATAAGCCGGCAGGCCACCAAGATCAAATAACTTGGGCGCGTTGGTGATTCCGAAGTATCCACCGTAGTCACAATTTCTGTTTCCATTTCTACAGACTCAGGTTTATCAATTTCAGTCTCACTATCACTTGACATGATGATGTGACCACCATCATCCGGACTCTCTTTACCGCCATCCTCCTTGAGAATTTTTGTGTCAATTTCTACGAACTCATATTCATCACTTTCATAATTCTCACTGTCACTCGAAAAGATAATGTGACCGCCGTCGTCAGGACTCTCCTTACCGCCATACTCCATTAGCTTCGAGTTTCTCACATGCGCTTCCACTTTGGCAATGCCAAACCTGCTCTCCAAATCTATCGTTTCATTGTTTGTACTCTCATATTACCCTCAAACACCATTTTCCTCGTGTTTCTCCTCTCCGCTTTCACTTTTGAAACATTCAGCCCACTCTCTACATCTATCGTTTCGTTCGGCTCGAGGTGCCGACCTAACCAACGCCGCCCGATCAAATGTAAAATTACTACTAAAGCTGTTATAATAGCTACTACAATACGAACGGCGAGAAACAACATGGATGACAAATCCATACTTAGATCTAGCAATTCCTCGTGGTTGAACGGAGATGGATTTGATGAGTTTTTAGGACCTTTATGAGTCTCTTCGTTTGTGGTTTTGATGAGAGATCTAATTAAAGGGAAATAAATAGCAAGGTTTAAATAGTGGGGAAAGGGTGTCAACGAGTTAAGGGATTCTTATCTTGCTTTTGGTAGTTTACTCCTTGAGTGAAAGGGTGTTAACAAACCAAGGGACATTTAATTTGACCGTTAATAACAAGAAAAGGCTCTTCATTAGCAATTTGGATTCGGACTCTTAAAAATAAGATCCGAAATCAAATTGGTTTCAATCCAACAAGAGCGTAGGATCCAAATTAAATCAATTAATAAAATTTTGTTTATGTTTATTATATTCATATGTCATTTCAGTCATGTTGGTCTATATCAGAATCCTATAAGCATTTGAATCCATTTTCATAGATCTACCAGGGGATTCGAAACGGTAATCCTGAAGATTGAAACGTTGGATTGGCATCCTTTGGGGACAAAAAAGGATTGAGAAATTGAACTGGGCCAAAAGAAATTAAACTGGGCCTGTGAATTTTTCGATTTGTCCCAATATGATGTCTAAAGACAAAATATCCCTTCGTTATTTAAGAAATCCATTTTAACTAGAAATTCATATACAGCAAAAAAGAACTGAAAAATGATTCAATTCATATTTAGACAATGATAAAAAATATACCTCAAGCTTATATTAAAAAAAAAAGATAAAAAAGATATACTTCTAAAAAAATAAAGTATGATTTCCATGTTTCTAGCTAGTGCATATTACACGAACATAATTTTGTGAAAATTTGATAATGAAACTGCTGAATACTGATAGTTTATCTACAGAGAATCGTAACAGAACTATTTAGGTTCCTGTCAAACTTGGTTTGAAATTTTGAATTCAAAACCGCTGAATTGTTAAAAGCTTGAATTTGGTATACCCTATATAGATTTTCCCAAAAACATTTATAAGAGGTTTGCCCAAAATCTGATACATTATGATTAGGTCTTGAGTATTGTTTTAATGCATGAGTATTGATTAAAAACGTGACTTGTATAATTATTTTGTGTGATATATTAACATCATAATTTGATTTAAATATTTTCATTGTCATCTTCAAAATCAAATTATCACTCGGACCGCACGGTGATGTTAGTTACCATATGATTGAGTAATTTATTTAGCCAGATTAGCATATTAAAATTTTAATTAAAAATATTTTAAATTTTCCCGTTTTGGTCATATTGAAATTAAAGTTTGGATTTGGTATGCCCAAAATGGAATTGCCAAGGCTGATTTCTAAGTTGACATGTGAGGGCAAGGAGACATGCATCATGCTTGTTATTTTCATTTCATGAATTTAGAACATGATCATAATAAATGTGGAGGAATATATATAAGCACGTGTGGCTTTCTTGATCTAATTACTAAACATATCTTATAGGCATAATTTCTTCCTACCCACATAAATATCTTCTTTTGTTGAAGATCTTATCCACATAAATATCAAGTGTACACATAGATTGTAGGAAATATATTAAAAATGTGCGGTTAAGATTTGATAATTTGATGTGTGGAAAAGTTAAGCATGATAGAACATACAAGCCTCCTCAACAGAAAATGCAAAATAAACAACATCACACAAAACCACTTCAAAAAAGAAAAGAAAATGAAAATGAAAAAGACTCAAAAATGAGTAGCGCATTTCTGAAATATCGTCTGATTTGAACTGATCTAATGGAATTAACTTAATAATATATATTTCAAATCAAACAAAAGATGATAGCAAATACATCAATAGCTCTTTTGTTTATCATAAATCATATTTAACATTATTTTCATAATATCTTTATTTCTTTCTCTTAAATTAATCGCCATTGAAAGATTGTTCAGACCAGAATCCATCAACATTCCAAAAATTATCACCAGATTCAAGACTTGAAAACTGAGAATTAGCAATCATGTCAGTTAAATTCGCATTATTTTGGTCTGGATTCATGCGTAATTGTGACATGTTATTCTCTAATTCTGAGTTGTTTGTAAGGCTGGTAGTAGCACTTGTGCTAGCTTCATCTGAGTTTTGATCTCCTTGCTTTACTCTCTTTTGCATTCTTGTCCTCCAAAAGTTTTTTATCTCGTTGTCGGTCCTTCCAGGAAGATGTTTTGCAATTTGAGACCACCTACACAAGAGAAATAAAAAGAAACTTTTAATTGACATGTAAATGCATGGTCTTGATAATGCACATGTTTGTTTGAAATGTTTAAATGACAAATTAACTACTCATTATTAAATTGATTTATGATAAAAATAAACTTGATTTTCTTAATGCTATGTTAACAAGGTAACTAACCATTAATACATTATAAGGATTTTCTTAATGCTAAGTTATATCATAAAAAATTTAATATTTGAAACCAAAATAATGGTGACCTGTTGCCCAATCTTGAATGAAGCTCCATGATCAGCATTTGTTCCTCTTGCGTGATGTTCCCGCGCCGAACGTCAGGTCTCAAGTAATTCAGCCACCTCAGTCTGCAGCTCTTTCCGGTCCGATTCAGACCTAGATAAACAAAAATAAGGAATACGATATAATCGACAAAAGTTTGTGCGCGTGAAGTTCTAATATTTCTTTTTGTCCTTTCTTAACATATCAATATTTTCATACTCATAATGTCATTAACATAAAATATCAAATTTGCAATTTACAAGGAAGAAAAATTATATAGTGTTGTTTTTCGCAATTCCGCGTACACGGCCTTGTTCATGAATCATTTTGTTCATAATATTTGATATTGGTATCATTCACACATTTCTTTGTTTAATTAAATATTTAGCGTATAATTTACCTGCAGCCCTAAAAAAGATTAAGAAGTGTAAAATATATAGACAAACCTGCAGCGCGAGCGACATTGTTCCAATTTCCATCACCATTCATTGTTACATAATTAAACAAGATTATATCTTCTTCCATTGTCCATGGACCTTTCCTCACATCTGGCTCTAGCTGGCCATTACTATTACTACTTCCTCTCTCCATTCTCACACACTCATATTCACTCTCACACACACACACACACACACACACACACATATACATTTATAGAGAGAGAATGTGTAGAGAGAGAGAGAGAGAGAGAGAGAGAGAGAGAGAGAGAGAGAGAGAGAGAGAGAGAGAGATAGTTCCATACTTCATTATTCACATTGCCTAACTTCAATTAAAGCTTAAGCCATAAGCTGTAGTTCTTACCAAACTTCAATTATTTCACAAAGTCTTTCAAGAAGATTTCTCTTGAGAGTTTGTAGCCTCAATCTTTAACTCATGGGCTATTTTTCAATCCTAGGGTTCTTCCTGAAATATCAATATTTTTAATTTAAGATGAAGGAATTAATAGATTGTTTGACATAAGGATATTATGAAGCAGTTAAAAAGAATAAAAGATCTCATGTGATAGAGCACAAAATTGTCAATACTAGCAGTTAATATTATAGAGAGTTGTTAATAATCTTTAAGAAATGTTTTTCAAAATATTAGAGTACGAAAACTAACAATGTAACCATCAGCAGAGAGTTTTTTTGTTATAATTTTGGTAATAACGCAATTTATTTTTTGCAATTTCAGCATATTTCAGGGGCTATTTTGCAATTTTCCATAATGCAAGGCTTCCTTATAATTTCGGAATTATGGGTGTTTGTAATTTCAGGGCCCTGTAATAAAGGACTATTTTGCAATTTTCCATGATGCAACTGTTGTTTTGCAATTCAATATTTCACTATAATACAGGGGCTTTCTACAAATTTCATTTTGTTGCGATGAAAAATCGAACTCTCTCAACGTTTTTTTGGAGAATTAAAACTCTCTCAATTGATATATAGAGAAAGATAAACAAAATTCATAATATATATGAAAAAGATTTCATAATCTTGTCAAATTCTTGCAAAAATAATATTAATCCATTTGATACACATTATACAAGCAATATCAATCCGCATTGTACACATTATTCAAATTTCGCCTATATCTACATATACAATAATCTACTATATAAAATCCAAACATATTATTTACATAATATACAATAAACATCTTGTCACAATTAAGATCTAAGATCAACAATTTCAAACCTCAAATTAGGCTTAAAATACACATTGTTACAATCTTCATAAATCGATTTTTCATCATCTGTTGGGTGTTGGTGGAATCCGGTTTCTCCGCAATTCCGTAGAATCGTCATGCCACCTGGATCCGTTAATCGAAATATTCCGTAATTTCTGAAAGAAAATTAAAAATGTTTTAAATATAATAACAATGATATTTTTGTTATGAAAGAAATTTGGGTTAAGGTTTAAGAACTTGCCTTGTTTCATCGGTTGGAGCAATTACAATTGCTACTGCTTCTGGTAGCATTACCTTAAAAAAAAAGTGAATTAATTTGTAAATAAAAATAGATTCTTTTTTTGGAGAAAGATATTAATTTAGCTCACAGCATTCAAGGCTAAAATGATATATGAAGAGTATTGTGTGAGTAAATCAGAAAATCATACATTTTAGATCAAAAATGTATAGATAAATATAGGAAATTTGTCAAAAATCCCCTTTAACTTTTCTGAATATTTTATAAAAATCCCTTACTCTTTAGAGCCTCTCAAAACTCTGTACCAATAATTCATAAAAAAATTATTTGAACATTCAATATAATATAGGAGGTAAAAAATCAATCCATTTTATAGTAGTTTTTTGAGGGAATCTGAAAAATGAGAGGTTTTATTTAATATTCATAACAATTAGGGGGTTCTTCACAAATTTTCCATAAATATACGCTAACTTGTTTTGTTTCAGCACCTGATATGAGTACTGTGTGTGTAAATCAATTGATGATAAGAAGCAAGTCTGAGACGGATGCGTCTGGAAAGGAAAAAAAAAATTATTTTTTTTAGAACAAATAATGGTATTTATTCATTTAAAATTAATGAAAATATTAGAAAATGATATAAAATATACGTGTATCCATCCAGCTGGCACGAGAGACTGCTCAGCCAAAATCGCATATATTTCCTCTTCATTTGAAGCTTGACACTGTTACGTTATTTGTCACAATAATAAAAATTATAATTTCAGAATATAATATTCAAAATTAAGAATTAAATGAACATAAAATTATTATAATATCATTTGCACTGACATACTTACTGAATGAGCTGTTGTTTCTTGCTTCGGCACGACCAAAGTTGTTACATAATAAATCCCATCCTTCTGTACATAAATATAAATTAATGAAATTAATCAAATAATAAAAATGAAAAGTACTTGTTTTAATATTTTAGTTTCTTACAAGAGAGGCTCCAAGAACACCACAAGTCTCAAGATTACTGATCGTGTTTTCTTTCGCTAGTTCCATGAATTCCTCTATTAACCTCACTGACTACAAAAACAAAAAGATTACACTATTTTACTTACCATAATACTTTATTTTGATTGATTATCTATTAAGTTTCTTTATCCAACCCATTGCAACACTAGTCTTATCTTATTAATCACATATATTACTGGTGGCAAATGAGCGGGTATTGTCAGGTTTGGGTCTTACTTATTATTCAGTTTGGGTTGTGGGTTGTGGGTCGTTTGGGTCACAGATCATTTAGGTCTCAGGTCGTTTGAGATACAGGTCATTCAAGTCTTGGGTTATTCGAAATACTACTTGTTTTGGGCAAGCAAGTGATGCTGTCTCGGGTCATCCAGTTACAGTCATTCAGTGGGTCAATCGGATTTCGGTCATTCGTGTCTCGGGTCATAGGGTTTCGAATTATTCAGGTTCAGGCCATATTGAATTTCGATTTCGAGTCATTCTGGTTCGGGTCATATCGGGTCTTGAGTCATTTGGGTTCGGGTCATAATGGGATTTGAGTCATATCGGAACGAGCGATGGGTGAATCGAATCTTGGTTCCAGGTTGGATTCAGGCCACAGTTTGGAATTTCGGTCATTCAGGCATAATTTTCATGTCAATTATGTTAGAGAAAATCACGAAATGGGAACTTTCAACAAATTCCATAGATTTTGGTAAAAAAAATCAAATTAATATTGAGTCATGTCAAGCGGGTCACTCAGATCATTGACTTGTCAGATTTATATAAATATGATTCTCATATATACAAGGAAAAAAAATAAAGATGAAAAGGAAAATTATTCTTTTTGGCCCCTCAACTTTTGACTTTGTTCAATTACTTCTTGAATGTATCTTTTGTTCACTTCGCCCCCCGAACATCTTCTCACCTGGTGGAAAGCTATGTGAAGTGTGAACTAAGCAAACACAATGAATAGCTGTAGTGGAGTAAGTGAATAAACCCAAAAGTTTTTTTTGAATTGTGATTAAATCCAAAAGTTAAGGGACCAAAAACAAACCTTTTTGCAAATAATGATATTTGTAAGTACTCACAATATGCATGTCGTGCAAATTTCTGGATAAATTAGAAAATTCATTATAGTTATAATGACTTGATTCAGAATTTGCATAGTGAGAAATGCCGGCAAAACTCGATGAATCTTCAATCCATGAAATTATGGGCAAAGAAAATTGGTGCTTTACAGGATAATTCGCAAAATTATTCTGTTTGTAAGTTCCGTCTTCAAACTACAAAAAAATAAAAATAAGTAGTTGGTTATTGCGAAAAGAAATGAATGAAATGAATAATTGAATATTGATGTGTATGTCATGTGTGGTCAATGTGATTAAATAGTGGGAATATGTTTGAAATATAAGCAAAATTCTTTCTTTTTTCAAAAGACGGCCTGAAAATATTTGAGCGGCTAAAAGAATTAATTTTAGGTTTATTTTTAATATTTATGAATGAGTTTAATTTGAACTCCCAATTTATTGAATCTAATCTAACACTAATAGGTTCATAATTGGGCTAAAAAGCTAATATATAGTATAAAAAATTGGCAAAAAAATATCATAAAATTACACCTTTGATTTATTCAAATCATTCTCCCAATTCTGAAATGTCAAATTACTTGAATTCCCTCTCGTCTCTTTCAAGCTTCCTGAAGTCTTTTTTCTAATTTCTCTTTTCGTCTCACCAAAGAGTCTTTCCATCTCAAATCATCTTCTATTCATCCAATCAATTAAGAAAAAAAATCAATAAATTGAGATATATCATCTACAATTAATGACGAAAAAATCACTCGATATAATCACAGAGCAAAATCCAACCTAAATAGAGTTCCAAGCAGCAGAAAAAAGAAGAAAACAAGAGGAATGATTGAAAGGAATAAGGCTAAAATACAATAAAATACCTCAAGCCAGTGGATTCCGTGAGCAGAAAAGGAGAAAAAACAGAGCAATTTATTGAGTAAAAGACTTCAAAATCAAATAGAAAAGCGCACAAATTGTGTAAAACACTGGCAAGGAAGTACTGATCAATATAGAGCTCCAGTGAAGTATCACTGTCACCCTTTCGGCTCAGCATCATTATCTATAAAAAGTCCTCTCTTTCCTTACTATACCTCTCCATGCAGCGAGTCATTGAAAGAGTGAAAACAACAGTGATTCACTGATTCACAACAGAGGATTCGGAACTAATGAAGAAAGAAAGAAGGATTAGAGAGACATTTACGTCGACGTAACGTTGAAGCGTGGATTATGCTTTCCGACGTGGCACTCGAAAACGACGGTGAAGTGAATTGGAGAAATTATTAAAGCGGTCGGTGTAGGATGAACCAACCAATAATTAAACGCCACGTTGGTAAATGTTGAGGTGGCGAGGTTTAATTGGTAGTGGTGTATGATGGACAGGAGACATCGTGTGAATTAATTTACAGGTGCCGCGCCGCTTTTGTACTCTTCAGCTTTTTATTTGTACTCTTCAGCTTCAAGAGGAAGGATGGATCCCAATTTCATGACCCGGAATTAGTGGGGAATTGAAGATTTATTTTGGTAAATTTGGGGATTTGGAATCCAGGATTTTGCCAAAAAAAAATTGATTGTTTTGAGTTTGAGAGGTTGATTTTGATGAGAAGTTTATGATAAGTACATAGATGAATGGGGGCGGCCCAACGATATTTGAGGCTCTAATAAAAAATTAAAAGAAGTTTTTTGTAGTTCTAATAAAGTTTTGCTTTAAAAATTTAGTGGATAAAAAAGAATGATATAGCAATGAATCAAGAAATTACCAATTTAAAATTTTAATATACCTAAATATCACACAATAAAACTTTCATTGCCAACTAAATCTTACTAAATTTTTAAACTAAGATAAATATTATATTTCAAAGAAATCTGTTGAACTATTTGAAATTATATTTTAGATGAGAATCAAATAACATAATATTTAATAATCGTAACAAGAAAAAAAAGAAATATATATATTGATAATAATGAATGCAAATGAAATAATAAGAATATAAATGAGAAAGAAGATATAAATATATACCTTGTTAACAAAATTTTGAATATTTTGGTAAATTTGGAATTTGAAATCCAGGATTTTGCAAAAACAGAAAAGAAAAAATTGATTGATTTGTGACTATGAGGTTGATAGGAAGCTTATGGTAAGTACATAGATGAACATATTACATAAGCTCAAGCTTGCAGTAAAATAAAAAGAACATAGCATGCGAGTCCATCTAATTAGCCCCAAAGATGCCACATTTTAGTGGCTGTGACGTCACCTGACGTCACAATATCATCTGATAATCGGTAAAAAACAGAGTAGCAGTTTTGAAAAATAATTTGTAAAAAAAAATTCCTATCATTTCTGCATTTGAAAAGAAAAATGTCCCATCCGTACTGGAAATTGTCAGAAGCATTTAAGATTAGTAGTAATGATCATTGTACTGTTGTCAACAGTACATTTCAGCCATTATAATCCACAAATCTGATTTAATTCGGAATTCAAATATGAAAATTTGGGGGGAAATCCATTTTTTTTTTTTGGGAGGGGGGGGGGGGGGGGGGAATCAATGAACAGTTGTGTGCCCTATAAATAGGCATTTGGACCCATTGATCCATTCAACATCCCACAGAGGCTTTTTTTTTCCCAATTACCACTTGAAGAGTTCCAGAAATTCTAAGCATTTAATAGTGGTAAGTGGAGTGCAGCTATTTGTCACAATGACATCTGGATCAAGCTCGAGAAGGTTTGTCCGATAACGATTTGTCGACACTCTTTGCATGCCAATTATTTAAAAAATCAATTTTGAAGCTTTCGAAAATGAATTACTTGTTAATTTGGATTCATTGATTTCTTACATTTGTTTGGAATTTTGCATGAAAGGGGGAACCAGTTCCCAGGGTGTTTGCAAAGCTCAACTGTGGAGACAAGGCAAAAGAAAATAGAGTATGAGAGAAGCGCCTACGTCCAAATGGAGGATCCGGTGCCGCTGGATTTCAATATACTGAATATCATCAATCATGTTTGCATAAAGGGTACGAGCACACTTCCGAACACATATGAACACCGTAAAGGTACTTACCAACAGTATTTGCTGATTTTCCCCACAAAGCACTGTCGTGACAAATTCGTGGGGGACGAAGTGAAGGCATGCATAGAGGGGGCGTGGATTCAATTCAAGGCATGGAAGGTGAACCAGGGCACCATGTCATTCCTTCTTCAGAAAAAGATCAATTTATTTACATTCATTCAGGAACAGATTATTTCTGATTACCAGTACTGATGATGAGTTATTATTCATAGGTTTATTATGTGCATGGAAGAATTTATTAAGTTTGTTGAAAAAAAATGTTGTTTAATTACTACTTGTAATCAGTTATTTATGTATTACTTTGTTAGAACAATGATAGAATTTATTTTAATAAATTATAATTTATAGTACATTTAGTTGAAATAAAAAAATGAAATAAAAATTAGATAATTAGTACTTGTAAGCAGGTAGTTATGTTTTAATTGGTTGATGTAACTATCTGCATGTTGAAAATTTTTCTGATTATCAGTACTGATCTGGATTTATTATTCATAGGTTTGGTTGAAAGTTTACGATTTCCCAGAGCAATACTACATCTTTGATAAAGCAAATGAGCTAGTTAGGGGTTTGGCCGTCTTGTGGACATCGATGTTTACAAAGACGTCTTGATTGATTGCCCTGATAATAACCTTATAGATAGAACTCTGGAGTACTACTTCGACTACTACTACATGAAGAAGTGACAATTTCAGAGTTGGATTTGAATTTTCATGACTACATTGAGCTCGGTGTGGAGGGTGGTAACTATTCATACAGAGAGATACATCAGAAGGCATTTGATGCTTACAAAGCGAGCATGTTTGACCGTATGCCTGCACCACCGAGTGTAAGGGAGGATTAGTGGGAAGAAGTAATTATATTAGTCATACTGTAGTAATTTTGTGAGATTGGATGTAGTAGTAAGTTTGGGAGAATTTGTATTATTTTGTTTTGCTTCGGAGGTGGGTATTTGAATGTATAACCTTTTGTGTTGTTTATTTCTTAAGTAGTATTTTATTTTATGAGTTTCTGATTGTGTGGACTTGAAACTATTAAGGGGTGGACTTGAATGAAATTTGTGTTTTATATAATCTGTTGGAACAATATTAAAAACGATTTTAAAAAACTTGTGTCTAATTAGTACTTGTAATCAGTTATTTCACTATTCATTTGTTAGAACAATGCTAGAATTTATAAGTGTTATTTAGTAAGTCAGAATTTAGTAAGTTAGTTAAAATCGAAAATATTGAAATCATAATTGGATAATCAGTACTCTTAAGCATCTAGTTGTGTTTTAATTGGTTGATGTAACTATGTGCATGCTGCAATTTTTTACTGGTTATAAGTTGTTGTATGTTGTTAGTGGGAGATGGAAAGCGATAAACAGCAACTATGTGGAAATTTGTGGAAGTAGTAAAATAATACATAGGTAAGTAAAAAATAATATTCTTTCTTACAGTGTGAGGAAGGAAAATAATACATAGGCAAGTATATTCAGTACAAAAATGGACCTCGCCACGAGAAGAACAACATTAATCTGTGCTCATCAGTGAGATGAAAAATAACCACTTTATTGTAAAATGTTGAACTTATTAGCTAAAGTTTATTTTACCACATAAATTATAACATAATAATATATGTCATTTTACTGTGTAAGTAATGATCATGTAGTATTTAATGAGCATGTTGTATTTACTTTGAGTAGACTTTTTATTGGGACCACACCATTTAATAGTTTGATTTGATGTATGGCAGAACTTCTGCAAGAAAAAAAATACAAATATGAAACTGCAAGCATAAATAAGAGAATGGAAGGTGGGACCAAGCGAATGGGTTTTAAAACTTGCATCCTACTGATTACTGATTACCACTATACAGTTGGAAGATATATTCTTTTTTATAGTGTGAGAAAGAAAATAATATATAGGCAAATATGTACAGTACAAAAATGTACCTGGCGACAAGAAAAACAACATTAATCTGTGATCATCAAATATGGTAAATTACCAGTTTGTTGTAAATATTGATCTTATGAGCTAAAGTTTATTTTATCACAAAATTTTTAACATAATATGTCATATGTGCAATTAAATGGCAAATAGCACTTAATCAACATGTTGCGTTTTTTGCTTTGAGTATACTTTTTGTTGGGACCCATCCATGTCAAAAGGCAGATTTGACTTATGGCAGGAAATATTGTAATTATTAAAAATGAAATGATTACAACTGATATGAAATACAAACCCACTTAGAAATTCGTAAACCACTACAAAACTGATTATCAGTAGCAAGTAAGAGTTAAAAACCAGATTAGAAAGTGGATATGACATACGCATGACGTCACGGCCACATCGTCACGGCCACAAAAATGTGGTATCTGTGGGGCTGAACATAATTTTCCTAAAAAAAAGGGCATAAATTAGAGCCGGCAAAATCTGGCATGACTTAAAAAATTCATCCAGCCTGTTTGAACACGACCCGCGAATCAAAATGATTGGTAACCCATATAATAGGTTAGGTAACCCAATAATATGTAATATAAATGATTCAAAATCCGAGTGATTCGATGACTCGGATGATCGCATCACATAAATGGGCCAAAACTATAATGACTCCTAATATGAGATGATCCTAACTCGATTACACATTCCATGACCCCAAAATAATAACCTTAATAGATGAAATTCTTAAAAGAATACAAGGAAAGTAACTTTCTACCTCCAAGCGGCATGTGTCACTTTGTGGGATCTTCTGTAGCGAGTTTTAAACTTCCAAATATATAGTGGGTCACTTCCAGATAAAAATAATACTCAATACACAACTCGCTACGTAATAATTTATTTTATTGATTTATTGTGACATAAATTTTCTTTTTAATAGTACCCTCAAACTTTAATTTTATTATCATACATGCCATCAACTATTCAACGTTAAATGAGAGCGACATAGTTGTTATTTTTATAAGGTTGAGAGTCTTCATTTGGGGTGAGATTTGTTATGTATATCCAAATTATTTCCAATTGTACCAGATATTTGTTATTTGTATCTAAATTATACCTCACAAAAAAATATTAATTATATATTTTTTTGAAAATATTTCATATTATCCCTTCAAAAAATTTAATATCAATTTTTTTGCTTTACAAATATTAATTTATCTTTATTAGGAAAATACATCCGCGAAGCGGAGCGAGGGTTTGCATCATTTTTTTTGGCTTTAAAAATATCGATATATTTTATTCAAAAATGTTTTTATTCAAAAAAATTAATATCAATTTTTTTTTCTTTGAAAAAATCAATTTATTTTTATCAGAAAAATATATCCCCGAAGCGGAAAGAGGGTTACACCATTTTTTTTCTTTAAATTTATCAATTTATGTTTATTAGAAAAATACATCCCCGAAACGGAGTATGGATTATTCCTAGTTTGTCAAAATTGTGGATTTTATGATTTCTTCTAACATAATTGACTACCATGCATGATCCAAAATATCAATAGGAATGATAAACAATGCTAACCAAAATTGATCAGAACCAAATATGAGAACTGTGAATTCGATTAACTTGTAACTCGAACATGTAAAGTACAATCCTAAGGCTGTCTTTGGATGCACAAGGATTTTATAGGTTAGGAATGGATTTTTTTAGGGATTAGGATTGTGAAATGGACAATCCTAAAAGATAAATATTATATAGGGATTTTTAAAAATGTTGTTTGGATGTTGTTTTAGGAAAATAAAGATCTAGTTTGATATTATGTATGCATTTAATTTATTTATGAATATAATATAATATAATATAATATAATATAAAATAATATAACATAGTTTAATATAATATAATATAATATAATATAATATAATATAATATAATATAATATAATATAATATAATATAATATTTAACAAGACTCTACAAATTCTTAGAAAAAACTTGTCAAAAAGTGAAGTTTTCATTCTCTCCAACTTTATATACAAAATTTCTCTAAAAATTCCTAAACCTAAAAATTCCTAAATTGCACCCAAACATACTTTTCTAAAAATCCCTAAAAAAATTCCTAAACTAGTTTTTCCTTGAAATTTCTTGTACATCCAAACACAGCCTCTGAAACGGCCGAGTCCGAATAACCCAAAACCTAAATCCGAATGACCCAAAAGCAGAATTGATGTGTTTAGGGTGTCGTGCAGTAGTTGCACTTGATGTAGTGTGATTTATCACACCTTACTTTTTTTCTTCCATTTCACAAATGTAATATGACTCAGATTACCAACAATAAGAGACATCTTTTATCTTAGTTTTGTCCCTGCCTTCAATAACTAATGGTAGTGTGTAAATAAAAGAGTTTTATTCATGAGTAGATACTATGCTTTCCACACTTCCATCTCATTGATAGGTGGTCAAAAAATAGACAGAAAATCAAAATGCAAGAAGATATTTTTGTTGACTGTCTATCATAGAAAACAGAAAACGTTAAAAGAAAGAAGAAAAATAGAGCAAATATACCATTTTTTTTAATCAAAAATGAGGACTAAATGTAATTGATAAATGGGGGTAAAAAAGGCATTGTTTCTTTCAAAAAGAACTTAATTACATCAGGTAACAAGGGCCTGGGCCTCAAAGTCTTCGCACAAGATATGGCCGACCACTTTCAATTTCCAAAGACATTAAATTTCTCGATTGAAGTCTTCAACGAAATATAATGCCTTTTTTGACTTTAAGATATTAAGAATTAAGGAATTAACATAACTCAACACCAGTTGAAACTAGAAACTTGAAACCAACAAAATAGTTTCTTTAATTTTTTAACCAGTAAGCTACTAAGGTGCAAATCGTAAACCGGACTCTTGTGATTCACTTCCCAGCACGAAGCTCCACGTATTGGTTATTCAAATCGTTGCTTGTTGCCCTTGGTAGTTAAATTCTGTGGTTTCAGTTATCGATTGGACCATAGTTTAATATTAATAATAATATTAATATTAGTATTAGATCAAATTCAACTGTTTGTTTTATTATATTTAAAAAAAATAGCATCAGAAAAAAAATTATATGTAAGCTTTTCCAGCAGATAGATTAAAATATGTTAGATATACTATCTCAAAAAAGAAATCCAGATCGTGACAACTGTTCTCCATTAGTATTTAAGATAGAGTCTTCTTCTCTTTTATTTAATTATTTATTCTGCTTATAACTTATAACTTGTTTTAAGTGACTTTTTTTTTAATTTCATGCTTAAAAAGGGGTGATAAGTTGGCTTTCACGGATTCTTTTGGACTTTTGAACCCCCACAGATTACTTGACCCCTCCAAACACCCCCACAAACGTTTATAGCCTAGTTTAGGTGATTAAGACAGAATCTAGATAGTTTATTCTTCCAAACTCCTTTTAATTAATTGACATACTTTAAGTGAAATATCATCTACAAATAAGTTAAAATAGTAAAAGTATTCATTAATAAATCAATCCTTTTATCCAGTGATCCAAATCATATAGTTGATTAAAGTAAATGCACTACATGATAAATGATAGATATTAAATTTAAATCTCATTTGCACAAAATAAAAGAAATGTGATAAAGTAGTGCAATTTTCATTGATAAAACATAGATAAATAAATAATTCTTTTATTTTTTAAGAGTGAAAGTGTGACAAATGACCAATAACGTAGTTGGTTAAAATATTTGCATATATAATAAGAGTACATGAATCCATGTCCCGACAAACATAATTGTATATCATATATTTAGTAAAGTTTCTTAATCCAATGAGTTAAACATAAAAGAAGAGTGAAAGTATGATGTTGAGTTCAGCCTTGTCCATTTGATACTCTGTAATAAACTCTCAATCTCTTGATGATAAACGATTAAGATTTAAATTTTAACTGAATCATGTTGTCAGAATTTTTTTTCTTTTTCCAAAATTTTAAAAACAGAATTTTCACCTTTTATAAACAGTAAAATCAAGAGGTGCGGATGCTGTTGAAAATTCATCTAAAAATATCAAATGACTATTCATAGATCTATCATTTTTGCTAATAGGTTGCTTGCTTTTGTTAGCCATTCTATTGTCCATAATTAGGTGCAAATTGAAGTTCTAAAAGAGCTGAAGGTGATGTCATCTCTCTCTTATATAAACCTATGCATCTTCCAAAGAAGAATCAGAAATTAATCAGCAAAAAAAGAAGAAGAAACCGAATTACATCAGAAAGGAAAATGACCAAGGATCAAAAGGTCTTGTCTCAACTTCTCCTCGCTCTCTTTTCTCTTTTTCTTGAAATCCAAATTCAAAATATTTATCGAATTGATGTTTCGATTTTGTAGGAACTCGACCCTCTCGAGCAGCTCAAAGCCGGGTTTTCTCTATTCAAGAAGGAAGTCTATGAGTAAGTATTTCAAATCATGATAATTATGCTTAAGTTTGCCTCAAAAAAAAAATCATGATAATTATGGTTTTCTACATTTTAGTCTGGCAGTTAATATTTTTTTCCTATTTTTATCTTCTTTTCATTTTTTAGGGAAATTTAGTAGTTCTTTTTCCTTTCATACTATACAGAAAAGAAAAATCATATATGATATATGATATATGCTTCTCGTTTTTTTTTTTTCAAACTTAATTGCTGCTTCTCATTTATTATTATTGTTATTATTATTATTATTATTATTATTATTATTATTATTATTATTATTATTATTATTATTATTATTATTATTGTTGTTGTTGTTGTTGTTGTTGTTGTTGTTATTATTATTATTTATTATTTATTATTCTTATAGTTATATAATTATTATTGTTATTATTATTTAATTTTTCATTGTTTTTGTTTTTTCCATATTTGGTATTGCATTGATTCTTGTGTTTCGTTGATATGACAAAAGAAAAAAGGGGAAATGCTCATATATTTATTTTTTTACATTTACATCATTTTATTGCATATATACATTCATTTATTCTGATCTTATTATTTTCAATGTTTCTTTTCACAGGAAAAATCTTGAGAGGTTTCATGAACTTGCACTCACTCAAAATCCCAAGGTAGAGTACACTATTTAATGAATATTCATAATTAACTTCAAATTTAGCTTACACAGACAGTAGGATCCATTATTTTAATTAATTATTAATAAAATGATGAATGATATACCGTCACAAAAATTTCTATATTAATGTTCGAGTTGACTTTCTATGTGTATAATATAATATTTATTTATTAGTTATATATATTATTAATTAATTTGAATTAATTTGAACAACTCATTAAATATATGATATTGCGTGCCCCATATAAAATTTATCACTTATTTAAGTGCCATATAAAATGCTAATAGTTAAAGTATGTGAAAAGAAAAAATCGATATATTTTCCACTTTTTAATTGAAAGCGGTTCCGGTTGGTGCAAACTACGAAAACCGTGTTATTGCATGTGAACTTTATTAAAATATAAAGTGGCTCTTTTTCCCCTTTTCAAAATGAAAAGTTAATGAAACAAATTGTGTTGCCCCCACAATTTCTGTTACTTATTCTTTCACGTAAATTTACCCTCAAATTCTATTGTTTTTTTAGATTCTATTAATTTGTTAACTGGTTTTGTATAGTTCGTCTTTTTTCGTTCTTAGTTTTCTATTCTATCTATTTTTCATTTCTGTTTTTTTTAACACCATGTAATGTTGGTTGCACTTGCACTTGTAACAATGTTAAATGGAGCTTAGGCGCGTTTCCTTAAGATCATTGTAATTTATTCAAAAAAAAAAAAATTCACGCTAAAAAATTATGCCACAAATAAAGTTACTCATTTCTTCCACTTAAAATTGATTTTTGAGTTCTATAAAGATAAAAATTAATTTCTGAAGCTCACGAAGTTCTTATATTTATGATATTTACAAGGGACCAGAAGTATATGAGTTTTTGTTTGAATTGTAAGAATTTGTGGGGTAATTTTATTCTAATTAAAAAGGTTTCTATGAAGGGATATCATTATCTGATGACCTATCCTAATTATTTTTAATTGGCTCTCGTGTGATTGACTCTTAATTATTTTAAGAGTCCAGATATGGAGTGTCAGCATTTTGGAGCGCCCAACAGCGTTTAATTTCAAAAATGTATGATGAAGTTATAAAAAAATATATCGGTAAATACAAAAGGTATAGTGAAATTACAAAAATATATATTTTCAAAAAGGTATGATGAAATTAAAAAAAATATATTTTCAATTAGTTTTGTACAAAATATATATGTGTACAGTTAAAACTGTATGGCGGTGCTGCTGGACACTCCATAAGCTGGTCACTCCGAATAATTTTTCTTATTTTAAAGCCGAAATCAGATAGAGAAAATGAACTATAATGAAAGTGGTTTGGTGATTAGATAATTCAGAAAATTACAGCATTGATATAATTACATCTCAAAATATAATTTTGCACTTTTCAAATATTAAAATTGCAATACTTTTTTTTTCTTTGACGAAAAACGCATTAAAATATGTGATATTTTCTCACGGTTTTGATTTGTATTGTTCGTGTTGCAGTTCATGGTCTTTGCCTGTGCGGACTCGCGGGTTTGTCCATCCACTTTTTTAAGTTTCCAACCAGGAGAAGCCTTCACCGTTCGAAACATCGCTGGTCTGATCCCTCCTTATGATGAGGTATATTGCATACGTATTACCAATTAATTATTTTTGGAAATATTATTTTGACTAAAAAGAAATTAGCCCTAACAATACTCATAATACATAGTATACCATTTTTTATGCATGTAGAATATTACAATGTTCTAGAGATTTTGGTTGTAACAGCACAATTTTCCAAATAACTATATCTCATATCACCCAACTTGTACATATCTTGTCTTTTTCATACAATTTTCCGGTTCTATTTGATGGTTACAGAAAAAGATGTATTCTGGTGTGGGAGCCGCATTAGAGTACGCTGTTTGTATCCTCGAGGTACTATTTCTTATTTTTTATATCTTGTGATTTCATGTGTACCTTCAAAATATCAAAACTGTTACATCCTTAAAAATCATATCAATAACATGTATATATTTCCTATATCATTTATTTAGAAAACTAATCAAACTACATTTTTATCAACTTTCAACGTAGGTATATTTTTCATGATATTTGAAGTTTTCTAGAAGTGTATATGAGATATTTGTATTCTGTAGGGGTTTTTTAGATATTTGTGCATCTACTTAATACATTAAGGCCCATACCAGTTTTTCTAAATGATGATATAATTAATTTAAAAGAACTCTAAATACATAATGTGGAATCGGATGCCATTATTATTTAATTTGTTTAGACTTTTTGAGTTGGCGTCATTATGAAAAAAACTCTGTTTTTGATCATGAGTTTAGAGAAAAAACATAATATTTTGTACTTTACACCAAGAACACTACCAATTTCGTCAAAAGGAACATAGAAAAATAACAAAAATTCTTCTTTCATATACTTTCTTCTTCAAATTTTATTTAACATAAATCAGAAAAATTAATGATTAATTTGAATTATTTTGTGAAGGTGAAAAACATTGTGGTGATTGGACACAGCTGCTGCGGCGGAATCAAGGGTCTCATGTCGATTATTGACGACAAAACTGACCAAACGTAAGCTCTACTTATCAGCTGTACATTTTTTTCTAAGTAGAAATTATTTTGGCTGCCAAAATATTGTCGTGAAAATATCGTCAAATGCACAAAATATATATCATTTTGATGTAAAATTCACATCGCTTTGAAATTGTTATCATTTTTATTCACAACTATAAATAATACATTGGTGTCACTTTTCTGATATAATAGCCTTTGGGCCATACTTTTCCATATTCATATATAAAGCCTTTTATAATTTTTCTCTCTTATGTAGAGATTATTGTATAGAAGATTGGGTGAAAATTGGTTGGTCAGCTAGGAATGAAGTGAAAAAGGAGTATGGAACTTTACCTCTTTCTGATCAATGCACACATTGTGAAAAGGTATGTACTTTCATTATTTTAATTTTCTATTTTTCTTTGGATTATCTTTTTATTCTCCCAAAAGTTTGGTGGAGTTTCCTCATTGTCTTCTAAATTTTTTAAATTAACATGTTTTTTAATGAAGAATTATCAAGTACATTTGGTATCTCTTTAATAAAGATGGATTTCTGTTAAAAAAGCGGAGCTCTAAGATGCCCCTATTCAATATGCATATTAAATGACAAAGTACCAAAAGAACCAAACATTCAAGAGAATATAAAAGTTTGAATTATTGCCCTTAATTATACTTCAAAAAAATACATAAATGAACCTCCCAAAAATGATTGAGCCAATCTGAAAAGACAGTCAATCATGATCACCCTATAGGTAATTACACAAGTTCAATAAAAACTGTTCACCAATTAGGTCTAATAACTCCTTTAAATTCTGGAAAATAGCATGTAGAGTATACAAACTTAACATATTTTCTATAAAATTTCAGGCAGCAGTAAATTTGTCCCTCAAAAACCTAATGACGTATCCTTTCGTGAAAGAAGTGCTCAAAAAGAACACTCTGAAGCTGATTGGTGGACACTATGATTTCGTTAAATGTGATTTTGAAGTATGGGAGGCTCAAAACAGTGTTTGATTAAGCTATCTTGTTAATCAATTTATTACAATTTATATATCTCGGCATGTTGTGTATTTTGATGTGTTCATAAAATGAGTTTTCTGATGAGTTGTGTAATTATGAAGAGTTGTTTTCGAAAATCTTATGATTGCGTTTTCAAATAAAAATTCTACTATTGAGTTTGTACAAAGTTTTTGAATTATAAGAGTTCGAATCTATTTTTGCTTTTCTATATTTCAATCTTGATATTTTCATGTAGAATAAAGAAGAAAAAACAGTGAAGTTAATTTTTTTTTAAGGAGAATTGTAGGCTTTTGCCTACTCCTCAAAATTTTATTAATAGAGATTAAATTATTACAGCCTTAGTTACAAGAAGAGGGAAGATTAAATTATTACAGCCTTATTAATATAGATTAAAAACAGTGAAGTTAATTTTGAACTTTCAAAGTTCCAAAAATAAAACACCATAATGAATTTGATGATTTAGATCAGTTTGAAAATGTTATTTGTACAAACTCATACATAAACGAAATTTCGTGTTTTTTTATAAATTTTACTCTCTTAGTAATTTCAAAAAATAACTCAAGTTTCCAAGTATAAAACACATCATAATAAACTGCCAGTTTTTTCTTTTAATGAGAACTTTGCTTGATTTTTCTTCATGGAATATATGTTGATGAACAAAACATGAGTATATACTTGTAGTATATGTTACTTACCGTACTTTATTTTGATGTTGCTTCACAAAGTTATAACTTAAATTAAGAGGCGCATCAGAGTTAATTACGTAATCTTCCAATCCTATTCAGTCTGTGTTATGTAATTTTTTATAGAATTTTTTTGTGAGAAATGTGCAAACACGACGGGGTAATCACGCCCGTCATGTAGCACTCCTACCAGCTCCTCCCATCTTTTCTTCCCGTCGCCCTTTCTTCTCCAACACGACGGCTATATACTGTTATTAGCTGATTTATACATTGTTTTGTCTGCATAATATACCGTTATATCAGATCTATATATTGTTATATCATATCTATATATCACATCAATATATGTATACTAATATATATTCTGTTTTATATGTAATTTATATATTGTTATATATATATATATATATATATATATATATATATATATATATATATATATATATATTGTTTTGTCTGAATTATATATTGGTATATCATATCTATATATTGTTATACCATATCTATATATCACGTATATATACTGTTATATCATATCATATCATATCTGTATACTGATATATATATATATATATATATATATATATATATATATATATATATATATATATATATATATATATATTGTTTTATATGCGAATTATATAGTGTTATATATATATTGTTTTGTCTGAATTATATATTGTTATACTATATCTATATATCACGTGTATATATTATTATATCATATTTGTGTACTGATATATATACTGTTTTATATGTGAATTATATTGTATTATATATATATACTGTTTTGTCTGAATTATATATTGTTATATCATATCTATATACTGTTTTTATTAGATTATAGTATTATTTGAGTAATGATATATATACTGTTATGGACGTGACGAGAGTGTTGTACGACGAAAAGGGAGGTGATTACTAGGAGCCGGCGTGATTAAGGCCGGCTGACGTCAGCCGGTGTGCTCTATCAGGTCCTTTTTTTGTTAATTAAGAGAAGAAATTTTTTCATGAAATTTTTTCATTTGGTCAGTTCAATAAAAACAAATTATTTATACATAAATAGTATAAAACTTGGGGATCGAATAAATCAGATCCAAGTTTCAAATTGGGTTTCTTGGGTTATAAATAAATAGAAAACTTAATTAATAAATTGTGTATGTAAAGAAAAATAAGAAAACAATATATGTCATACATGTTGTGTTCAAAGGAAAGAAAAAGATATTGCTAATTGAAAGAAAATAGTTGCGCCAACCCCGTCATATATGCAGGGGTTTACAAATAATTCGCAACCCGTCCAACCCGTGTAACTCGGATCCGATCCAACCTGTTTTCTGCAGGTTTTGAAATTGTTGGGTTGGATCCGGGTTTAAATTTTGAATAATCCGGAATTGTGGGTTGGATTACAGGTTTTAAATTATGAACCCAAATTAACCCGATCCAACCCACACACTCAAAAATTTGTTGCTATCTTATATTTTTCAATTCTTTATTTTCTTTTCCACTCCAAGTTTATCTGTTATTTTATATTTTTAGTTTTTATTTCCATAATTCATAATTATTACTTTCCAGTTATAAACTTAAAATATTAAATCGCTTGTGCAAATATCTATTACGTGGTGAATATCACAGGTTTCTATTTTTCACAAACCCTTGACATGTATAACTATAAATTTTAGTAAAATTATTTTTTTTATAATTTTTTATTTGTTGACTTGTTAAAATCTTGAATTATATAGGGTTAATATATATTTGTATAACATACTTAATAAAGCTCAAAACCTGGTTTAACCCGCCCAACAAATAAATTACTGGTCAATTTTTTTAGAAGTATTATGAGTTTGGGTTTGAGTTGAGAAAATCTAAACCCGTTATAGTTGGGTTGGATTATAATTTCGGCCTAAACCTGCATAACCTAACTCATGTACACCCATTGTTCATGCTTAATATATGATACTTTCATGAGAACAATTTGTGGAAGGAGGCGGGAGGTACTATTTTGCTATATTAATATGATATTACTTCAACTATTTTTTCTGTTATAAAAGGTTTCATCAATTTTTTTTATGAAAGAAAAGAAATTTTTTTTTTGTTTCATCAATTATACTCTTCAGTTTATTATTGATGAAATACAGTACACTTATTTAATGATGGTAAATACTTTATCACAAAATGTTTGCATATCATGTTAAATTTGCGATATTGAAGAAAATCATGTGAATATCAATGTAATTGTTTATAAGAATAAAATACGAAACACTTAAGGTCTTTGGTGGTCAAATCATTTTTATTGCTTCGTTGTGACATAGTTTTTCACAAGATAAAGTCACACAGAAATTAATTCATAGATTATGAGGTATATTGAACTAAATGACTTGATCTGCTTTTTAATTTACTATAATTTGGGCTGTAATTTACTGGCATTTGGACCATACAATTCAAGAGAATCTTATGCCAGTCTTCCTGTTTTTGAATAATATGTAAAAGTCTATGGGCAAAAATGTCTAAAAGAGTGGTGGTGTTATAAGTTTGAAATTTTCTGTTTGTTTTGTACTTCATGTTGATATGATTCTGATTTTTTCTCATTTTATAAGTATGTAAAGATCATCAATGTAAGAAAATATGTATAAAACATTATATAAGAGACAAATTATAAAAAAAAAAATTAAAGAGACGTCTGTATAAGCGTAGATGGATATTTACTTCAAGTGACATTATTAGACTTTTATATAATAAATAATCTAACGAATTAGCAACAATTAAAAAATCACAGCATAGCACACAGATTTTTTTCTAGTGATATTAACCCCTAATTATCTCGCATATGTTTTCATTTTGAAAAATTAATTAAACTCTCTTAAATATTTTTTTTCCCAAATTTGTCGTAAATTTTAATAATATATGGAAATAGAAGAGAGTTATTCTTTCCTGCTCGTTCTTTAAAAAGGAAAATAGTATCTATCTCAGTAGCATAATATGAATATTTAATCTATCATATAGAATAAAATAATTGGCACATATCACTTACCAAGAGAAAGAACTTCCATAATTTACAAAAAAATCATTTAGCACTCACAAAGAAAACATGACTTAACTACCAAAGAAACACAAATTGTGTGAGCAAAGAATTTATTCTGCCATTCCTTTCAGTATAAAAGTTGTTAAAACTCTGCTAGATATAAAATGAAATGTATAGATTTGTCTCAAGATAAAAACTTAGGATAAAAAAAATACAATAAATCTCTCTTGTCAGGTGTTGGAGGAAACCAAAAGTAAACCACTCCATTCACAAAGATATGCTAAAAACTTCGACATGTGAGTTATTTTTTCCAGCATTTGATTGTTTTATATTTGCAGTAGATTTTTGTTAATTCTATGTTGATATATATTTTTATATTTTGTTTAATAGTCATCAAAATATGAATTATGCGATGAAGCGAACCTCATCGCATAGAACTAGCACTAGCTCTAGTTCTAGCTCTTTACCTCGAAGGTATTACTACTAATTTATTATTTTTCTCTTTTTGTATTTCCAAATTTAGAGCTAATGAACTATATGTTATTTTCCAGTGTATATGTTCCGATACTACCGACCCATATATACAATTAGACCAGGCCAATTGAAATAGACAATCAGACAAATCTTATTGGTATGGTCAATCAGACCAGACCGACTAGTCTGATCAGGGAGAGTAGTGCCCCTAGTAAACTGAGACGATCAGCTGGAACATCCGGTCAACACAAAACTTTGCAATCTCATCGCAAGGATAATATGTGAACCTACTCTAACTAATTAAGCACATTGGTATTTGAGAGGGGCAGCATATCAAAATTGTGCACTAAATCAAATAAGGAGACCAAGTGGTCTGTTGCAATAGGAGCATCCATTTATTCTAGATGAACTTAAATAAATTTAAGTTGAATCTGTTTAGTCAGCCCATGTTTTATTTAACTAGCCTCTCTTGTTGTGTTAGTCCATAGAATTATCAGCTGGTTTGTAACTTGTATTATACTTGGAAATCTAACAGATTGTGACAAAATCTTGTAGTGACAAATTGTCACACATTACTTTTCCTTGTAAAAACTTGAAAGGATACAGCTGTGCAAATTTGCTTATTTTGTGAATTAAAAAGAAAACTTTAAAAATATCAGTCATGTACATATGAGATCATTGATATTTCTTCAGCTAAATAATGTGTCAAATCTTATTTTTCTCGTCTGCCCAAAATGAAATGCACTGCACATTCAGGCCTGGCCTGGCCCAATATAACTTCTCTTTGAGTGCCGAATAAACAGATCAACTCAGCTGGAAACGATCAGGATTTCATTTCCAGGTTTTTGACAAAACTGGGAATTAAAAAATTTCGCGGAAGAAAATAAAACCTTTCATCTCTCTCCCCTCCTACTCTTCGTTATTTCTGCCATCTGTCTGTAGGCGATGGCGATACAATCTCTGCTGCGTGAAATCTTGGTTTTCAAACTCCCAGCAAGATCGATTTAACCTAAGAACTCTTGATCCGTCGTCTGTCTGAAGGATTTTGAAAGGTATGGCATTTTCCCCGTTTTATTCAGTAAATTCTAGCTTTTGTTTGCCGGAATCCGAGCTACAGAGCTGATTTTCAGCAATGTCGCTATTAGTTGTTAATTGTTGTTCTTTATTTTTGTGTTGCCGCACTTTTGTTAAGCCCTAATCTTATGTAAAGAGTGAAAAACCGAAATTTTGTGATGGAAGTTTAGCCTGGTGAAATTAGAAGCAGGACACTGCAATCTTGAGCTGTGTAATACTTTTATTTCTGAGTTTTTTCGGTTAGATTCATCAGATCATGCCAATTTAGAAACATTTTAAAGTTTTTTTAGACCAATCTAATGTTTTGCTTCTTTGTTATCACTCTATTACTCAGTAATAAATAAAAGAACTTAATGTCAGACGAAGCATCAATCTCACACATGGAGATCGACTCCACTCCACCTCCAAACACCGCAAAACTCGAGAAATTCTGCAAAGACGCGGCTCCTTAGTCTTCATCGGGCAGATGTTCTATCAACGTCTGATCCACATGGCAGAAGATGAGGTCAAGTTCCACAACACGGGCCCCGTACATCCTCTGACGCGCCAGCCTGTCGCCGACCGAAAGCGGTTCGGCGGAGTCAAGTTCGGCGAGATGGAGCGAGATTGCCTGTTGGCTCACGGAGCCGCCTCCAATCTGCACAGTAGGTTGTTTACTCTGAGCGACTTTTCGCAGATTCATATATGCTGGAATTGTAAGAGAGCGACTAATGTGGTGACGAGGCCGCTTCCGGGCGGGACCAAGTTGCGGGGCGCGTATTGTGGGTTTTGTGAGTCGGGTGAGAGTATTGTGAGGGTGAATGTGCCGTATGGGGCGAAACTGTTGTATCAGGAGCTGTTTAGCATGGGGATTAGTTTGAAATTTGAGACTGAGTTGTGTTAGATGGGGGTTGATAGGTTGTGTGAATTGAGTAGTGGGGTATATGTGTGGTGTGTTGTGAATCGTTTGATGGTTTGCTGATGTTTACGACTGTTGGTTGTAGTATTAGGTGATGTGTATATATGTCCGGTGGCAGGAGTTATTAGTATGTTACTTTTGTGTGTGAACTTATGGAGTAGTACCAGTAGTTATTAGTTTGTTACTTTTGTGTTTTGAACTTGATGATGTAGTACCAGTAATCTTTTATTCTAAGTTTGAATCTTTAGATCTGTTGTAACTTATCTATAAATCTAACTTAGGAAACATCTACTTCATAGTTATTATCTGGAATCTACAATAATTCGTTCAGTGCAGCCGAAAGAGAATCATTTTGAGTGTGCACTGAGGGAAGTATTCATTGAATGTAGACATGTTTGTAATCTAGACATGAATGGGGCAGTGGGGGTATGAACTTTTGTGTTATGCCCTTAATGCAATCCTTCTATCTCCATGCATGGCTTTGGTATCTAAGGATGCAATACTGGCCCACTTAAGCAACTGTTTAATGTAACATAGACAATTTAACAACGGTTGTTTTCATCTAATGGAAGGAATTAATACGATAGTACGAGGTTCTTTTTGAAATATTTAGCATCTAGATGAGTTTGACAAATGCAAAAAGACATGACCTCGAATATTAATGAGATTAGAGGCAGCCGGTATTTGGTTTCATTCCTTCTGAATTTAATCTTGGCTAGGAACACGACTAGGTGCAGTTTGGTTTATGAGTTCGGCATCATTTTCATGTCATGAGAAGATAAGAATTTGTGCTATATTCTCCCTTCTATTATAAATACAGCTATTGAGGTTGTTCTTAAGACAAACTAGCAAGAAATATCAGGGTCCATGAGAGATGAAGCGTGTTATTGTCCCATGGAGTTTCCCTCAAGCACTTCAATGGGATCCAAAATACCACTAAATGTTTGGGGAACATCGAGAGGCGCCTAATATTTTGTAGCATGATAGAGGCTAAAAAATTAGTTGTTCTCTAGAGTTCCTTTCAAATATTTCACGTCTGCTTCATATGCATTATGCATTAGCTAATTGTGAAGTGTTTGGAGGAACTCTAGATGATATATCCAATATCTTATGACATAGTGTTAAATGAGAGAAACGATAATTAAGCTGGTTGTTCTCTAGAGTTCTCTTCAAGCACGTCACGTTGACCTAATGCACTATGCATTAGTTGTAGTGAAGTGTTTGGGGGGACTCTGGATGATACCCAACATTTTCTAATGCAATGAGAATTCGAGGAAAATTAATCAAGCTGGTTGTTCTCTTGAGTTCCCTTAAAGCACTTCACATCGGCCTAAAATGCACTGTGGATTTGCTGTAGTGAAGTGTTTGGGGGAACTCTAGATGATACCCAACATTTTCTGATGTAGTGAGAAATTGAGAAATAATAATTTAGTTAGTTGTTCTCTAGAATTCCTTTCAAGCACTTCACATTCTCTATGCATTATGCATTTGCTATAGTGAAGTGTTTGGAGGAACTCTGGATGATAGCCAACATTTCTAATACAGTGAGGATTCAAGGAACGATAATTAAGCTGGCTGTTCTCTGGAGTTCCCTTTAAGCACTTCACACTGGCCTAAGATGCACTACGCGTTGTCTATAGTGAAGTGTTTGGGGGAACTCTGGATGATACCCAACATATTCTGATGCAAGAAACGACATTAAATTGGTTGTTCTCGAGAGTTCTCTTCGATCACTTCAGATGAGGCTAAAATACAATATGCGTTGGCAATATTGAATATTTTGTGGGGACTCAAGATTATATTCAACATTTTACGATGCAATTATAATTCGGGGAACAATAAATATGTTGGTTGTTCTCTAGACTTCCTTTGAACCATTTCACATTTGACCAAAAATGCATATGCAATCGTTGTAGTGAAATGAAGTGTTTGGGGAACTCTAGATTATACCCAATATTTTTTTCACGATGGAATGAGAATTCATAATAACAACAACTATTATTTTGGTTGTTGCCTGGAGTTCCTTTCAAGCATTTCACATTAGCCTAAAATATACTACACATTGGCTACAGTCTGCAGTTATATGTTTGGAGGAACTATAGCTAACAAGCAATCAACATTTTCTTTTGTGGTCAGAAGTCCAAGGATCAATAATTGAGTTACTTCTTCTGTGGATATTTTCCAAATACTTCATGCTAACTAACATGGACTATGCATTTTTTTTCCCGAAATAAAATGGACTACGCATTAGTTATAATGAATTATATGTTGAAATTCAATTACTTTACACTAGCCTAAAATGAATGATGCAGTGGAAGTAGTGAAGGGTTTGGTAAATCCAATTGACTCCCAATATTGATGTAATGTAGCTCAAAGACACAATAAATGTGATGTTCTATGAGGTTTTCTTCAAGCATTATTTCACACAAGGGATAGCTCGCGCTTGTGCGCGATTGTTTAAATTTTTTATTTTAATGTTACTAAATATTTTCACCAAAAAAATGATTATTTAACACATAATCATAATAAATTTACACAACGTTTATAAAGCAAAATCCATCATAAATTGATACAATAAAAATTAACTAAAAGTACAAAATTAGATAGTCTTTTTTTCATCTGGTGTGAATAAAAAATGTAATTTTCAAATGACAAAACATGGTGTACCAATAAATATTTGATTTAAAGATTGAAAGAAAATAGTGTAACATAAGGGGCCATTACCAAGCATAAAGTTATTAAGTTATGTATGATACACCATATTTAGAACGCACCATGAGCAATTGTTATCCAATGAGATATGGAATAAATGATAGATCAAAGGGCTACTAAATCTTGGATGACATGGAAGCCTTCTATGTTGTCACTTTAGCTAAGTCTCATTATAATTATATTTGACCACTGGATAATTATCAAACGGTTTAGAAAAGAAGGGTGATGCGCAGACACTGATTAGCACTGTACAAAAAAAAAATTTGGGGGGGAGGGGGGAGGGGGGTAATGCATAAAAATACATGTATTTCAAAAACAATTCACTAAAGCATGTTGAAATATTAACTTAATATTAGTATTTATTATTTAATGTTATTTTAAATATAATAATTTGTATGGTCATTAGTGGGGGTTAGAATTAGAGTGAATAATGAAGTTAGTGGGCATTGATGAGAGTTAATGTTATTTAGTGGGTAGATAGGGAGTTTTATGTTTATGTTCAATATATTAGAGAAAATAAAAGGTCACCATGTATGCTATATAAACATGGTTATGTTGTATTGTCAAAATATAAAAGAGAAATTGTATAATAGAGATAATCCACTAATCAATAAAATAAAGTTAGAGAGTTTGTTTTTCTAAATAATATCATTTTTTCTTCTATCAAAGTGGTACCAGAGCCATGGTGAACACGACGACTGGACAATCGAGTTTTCCTCGTTTTACGAAGATAAACTACGAGAATTGGAGTATCCAATTGAAGACGCTTCTCGGATTGGAGGATCTATGGGAAATAGTGAAGACCGGTGGTGACGAACCGGATCCAACTCCAACGAAAGGCGTAGCATTGAAGTCGTTGAAAGAAAGTCGTAAGAAGGATAAGAAGGTGCTCTACTACCTCTACCAAGCGGTCGATGAATCCGCTTTCGAAAAAATAGCCGGTGCACAAAATTCAAAGGAGGCATGAAAAATTCTCCAAACGGATTACAAAGGAGCCGAGCGAGTGAAGCAAGTTCGCCTACAAACGCTTCGAGGAGAACTCGAGGCGATGAAGATGAAGGAGTCGGAGGGAGTTTCCGACTATATTACGAGAGTTATTACCGTTGTCAGTCAAATCAAGAGTAATGGTGAGACTCTAAGTGACGGACGAATTGTGGAGAAAAATTTTCGGTCTTTGACCGACGAATTCGAAAATGTTGTGTGCGCGATTGAGGAGTCAAAAGATTTGGACGAAGTGACGGTGGATGAGTTGACGGGCTCATTGGAAGCTCACGAAGCGAGAAAAAAGAAAAAGAAGCAAGAGAAGTTGGAGGAAGCACTCCAAGCGAAGGTATCGATATCCGGTGACAAGAGAAATAGAGGTCAACAATTGCGTGATCGAGGGCGTGGTCGTGGCTATAGTCGTGGTCGTGAAGGAGGAAATGAAGAGAAAAAGTGGGAAGAACGAGGTTCTAATTTCCGTGGCGGTCGTGGACGAGGTAGACGAGGCGGATTTAACAAATCCGATAAAAGGTGTTACGAATATGACAAGTATGGTCACTAAGCGGCGGAATGTAAAAGAGATGTAAAATGCTATAATTGTGACAAATTCGGTCATTATGCATTCGAGTGTCGAAATAAGAAGGTTGAGGAAATTTCGTGAATTGAGAAAACGAAAGTAAAGATGTGGTGTTATTGGAGTGGAAAGAGGTCGATCCGGAGAAAAGTTGCATGTGGTATTTGTACACGGGCGCGAGTAATCACATGTGCGCTTACAAGAGTATGTTTGTTGAGATGGATGAGAATGTGAACGGAAATGTATCTTTTGGTGATGCGTCAAAAGTGAAGGTGAAAGGTGAAGGAAAAATTTTGGTTCAATTGAAAGATGATAGTCAACAGTGTATCTCTAATGTGTATTATGTTCCGGATATGAGAAGTAATATTTTGAGTCTCGGGCAATTATTGGAGAAGAGCTATTCTGTTTACATGATGGATAAAAGTCTCTACTTACGCGATAATAATAATAAGTTGCTTGCCCATGTGGAGATGGCGAAAAATCGAATATTCTTATTGAACATAAAGAATGTTCGAGCGACGTGTTTGAAGGCATGTGTGGGTGACGAATCTTGGCTATGTCATCTTCGGTTCGGGCATCTCAATTTTGGAGGACTCAAACAATTGGCGAGCAAAGGGTTGGTGGATGGTTTACCGCGTATTGACTCCCCGACAAATTTTGTGAAGGTTGTGTGTTCGGCAAACACCCCCGAAATATTTTTCCAAAAGAAGCAAGCTATCGTGCAAGCAAACCGCTAGAGTTGGTACATACCGATATTTGTGGGCCCCATCAAACCGATGTCATTGGGTGAGCGTCATTATTTTATTACTTTCATTGATGATTTCTCACGAAAAATATGGGTTTATTTTCTCAAAGAAAAATCCGAGACTTTTGGTGTTTTCAAGAAATTCAAGGCGCTTGACGAGAAAGAAATTGACAATTTTATCAAGGCGTTGAGATCGGATCGAGGCGGTGCATTTAGGTCATCTGCTTTTGATACATTTTGCGAAGAAAATGGCATATGACGTAATTTGACGGCGCCTTACTCACCTCAACAAAATGGTGTGGCGGAACGGATGAACCGGACTATTCTCGACATGGTTCGGAGTATGCTCAAAAGCAAGAACTTACCTAAAGAGTTTTGGGCGGAAGCGGTAAATTGTGTGGTTTATTTGCCAAACCGATGTTCAACGGTAAGCGTGGAAGATATGACTCCGCATGAGACTTGATATGGTCGAAAACCCTCGGTGTCTCATTTCAAGGTGTTCGGAAGTGTTGCTTATTCCCATATTCCGGATCAAAAACGTGTCAAGCTTGATGACAAAAGTATGAAACTTATCTTCATCGGTTATGATGGTAAATCCAAGGCGTACAAAATTTATGATCCGATTAGTAAGAAGATACATATTAGTCGTGATGTGCAAGTAGATGAAGAAAGCATGTGGTGTTGGAATACGCAAATGATGATTTTGCATGTAGAAGAAGAGGAGGAGGAAGAAGTCATGGTGCCAATGAATCCGACATTACCACCATTTTCACCAACAAACCCGTTCTCATCTTTACCCGATAACATGATGAGGCGAAACCAGAAGTTTGCGTGATTTGTACGAGACGACAAGTGAGTTGTATTTAATATGTCTTTTGGCGGAATGTCAAAATATTCAATTCGAGCAAGCAATTAATGATAACAAGTGGCCGGCCGCTATGAATGAAGAGATGCATTCAATTGTGAAGAATGATACTTGGGAACTCGTGTCTTTACCCAAGAGTCATAAACCAATTGGTGTGAAGTGGGTTTTCAAGAAAAAGGTAAACGCACAAGGAGAAGTGGAGCGATACAAAGCGAGACTCGTGGCGAAAGGTTACAAGCAACAAGAAAGCGTGGATTATGACGAGGTATTTGTTCCGGTGGCTCGTGTGGCTTCGGTGTGACTTCTCATTTCGTTGGCGGCTCAATCCAAATGGGATATTTATCAAATGGATGTGAAATCGGCATTTTTGAATGGCATTCTTGAAGAAGAGGTATATATCGAGCAACCTCCCGGTTATGTGAAATCGGGAAACGAAAATAAAGTGTTGAGATTAAAGAAGGCGTTGTATGGATTGAAGCAAGCACCTAGAGCATGAAATACAAGAATTGACGCGTATTTTAAGGAGTGCGGATTTGTACAATGTCCATACGAGCACGCGTTATATGTGAAGGTACAAAAAGAAGATATTTTATTTGTGGCTTTATATGTGGATGATTTGATTTGTACGGGTAATAATCGTCATATGGTTGATGATTTTAAGAAAGTTATGACAAGAAAATTTGAAATGACCGATTTGGGACTTATGTTTTATTTTCTCAGTCTTGAAGTGAAGCAAGGCAAGGATGGTATTTTTATTTCACAAGAAGCTCAAAGGAAATTCTTCGAAAATTTAAAATGGAGGATTGCAATCCGGTTAGTACACCGGTAGAAAGTGGTGTGAAATTATCCCGTTTTGATGAAGGCAAGGCGGTTGATGCAAGGTTGTACAAAAGTTTAGTTGGGAGCTTGCGGTATCTTACGTGCATAAGGCCGGATATTTTGTATGGTGTCGGCTTGATAAGCCGGTACATGGAGGAACCTAAATCGACACATTGGAAGGCGATAAAACAAATTCTTCGTTACATCCGAGGTACATCTCATGGATTATTATATTCTCATACTAATAATTTTACTCTCCATGGATATTCTGATAGGGATTGGGGAGGAGATGTGGATGATAGAAAGAGTACTTCGGGTTTTATATTTTATATTGGTGATACGGCTTTTACGTGACTTTCCAAGAAACAACCGATTGTGACACTATCGACACGTGAGGCGGAATACGTGGCGGCATCATCATGTGTGTGCCATGCAATATGGCTAAGAAGGTTGTTAGGCAAGATGCATTTAATTCAAGTTGGAGCAATGAAAATTTATGTTGATAACAAGTCGACAATTGAGTTAGCGAAAAATCTCATTCATCATGAGAGGAGTAAACATATTGATGTGCGATTTCATTTTATTTGAGAGTATGTGAAAAAGGGCGAAGTGGAGTTAATTCATGTGACGAGTAAAGAACAAGTAACCGACATCTTCACCAAACATCTTACGGTGGAACTTTTCGAGAAGCTCAAGAATCTCCTTGGCGTGACGGAATAAAATATTAAGTTTAGAGGGGAGGGTGTTGAAATATTAAACTTAATATTAGTATTTATTATTTAATGTTATTTTAAATATAATAATTTGTATGGTCATTAGTGGGGGTTAGAATAGGGAATAATGAAGTTAGTGGGTATTGATGAGAGTTAATGCTATTTAGTGGGTAGATAGAGAGTTTTATGTCTAGGTTCAATCTATTAGAGAAAATAAAAGGTCACCATGTATGCTATATAAATATAGTTATGTTGTAGTGTCAAAATATATAAGAAAAATTGTGTAATAGAGATAATCCACTAATCAATAAAATAAAGTTAGAGAGTTTGTTTTTCTAAATAATATCATTTTTTCTTCTATCAAAGCACTACTGATATATGCTACTCCGTCAAAACCTTTGGAGAGCCATGTCCCCCCCGCCCCCTCCCTATTAAGCTTTGTCCCTGGTGACGCGGCTCCTTTAAGTGAAAGTATGGTAGATAATGGATTTTTAGGATAATAATAATAATAATAATAATAATAATAATAATAATAATTTTTGGGTTATTTTACTCTTTTAACTTTTTGCTTCTTAGATATTAAATAGAATTTTGAGCTTTGTATGGGTATGGTTGAAAAATATATAACATTGGGAGAGAAGAATCAGAAGACGAGTGGCCCATGTGTGAGTAAAGTTTTGCTCACTTTAAACATTTAAATTATACAATAGACTCGGTCTAAGTGAATCAACTATCATAAGAGTAATATTGTGTACGTGAACCGGTCATATACATATAAAAACGTTATTTGTTCACATTGCACTTGCGCGCATGATTATTAAAAAGAGCAGCCACGTGTCCAAATAGAGAATTTAGAGTTTGTTTCTCAAAATGTTAGAAATACCTATTGGGGAGGCAGGCACTTGGTAATTGATATTCTCAAGGGTATATCTTTGAGCCCGTGCACATGGCCTGATTGCCTAAGGAAAAAAGTGAAATTCATGTATATCAATCTCTCTTATATAAGCCGTTAGATCAAAATCTAAAGGATGACAATTAAAAAGCTGACGTGGCATATTATGGTAAAAGTACTGTAGATAAATGGCTTTAGGATTATATATATTAATATAAATATAAATTTGATATGCAAAAACAATGAAGAAAAACATTTGTTTCTGGATGGATGAATTTCTTTTCAATATGATGTATGTTCTGTTGCTAATTTCGAATCTAGTATAATTTAAAAGAAGGATAAAAAAATATATTTGGACTTGATGAATTTTAAGCTTATTTATTTATTTACTATTTTGATATGATAGCACTTGGGTCCTTTTACCTCCATTATGCACAGGCCCATTCAATCTCATAGTTAACTCGTAACGCAATCATCCAATTCCCTTTTTTAAGGGCCTGCTTGGAGTAGAGAATTACAAGTGGAATTTGGATTACGAAATCGGGCAAACCTCTTATTCCCTGTTTGGTAGGTTCATGCAACTGGAATTATGTATTTCCAGAACCTCTTCTTTGTATATAGAATTATAGATGCGGCAAAATAAAATTAGCAAAAAAGCTGGAGCGCCAAATGCCCACAAAAAATCAATGAGGCTCTCATGGATTTCTCTCCCCTTCAATGTGAATTTTATTTTTCCTCTTGTTTATATAATTATGCTTAAATTGAAACGGAATGCCTAATTCGTGAGAAAAAACAGAGATTAGTGATGCCTTTTGAGGTTGATTGATGATTTGTGAGGGCTAATTCCTCGGATTAAAATAGGCTTAAGCTTAATGATGTTTTTTTAGGGTTAACTGATGCCTCTTGACTCTTGAGGGTTAATTTTTGAGATAAAAATAGGATTTATTGATGCTTTTTAATAGCGATAACTTTGGGGATTCATTCTTGAGATGAAAATAGGACTTATTGCTACATTTCGAGAGTTAATTGATACCTTCTGAGAGTTAATTCATATGATAAAAATGTAAATTTGATATTTAGGTTTAATACCAGGGGAAATTTGTATCATATACATGTTAATTTTTATGATGGATGTTAATATTCCTGTTAATATTCATATGATATGGTAAGTTATGTTTACATTAATGTGTTCTATTTTATTTTGTTGTTCTTATTTAGATAATTTTGGTCATCATTATTGTTTCACTATTGTTCATAATATGATAATATCTGAAAATAAGTTGCGAGAATAGAATATACTATGCCTACTTCCCTACTGCTCAAGAGGGGTATTATCTGATTTTTATTTCTTTTTTAGTTTAATACATTGATCTTAATTCATATCTTTATTCTACTTCCATTTTGCAGAGAGAACTAAGATCCTTTGAGGTGAGGTATAGAAAGAGATGATTAAGGGATAAAAACTATTCATGCTGATAATTATACAAAACATAAAAAACATTTGTAAGTATCCAAATTGAAGGTTAGGAAGTTAAAAGTAAATCTGGTTTTATGCTCTTATTTCATGCAACAGATGTGAGCTCTTCGTTAATACACATTAAAATGTCTGAAGCAACATCTGAAGAATAGCTTGTCGCAGTAACATCTTCCTCTGGAGCAATTAAAATGCCGTGGCCTTAAAATTAGACATTTGAGCTGCTAGTGGAACGTAGAAAATATTTTTCATTTTCTGTCTAATTTGTAGTCATGTTTCCATATTATCTTTTTTTGGGTCGATATATTTACAATGTAACATGCTTTAGCTTTTTTTTATAATTTATTAGAAGGCTTTGAAATGCAAGAAGACTATTATTGCAAGATTTATTATTTGATTCAATTATATTTTCATCGTTTGTTACTTTTGATTATGTTTTATAGACTATTTTGTAATTGTCAATCTTAATCAAACAATTATTTAAATATCTATAACCATCTCCATATTGATAATAGCAAATTCTAGAAATTTCAACCAAACAAACATAGAAATATATTTTCCAGCATCTTGTAATTCAAACATCCAGACAAATCATGGAATTAGCTTATTCTTCCACTTTTTGCTTCCTTATCTTGTAATCTGGTTCCATTCTACTAATTCCAATTGCCAAACGGCCTTCATATTATGTTTTCATGAAAAAAAATTGTTGGTTAAGGAAAGATTATGTCTTGCGAAAATTTTCTAATGGTATCAATTTGATATTCTGAAGTGACTTCACACTCAAATGTCAAATTACAAAAACGAATTATTTGTACACAAATACATACAAAATTTGAGGATCTAATGAATCACATCCAAATTTCGAATTTTGTATATTGCATTGTAATAAATAGTATATATAATTGGTAAACAGTATGTAAAGAAAAAAAACAGTATATGTCATACATGTTAAAAAGAAAAGAAATAAAAGATGGTACTAAATAAAAGAAAATATTGGCACCAACCTTGTGATATATGCTCATGCTTATTGATGGTACTTTCATGAAAATATTGGAGCTTGGCTATTATTATGCTTTATTAATGTGTGATTACTTCAACAAGTTTTTTATATTTTTCCTTCAAAAAAAAAAGTTTTTTTTATATTTAGTTGGATTCTTAAACTATACTCAGTTTTCTAATGATAAATTACACTCCCTTATGATTGAAATAATTAAACTGCCATAAAATCGTTAAATATCACATTAATTTGGGATATTGGAGAAAATTAAGTTAAAGTAAATTTAAATTTATAAAATAAAAAATGAAATATAAATAATGATAAGGTGTCTCTTCTACAGTGCTAACGTGATATGCTTCTCCACCAAGGACAGTTTTCCAAAAAAAAAATTACATTGTTGTTAAATTTTCTAAAATAAATATAATTTTAAAAAATTAACAAACTAATGAATTTTTGGGCTTGATTGCTTTTAATATTGAGATATCTTGAGGTTACTTCTGGATATAAGTAGACGTGGCAAATGGGTGGGTCGGGTCATTTGGGTCTCGGGGTTTTGGGTCGTTCGGGTTCCGGGTATTTTGGGTTTCGGATCGTTCGGATTCCGGATATTTCGGGACTCGGGTCATTTGGGTTCTGATCGGGTCGGGTTTCGGGTCGTTGACTTGTCAATATTTTCGGGTCGGGTCAGGTTAGATTTTGTCAGCTCTAGTTACGCACTGTGTTTAACTTGTGATGAAAAATCTTTGATTAAATAAATATCTATCTATTTTCAATTTTGCGCAAGTAAAAAGAGGCCGATGAGCTCAAAAGTCTCAAATAGAATTTTATATCTTAGAAATTAATATAATTAATATATTATTTTCTAAAATAATATATTGACATTATAAGAAAGAGAATAAGATATTATAAAGTAATATATAATACTAGCATAAAAGTGAAATCAACAGGTGTATGATCATTAATTTATTATATGCAAGTTCAGGTTATTCAGGTTTGGGTTATTCGGGTTTCGGGTCAATCGGGTTTTGGGTCGTTCGGGTTTTGGGTCTTTCAGGTCTTGGGTCGTTCGGGTCTCGGGTCATTTGGGTTTCGGGTCATTCGGGTTTCGGGACGTTCGGATCTCGGGTCGTTCGGGTTTCGGATATTCCGGGTCTCGGGTCGTTTGGGTTCGGGTCGGGTCAGGTTTCGGGTCATTGATTTGTCAACATTTTCGGGTCGGGTCGGGTCTGATTTTGCCACCTCTAGATATAAGAGGGGTTTATGCAAATAATTTTTTTGAAGAAACAAAGAAGAGACATAAAAGTGATATTTTTCTAAGAGACCTGATATATCAAGATAAACTGTAACACGTCTAAATCACGATGACAATATATATAGATAATAAACAGTGTATAAAATTGAAAAACAGTATATATATATATATATATATATATATATATATATATATATATATATATAATTCATTTTTTGTAACAGTATATACGTAAACAGTAAAAACAGTATATAGAAAACAAAATAGTATATTAAAAAGCGGTAAAATAATTTATACAAATTTCAAAAGTAATACATAAAAAATAATAATATGTCTAAAACATTGAAAAAAATATATAGAAAAAAGTATATTTAAAAGCGAACAAAACGGTGTATATACAGTCCGTCGTGATTTGGGCGTGCTGCAGTACGTCGTGATATCATATTTTTTTTTAATACATACATATGATCATTCTTTACATGGGCATATAACATTTTTCTTTTCCCGGGAGGCATGAATAATTCGCTAGGTCATTTTTCATCTGAAAGTTTTTCTCAAGTAAATAAGTTTGCTAAGTCCAAAAAAATTGCCATATTTTAAATTTAACAAATTTATGCATGTCACAATTATTATAACAGAATTAGTTCAAGTATATACAGTTTTTATACATATGTAAATCGCTCTTACGTTTTTGCTTAATGAATTAGCTACATTTTGCTTAGTTGCATTCAAAAAACAACATCTTAATTTTTCAGCAAGCGCCACAGCCAATCCAGCGGCAATAACGGAAAATTTTATTTTTTGTTGAATGGAGAGTTTCATAATTGAACAGAGAAATTCGTCCATATTTTTGTATCAGCCATACCATATGGCTGATATAATCAATGCATGGTGCATGAAAAAAAATTGATACAAAAAGAAAAAATAACACGCACAAAATTTGTGAAATTGGGTTTTTCATGAAAATGTTGAGGGTAGAAGACGGGTATATATCAGCCATACCATACGGCAGATATAATCAATGCATGGTGCATGAAAAAAACTTGATACAAAAAGAAAAAATAACACGCACAAAATTTGTGAAATTGGGTTTTTCATGAAAATGTTGAGGGTAGAAGACGGGTATATATGTTATATTATGTGCTCACTTAGAGTCCTTCAGTATGATATAAATATTTAAGTTCCATCAGTTCTATTCAATTGGGTCAGCTATTTGGGAAATTAAAATTGTCACAAAATGGCTCTGTCATTTTAATTTGTGATATTAGAGAAAATCAAGTGATCATAAATTGAAGTTATAACAAGATACTGATTGACAAAATGCATAAGGATATGTTACAACATATAGTACCGTAAGCTTCCAATGAAGTTTAAAAATTTCTATCCATTAGAGTGTTGTGCAGAAATCAATCCATTTAAATATGGTATGCTACAAGTGAATATTTGAGACCTGACTCGGCAAAGAGGCAGAGGACCCAACGAAATGCTGAGATCAAACTCTGCACTCCCGACTGGCGAGTCATGCTGCTCGTGGCGGTTGTCGGACTCCTCACGGCCAACGCCATGGTTCTTGCTTCGGCTACGGAGAAGCACACTCTCGCCATCGTGGCCGTCACGCTCTTCATCCTTGGCCTGGTTTCAGCTCTTTCGTGTCTGTTTTGCAAACGCAACGATGATGACGACGACAATGATCTCCCCACCGGCGACCTCCCTACCGACAACCGCCGGATCTCCAGCGGACTCAGAATCGACCTCCTCAGAAATCCCATTGGTGCCTCTGCACTCAAATACTTTCTAGACGGGTCCAGTTCGTCTCCAGTTCAAGGATTTAATAAAAAAAAGCTTTTTTTCTTCTCTTTTTTTGTTTTTTTTTGTTGGATTATAGAAGCAAAAGTTTGATTTCTTCTTTCCTTTCTTTCTTTCTTTCTTCATGTTTGAGTCCCTGTGAGAGAACTGTAATTAATAAGTTATTTAATGAAATGAAAAATTCACCAAAAAAAACAAAATTTCTATCCATTAGAATCTATTGATTCTAGTTGTATAATTTATTTTCTCCTCCTTAATTAAGGATTACTGGTAATTGTTGTTTGTCTTCCGGAATATGGACTCAATGCGGACTCTAGACCAAATCAAGAGCTATTAGATTAGTTCCTTTCATATTATAGTGTCGCAAACCTTAAGAGGACATTAAGTTGGACACACGTCTGGACTATATATTTCGGATGTTTTTCTGTGACAGTACATAGCATCAAGAGAACGAAAATAACAAAATTATAATAAATTAATTAATAAATGTTACTGAGTTATTTTTCCAAAAAGGGAATGATTGTTTACTCAAAACTTTTTTAATTGTATTTTATTCAAAGAATAAATTAGACCGTTGCAAAGATGCATAAAGAAAATATTTTAAAGGTGAGTATTGAAAGGTGTGTTAATTACACACAATTGATATTTAACTGAAGAAATTTTCAATGTTATGATCAATTGGGTTGTTTTTCAGAGTAATTAGAAAATTTGTTTTATTATTCTTTTATATATGTTTGGTGCAAGCTTGGTTTTAGTGACATAAATTTACTAGTTATTGTTGCAAGTTATATTTATTTTGTCTTTTTCTTAGGTTTAGTATAAAACATGCCAAGGCTAAAGCAAAAAAATAGAAGAAATTCAGTTGAGACTAAAATAAAAGCACATAACTTTTTGAATAGGTATTAGAACATTAGTATTGCTATAAGTTTTTATGCTATCATATTAATTTGCATGCACCCATAGGCGAAACCAGAAATAAATCTCGAGGGGGGGCGGATGTTAAGGCTGATACCCAAGATAAAACAGAGGCAAAAAAAAAAAATATCGCAAATGCCTTATTTATGTAGTTCACTTAGAAATTATGAAGCTTTCTTATAAATTTATTATCTTGTATTTTGCATTATTTAGGTATTCCTTTACAATATATAATTAATTACTAAATTCTTATTACCTATTCATTTACAATATATAATTAATTTACTAAGCTAGTATATGCTAAAGTTAAGTTCTTAGTAGTTATTAACAAAATACTACAATATATAAATATTAAGCTTCTTCATTTCCTCTTTTTCTTTCCCTTTTTCTATTTAAAAAAGATGGTCTGTAATATATAAATAACTCGAACGATTTGTAATTTCTTTTTCTTTTTAATTTATTAATGAAAATCTCAGTGCGGCATTTCGCTTTCTGAAGTTTCGAAAAACAAATACTACAATAAAGTGATTTTTTACTAAGAACTACAAGGTATTTGTGCAACTATATAATATTAGAGAAAATTTTCAAAAAAAAACTATATAATATTAGAGAAATGTCTATATCAAGCTATATTAATTCAGTTCACATATTACTTATTTTGTTACCACATATAATAAAAAAAAATTGTATTTACAGAGGCACAGAGTACTATCAGTTCTCCATGTCAGTTGCTTTTCATTTTGCTTTTCATTTTCCCCTTATATAACCCTCCTTTTCTTTTATTCGTATTACTCCACTCCAAATGAATATCAAGGAACAAAATATATTACTAAGAATTACAATTAATCTCCACAAGGACCCTAAAATAATTTTTTATTTTTATAGGGGGGCCGGACCTCCCCCTAGCCCTAGCCCGCTTGATTCCGCCCCTTGCATGCACACCCAACTGCTGCTATATGATCATGCATGTTGATGTGGAAAAGTCGATGAAGGATACAAGAGATGACAAAGGTATAAGCACCAAACTTGCGATACAGTCTCATACTAAGTGATGCTTTCGTGCTTAACGTGTGATCTTTTTTGATAGAGTGTTTAATGTGTGATCATTTGAGCTCTTCTCAATATATAATTTAAGGTTCATTAACTCTACTAGCATAGTATCATTATACCAATTCAATTAAGTCGGCACAAAATTCTATCATATCATTTTTATAGGTGATATTAGAGAAAACCAAGTGATTATAAATTTAATTAACAAAAAAAACTCGACAATAGACACGACACAATAGATTGATGGATGAATTCAATGGCTGGCAGAGATACAATAGACACGAAACGTAGCGAAAAGATGAAAAGGACGGGCAGGGGTAGAGTGAGATTAAGGAGAAAGAACGACAATCTAAAGATCTAACAGAGTATACAGACACAACTTGTGCCTGAGATACTCTCACAAGATGACTCCTCTCACCGTAAATTATTATCATTATTACAAATATGTGGTGTAATTTATAAGCTAATGAGTTCTTATGTAGTGCCCGAGACTTTTTAAATTAATTACATGATGATTAAATCTAGACCCTTCAAATCAAAAAGGGTATTTTGGGAACTTGGACATTAATAACACAATTAATTAAATAATAACTCAATTCTTTGTTTCTTATTCTGGCCATGTGTTCTCACCTCTCCATACCATCCTAGAACATAAAATATTGTATTCACATTAAAATTTGAACTAAAATGATATATTAATTATTAACATTAATATTTATTTCTACAAAAATGGTGATATTATCAGTAAAAATAGTATATCAGCATCGAATACGGTACATTGATCACGTAAATGATTTATTTACACCGGAAACAATATATTTACACACAAAACAATATATTAACACTAAAATCAGCATGAAAATGTATATTATTACGAAATTGACTTATTGACACTAAATAGTATATTGACACACAAAATAGTATACTCACAATAAAATCGACAAAAAAATACATAATATCATTTAGAAATCTAAATTAACAATAAAACAATAGTATATCAAACACACAAAAACGTATATTATGTTCTAAAAAACATATATATTACTAAAAAATATGTAAAAAACTTTATTAAAACAGAAAAAATTTAGGCATTAGTTTTGAAAACATAGCATTCACTCAATATCCGAAATTGTTTTGAGTAACTAAAATATTATAAAAAAATTGAACTAATTTATACTAAATGAGATAGTTGCACTCAAGTGATATATTGACATTAATATCATACTTATAGAAAAATGACCGTGTTGGCACCAAAAATAGTATATTGACATATAAAATGATATATTAACAATGAAATGAACGAGCCATTGATGGTGAAAATAGTAAAAATAGTATATTATAATTCAAAAAATTACATTATGATTTAAAAACACACATTGACACTCAAAAAGTATGCATGTCACCCCAAAAAGATATATTAACACTAAATATAGTGTAATTAAGACTTTTATTAGCATGTTGAGAGCAAGCCAAACAGACAAATATAAATATGGAAAAATTGGTCAAACTCATATGTCAAAAAAAAGAATAAAAATATATTACATGGCACATAATGATTGAGAAGTGAGAACAAATAGCAACCAAAGATAACCCATAAATATATTGTAAGCACACGGTGTACATAAGTTAGATTCAAAATTATGCTATTACTAGATTAAAAAGATTTAACAGTACAAAAGGCTGTCACTTCATCTCTTGAGCTGTCACATTCTTCCTCAATACCTTTTCCATTCTCATTCACCTTGCCTAAATAATGAAAATTTTAGAAAATTATAACTTTTAAGTATCCCCAGCTGAAAATTGAAGAGTCTTGAAAATTGTTCTGCCACCCTGAAATAAATTTGAGAATTTAAGGAACTAATCAAGATTAAATTTAAGAAATTAAAAGATAAAATTATTATTTTGCCATTAGATATGTATTAAACAGATAAATAGATTCAAAGCATGGGAGACGGATGCCCTATAAATTCGAAATTACCAGGCCTGCCAGTAAAAAAAAGGAAGTGCCAGTTAGAGACGGGTGAGAGCTAACCAGTATTGGTACAAAATCGAGCATTCAAAATAAGGGAAAATAGTGCAATCATACCGTTAGAGAGAGGATAGGAGAGAAATTACGTGTTTCAGTCGAAATTAGGGATCGCAAGAGTGATAATAGATAGAAACGAGAGTAGTGAAAGCTGCAAGAATCGATCATACCTCGAACGAGCAAGGGAAGATCAAAGAACATCGTGACTATTCTAACGGTATAGGGGAGGTTAACCCTAGCGAGAGGAGAAACATCGTCACTGTGGTCGTCGGACGGTTGGAGAAGAAGGTGACTGACGTTAGAGTGATAGGACAGTGAGAGGGAAGAGGAACTGGAGAGCTAGAGGAAAGAGAGAGAAGGGATGAAAGTAACCTTCTGACAGAAATTACATTCTTACCATTTCTTATGATTTCGATAATCAGCGGGACCTGATTTTGACTCTAGAGATACAACAGTAGCCGTCAGATTAACATAAACGCTTTCAATAATAACCATCCAAACACCATTATCATTGTTGGTTGTAAACGGACTGGTTAATAGAACTACGCCGACATTCAAGTTCCTTATATTTTTTACAAAAAAAGAACTCGACATAAAGAAACATAATGGTATTTTATATCTTCAAGTACTGTTAGTTCCCGACCAAAATGATTTCAATATAGGTCATAAGTGAATCTAGTGGCTTCAATTTTTCTTCTGCTCCATGAATGAGAAACGCTATCAATTCTCATCTCCTCTAATTCGTTACATGTCTCTTTTGTACCAAAATTTTAAATAGTTAGTTTCCAAGATCGTTCGTCATGACTACAAAACTAGTTAGTAGATCATGTTCCTTTTGCGTGACAAATCTCACAAGGACATTAAATCACAAAATATGAAAAGTCTTCAATTGGCTTGAAATTCACACGCAGAGCGTTATAACGAAATAAGTCTAAAGTAAACTTGTCTTGTTCTTTCGTTTCGAGTGAGGCTTTGTCGTGCAGCAGCAATGGCGATAATGGCAGGCGCTAGAAGAGCGTTGATAGGCATCCGTTCTTCTTCTTCTTCTTCTCTTCTAGAAGCTTCTTGAAGGACTTTTCTTCTCCTTCTTCCACAGCGAGAAGTTTTTCTAGGGTTTGTCGGCCCAAGCTTCACAGCTCAATATCCAGGAACGAGTGAGTTATTCTTTTATGGCGGAAAGATCAAAATGCAAGTATTCGCACAAATTGTTGAAGTTTAATTAAACATTACTTGCACAAGGAGTGTTTAATTAGCACTCAGTTATACTCAATTTCACCGAATTTGCCTCAAATATTTGCTCAATTGAACAAAACGATAGGAATAATTGGGAATAGTTACAGCCCAATTGAAGATCAAATTTATGAATATTATTAATTAATGAATATAATCATTGAATTACTATTTTTTGGTACTAAATGTTTTCGTTTGTGGTGATAAATGTTTTTTAGGGCACCTGTTGAATTAAGTTGTGTTGAGTCATTAATGCCTCTACTTTCCACTTTTTCTATTGGTCCTATGGCTGCTATGATCTCAATGCATGTTGCATGAAAAAAGCGAAGCGAAGAAAGAATAGGAAGGAAAAAATACCTTTCGCACCAAATTTGTGATATGGGTTCATGCTTAATGAGTGATGCTTTCATGAAAATTTGTGATGTGGGTTCATGCTTATATTATGTGATCACTTGAACCCTTATTGTATACATATTTAATGTTCATCAATAGTTTCATTACCATACCTATTTAATTAAATTGGAACAAAATGGTTCTCTGTCATTATAATTTGTGATATCTGAGAAAATCAAGAAATTATAAATTTAAATGTAACTTGTCAAAGGAGTGAAAAAGTGCATAGAGATACGTTACAACATCTAGTATTGTGAGCTTCCAATAAATTTTAAAATTTTCTCTCCATCTAGAAATCTGATTTTAGAAGCTATTAATTCTAGTGTGATCATTATTTTTTTCTCTTCCTTTATCGAGGATCATTGTTAATTGTTGTTTGTCTCTTTTGTACCTACCAGGAAACAAGAGTCAAACGAGATTCTCGACCGCGGTACATAAACAAGAGCTAGTAGATTAAGTTCCCTGCTTATTATAGTGCCTGACAAATCCTACAATAACATAAGTTGGACTATCTCTGATGTTTTTTCCGTAAGGCATACCATAAGAACACGAGATAAAGAAAATAGTAAAAAAACATAAAATAATAAATGTTAATGATTGGACTTTTCGGGAATGAGAATGATTTTCACCCACAATTTGTTTAATTGTTTTCTATTCAAATAATAAATTAGAGGACTGCTAGATGCATAAAGAGGAAACTTTTTTATACAAATGTAATTGATTGATCAACGTTAGTTACACAACTGATTGATGTTTGACTGAAGACATTTTTCAGTATTAGCTGGTTAATTGGGTTCTTTATCAGAGTAATTAGAAAAATTGGGTTCTTTATCAGAGTAATTAGAAAAAAATGTTATATTACTGTTGTAGAAATATTGGTGCAATCTTGGTTTTAGTGATATACTCCAGTTCAGTTCTAATGGTATCTGTCAAATTTTATTATTGATGTTATTTGTTCTGTTTTTTTCTTAGGTTTGGCATAAAACATATTGCCCCATGTTAAGAGCAAGAAACAGAAATGTTGCTAAGGCTGAAAATAAAAGAACCTCTTTAAATAGATGTTAATATACCTTCAACATAGTCGTTAGTTTAAACTTATACGATAATATAGTATTGTTATGATTTATAATCAGTTGTGTTATACCCCGACTCCAATTTCGACCCGAGGTATAACGGTCGTATACCCTTAAGGATATACGACGCTAAAATTGTACTACACAGCGGAAAAATACAAGGAATAACAAAATCAAGTATCTAATATTTTAATTACATTTAATTATTTTTATATTTATTTTATTTTCTTGATATTTGACGACACTCAACCCAATGCATCCGCCTAATAACTGAACCTGAAATCTGAGAGAAGGGAAAAAGGGGGGGTGAGCATAAAACTCAGTAAGGGTATGCTCCGCATATATTAAAAATAATATTAATTTTAGTAAATAAATATTTCAATAAATCATAATAAATATAAATATAGCTAAAATTCTTTTATATTGGGATATCGATTTCTCATTCCACTTCCACGCACACACATTAGATCATGCTCCGTGGCATCGAGTACATGCACAGATACAAGTCTTTCCGAGCTCGTTATTGGGTGAATCGGCGGCCCTAGCTTCCACCTACTAAGTACGGCCTATCACTTTGATCATAATCAGCGCCATTGGCTTCCACCTATTAAGTACGGCTGGATTGACCTTAACTATTTCACTTTTCATATCTCATTTCATATCCCATAAAAATAGTTTTTCTCAAAATATATTATAGTATTTTATTTTTCACAAATAGTAAAATATTTCGAGTGAGCTACATATGCTCTAATCATTTTAAAATATTATTTACAATATAAAAATAATTAAAATGGATATATGAGAGCAAAATCTCTTATTTTGATATGAAATATGACTTAATTAGACTGACGCTTCGATTCACATTTGACATTCGTCTCTTGAAATAGGAATTCTAGAAATTATAGATCTCGCACATCCTCACAGAAATCTAAGATCTAAATATGATTACCTAACAAAATAAATGCCTCTTTTTAAATAAATTTGAAGAGAAATTATGATCAGCGAAAGAATTGGAATGTTAAGATGGTGATCATTACCAGAGTAAGAAATAAAATAGATGGATGCGTGATCATAAGCTCTGGTTAGTTCTGTTTCGATTGAACCAACCCATCTTCAATCCACTGGTCCACATGAACCACTACCAACAAGGAAAAGAAAAGTAAACTAGGAGATACATGAAGTCACATGAATGGTTCTGTTTGATGTTTGAAAGAATGGAGAGAATAAAGACGTGATTTGAACAGAAGGCAAATGGAGGATGGTCTAACATAAATCTTGGGTTGGGAGTTTTACCAAATTAAATTCAGTAATTAATTCTCTGCATTTAGTAGGAAATGGAAATCGGTTCATGCACACTCATCCATCAGAAACTGATTTGTGAATTTTCGCATTCAACCCCTTGCTTTAAAATATTTACATATTTCATGTTACTATGAAAATTTCAAAATTTAATATCTTTTCTTACAAAAATCCAAAAATTAGAGATTTTAGTTTCTAAATACTTATTTAAAAATATAAAGTTTCATAAAATACTTTTTTGAAGAAAATAAATAAATTTATAATTTATAAAATTACGAAAATAATCTTTAAAAAAATTTCGGGTTATAACAAGTTGTCCATATTAACAATGTATAACTTAAGCAACTTATAGGTGTTTTTGCATTTGACAAAGTTTGTTTTCATTACAATTTCACAAAACGAAAGTTCGTAAGAACACATAAGTAAAAAAGTTAGTTTTCATTGAAAGAGGAACACATAAGTATCTAGTAACAAATTAAAAAGGGAAAATATGTTGTGATCCTGAGATTCCTCCCAAGAGTGGCGATTGAGTCATGCTGACATAAGCAGGTGGTAAGCAATAATGGCACGTGATGATTTAGTTCGAGTTTGCTGCTGATAATTGAAAATGTAGGTGGTTTACGATTTTCAAGGTGGTTCTGTATTTTAATCACATCATTTCATTGAATTGACATGTATCAGTATAGCATATTGACCTTATGTAAAGTCACATCAAATTTAATATATTTATTGTAGGTAATGATAATTTTTAAAGATAAATCGAATTGTTATTTATTCACTAAGTATGACGGATTATTGATGATAAGTACTGCACTTGCCAGTAACAATTATATATCAACTATGTACAAAATAACACCAAGTGATAATTCAATCGTTGCTTAATAAAATATTCCATACAATTTACATTAAAAATAAAATTCATACACTCTATTTTCTACAAATATATTCTTCATGAAAAATAAAATTTCCATAACATCAAAATTTTCTCGAGCTAAATTATGCAAACATCCAAATCTTCTTTCTTGTGTTAAAACCTGCAAATGAAGTAATTCATATAAAAATCAAATAATTCATGAATAAATATTTTTTATCAACAAATTTAAGGTAATAAGGACACAAAAAATAACATTAAAAAAAGGAAACAAATAGAAAAAAGTAATTTTGAAATATTTTTTAAAATATGAATATAAAATATAAATATAATCTATTACCATTTTAAATAATAAAAAATGATTTTAATTTTGAATTTTCTTAATAAAAAAAGATGCTAGACATGGTTCAATTATTGCTGGTAATTAAGCCAAAAATAAATAAAAACTGAATAAAGCAAAAAAATATGAATATAAATAAAAAAGAAATGAATTTTAATGAACAAACCACATATTATCCAACTAACCATATAAAAAAATAATTTTAGTAAATAACCCACATAATTTTAAGCCGACAATTAAAATAACTTTTTTTTTTAAATAGCACATTGCCGTTGATGATAACAAATTATTGCTGTTAATTGAGCAAAAAAAAAAACAAACAACCATAACAAATTTGAAAAATAAATAAATTAGATGGGAAAATAAATATAAATAGAAAAATAGAAAAATAGCAAAATATAAAAATATAAAAATAAATAAAATATAAAAATAACAAATAAACTAGCAAAAAAAATGATGGGAAAATAAATAGAAAAAATAAAATAGACTCACCATTTACAAATCCAACTAAATACACTCACCACTTATAAATGACCATAGTATGTCGCACTCCTTACCAGTAACTACTAAAAAACTGCACATAAGAGGAAACAAATTTTAAAATTGAATAAAATTTAAAAGTAAAAAATAAAATTATAAATAAATACAAAAAAACACATATAAAAGTATAAAGAACAAAACATAAATGAATAACAAATAAATACGAAAAGCACAAATAGAAAAATAACAAAACATAAAAATTAATAAAAGCCGAAAAACATAAAATACTAATTAAAAGAAAGAATGTAATAAAATTAAGGGAAATTGTTTTGTGACACAAGATGCCCCCCCCCCCCCCCCCCCCCCTCCCCCCAAAAAAAAAAAACCTCTTGCTGAGTCATCATTTTTGTCAGATGTGGTAAGCGGGACTCATTTTCAGATAAGACCGGAATTGTGGGGCAAGGATGGTTTTGAGCCAATCAAGATAGTTTATAGGTGGTACATAGCCTATAGAAGATATGATGATACACTTAGTTTATAGGTGGTAAATAGCATGCCGTGCAAAGTGTACTCAATTTTTGAAAGAGCTACTTGTCTCCTAAACATCCCCTCCATAGTCCCCATACACATTGACAAATGGGCCCATTTAACAATCTTTTCATTAAATTAATTCAAAAAACGTGGACCCCATTTATCAATGACAATTTATGCATCAAGGAGATGGTGCAGTTGGGGATGTGTATATGAGACCTCAATTGTTTTCCTCAAAAAAAAAAATTAAAAAGTTGTTTCTTTTAATAAAGAAACAGTGATAAAAAATCATGTTCTTATTTCAAAAAATTTCCATCTCTAGATTAATGATGCTTGCGCAGTTAATAAGGAAGATATTATCAATAAATTAAAGTATTTGTGTTTAATTTTATTAAAATATTTTCCTTCATAGTGATAAATAATGTTTTATTGAGTATTAAAAAGTTTGCATGACTAATAATGAAGATCCGTTTTTCATTTGGTTTCCAATAAATTTTGCTGGTAAGCAACACATTTTAAAGTGGTAATTAAGTAATTTTGTATGATAAATATTCGTATTTACTGTTTATTTTTCACAACTATAGTGGGAATTTCAAATTTTCTATTTAATAGTGACAATTATAGTGAACTTCAGCAAATCACTAACAATTCAAATTATATTCATTATTTTTAATCATAACAAAATAAAGAATTACTTCAATTATAAAACAAATAAATTACAAACATGATATTTACAAAACTATGAAAGATTCCATACCATGCATTAAGCTACCTTGTATAGGATCTGCAATAATTAGAAAACAATCCAATTGGTCTATATAGAAATAAAGTAAATATATTTAAACGTACCATCTTTTATACATATTGATAAGCAGGATGTTTGATATACTTGCTTCTTACCATAGTAGTAACTTGTCTTTCTTAATTTTTAGTGTTACATAATCTTCTGGTAAGCAGCATTCTATAAACTTCATCATTATTTTTTTTTTAACATAATGGCATGGTGTGATGGCGTCTGGAAATCAAGTATAATTAAGTGTACACTTATCTGTTTTTACACCAAAATGAAATTTCTTTATGCTGGCAAGAGGATCACTGCATTTTTTTTTATTAATGTTTGATACAGTTGCTTCTTACCATTGTAGTAATATTACAATGATATTAATTATCACTAAATAAGGAAAAAAAAATACAAAAAATCACTCATTCAGAGCCTTCTAAAATCACAAAATACCTCTCAAAATGTATCTGGTATTTTTGTGCTCAAGTTAATTCATAGCTGAATCAATGGTGCTAATTATCTGGTAAGCTGAATCATCAATCAAATTTAATGCTCTTAGAAGTGGGCCTCACAAATTTAATTAATGATAAGTGACACATATGTATAAAATAATGTTCTAACTATTGTGTGTATATGTTCAAGAAATAAAATTCCTAAGAATTATTCACTGGTGATAAGCAAGTGCGCCTGAGTTTATCTCTCCCAATGTAAGTATGTCTTTAATATATGTCAAATATAGTGAATTCAGCTATTGAAGTGGTAAGCACGTACGAAAGTAGTCGTTATTTTTTTTTTCTTTTCAAAATTTTAAAGCAGCAAACAACAATTCATTTTCTTAATTTTTTTACTTGCTCCCCACATCTTTGATTTATTTCCGTACAAGCAATTTGATATATTTATTTCCATACAATCATAAATTAATACCATTTTCCACAATAAAATAACATACATGAAAATTAATATCATAAATTTGAAAATAGTTCCATTTAATGGTAAGTGACACATATGTATAAAATAATGTTCCAATTATTGTGTGTACGTTCAGAATCTGATTAGGGTAAAGAAGGAAGATAAAATAAACAAATTAATCTTTTTTGTTTAATATTTGAAATTATTTTCCTCCATAGTGGTAAGCAATGTTTTTAGTTGTAATTTCGTATTTCTTCCACTCTTGCTGGTAAGTGGCATATAACTTAATTACCAGCTATTAATGACATACTCACCAAAAAAAAATTACCACAACATTTGTCTATAAAACCCTAAGAAATTGAGAAATTAATACACTGCAAAAGATAAAGGAAATTAGTTGCAAATTAATATATTACAAAAAATTAATAATTACCATTTTCAAAAAATGGTAATTAATACACTAAAATTTTTTTATGAAAATGGCAATTATCTGCAAATTATGTGGGAAGAGAAATCCTGAAAATGGTAAGTATCTAAAAAAAATAATTTTCTGAAAATTCTGAAAATGGTAATTATATGAAAATGGTAATTACTTGAAAATGATAATTACACTACAAAAAATAATTAATCTTTAGTGGTGGCGTCGTGGTTCAGATCGCCATCACCATGCGGTGCGTGGTTCATATCGCCTGGAGAGAGAAAAAACGGAAATAATTTCTTTTTTTTTTATTTCTTTTAATGGTAGAGAGAGAAGGTGGGGAGTATATATGACTGGGTTTAAATTTTGAAAAAATTTGTAAAAAAATAGGCGGGATTTCGAAATTAATGGTTCTTACCTGATAATCAAGCATTCCTGACAATTATCACTGTTGTGTCGGAAAAAAAACTGTTGATTTGACAATTAAAAAAATGAAATCCGGATACCAGTTTATCCCGCTTACCACATAGTTTAGGGCGACGTTATGATGACCACATCAAGGGGGTTGAGGGGTAATATAGGGTCTTCATAGAAAGACCCTAAAATTAATACATTTGAAGACTTTTCTTTGATCAACCATGAAAATCCTCTCATCTATGCTCAACTTCAACTCAATAAAAAAAAAAAAACTCAACTTAGATCTTGATAAAAAATGTGTTAATTTCAAGAAATTGACGAATTACCAGTGAGAAGAACTCATGATAGCAGTCACCGGAGAGATTGCCGGCGAGTCATCAAGCCATGCACTATTTCTCTCTCTCTCTCCTCGTGTTTTATGATGGAAGTTGCGGCTAGAAGGTAATTTTTTTCTTGAAATTGTGTTTAGAAGAGAGAGAAAGAGGAAGAAAGGCAATATATATGGTTGTGTTTGATTTGAAAATTTTTGAAAAAAAATGGACGGGATTTCACCTATTACCGGTGGTAATTGGTTTTGCAAAACTTTGAAATTTTTTTAGCGAAATTTTGTTTAATTAGTGTAGAGATTTGTCAAATCGTAGCAGAAAAGTACTGAAACCAGCAGGAGTTTTCAAAAAAAAAAAAAAAAAAAATCTAAAATCGGAATTTGGTTTTGCACTGCTTACTAGTGGTTTGTTGATGGCATCGCCACTAGTGGGGGCATCTTAGGAGATGTATAGATGAACTCAATAAAAAATAGTAAATGGCAAACTGAATTTGTATTATTCAAAAAAAAGAACTAACTGAAATTGTAGATTCCCAAAAAATGGAGCACAAAAGTTTTATTTTCAGTTTCTATATGCTTTTGCGTGATTTACACATTCTTTAAGTTTTTTTATTCAAAAGTTTTTATTTTTTTATTAAAAAAAACATCTTTTAAGAATATTTGGAGTTAAATTCGAATCTATTAATGTTTATAATCATAATCCTAAAGGGTCTTAGCTACTCAGCTCTTTAATCTCTAGCCGTTAGATTTAGATCCGAGGGCTGTTATAAAAGCAGGGTGTTATGTGGGGGCTATGGACCAAATTCATATTGCCTATATGTCAAAACGTCCTGCACCAAAAGGGATAGGTATAATTTCTTTTTTCATTTTAATCTCTTTCTTTCCCTCTCCTCTCTTCTTCACGGTCAGAGTCAGATCTGTTGCCTCTCTTTCTTTCCTCTTTTTCTTCTCTCCATCTTGCCACTGAGGCACTGACTTCGTTGCGCCTATGCTTGGGGATTTAGTCTACTTCTCCTTTCCCGGATTCCTCTTTAATCTCCAACCGTTAGTTTTAGATCCTACTCCTGTTGTGAGAGCGAGGTTATGTGGATTTTTTGAGATAAGAATAGACGCTACTTGGAAATAAGACCACACTTCATGCTTATTCACATAACATCTAAATTGTTGAATTTATTGGCTATAAGGTGTTCAGCAAAATGTTGAAGAGAATAGTCGTTTGTTGGAATGCTTTAATTTCTCATATGAACAATATAAAAATCCAAGAAAATATATAGAGTTCTTCATGAGTGGCCATTGGTATTTGGTGCAAGGAGCGGCAAGTTATTGGAGGAAAGAGGCACTTCAGTTAATGCATGACAAGTTTTCGACAAAATGTCTTACATAACAGTCCTATATTCAACTGTTTAAATTCATCAATTGTATGATATAGGTAGTAATTAGTCAAGAAGAGCCATCGAGTTGTCAGGCGAAGGTAAAATGAAGTTTTAATCTTTTATACCCATGCCGTGCAATAGCTCTAAAGGACACTTAAGTCTATAATTGGTTTATGAAAAGGAAGCAACATAAATAACAGTTAAGGGTCTATAATTTGTTATTTTGGTCCTTGAACTTGAAATATCACATATGTGATATGTTTGTCTAGCTAATGGAGATACTAATTAGCTTCTAAGTTTTATAACTTTTATTTCATTCAGCTTTGTCATAACAGAATGAGGATTTGGGTATATTACTTCAATCATTCAATGCAATTCGTCTATTGAGTTACTTTTTGCTAGAAATTAAGTATGAATTATTGTCTTCTTGAGTGGTGTAGTTAACTAGATTGAATTTAAGTTAGTAAGAAGTAATTATGGTTTAGTTAATTTTCCTTACTTTTATGCTACTTTTTCGTTTATTTGATTAACCAAGGCAACTTTGATGGATGAATTGAGATTGAACTGAGGCAAAATAGGATTAAAATAGAGAGGTAATTGCTTTAATAAGTTTGTCAAAATAGGCAAAATAAGTTTTGTCAAACATAGTTGTATTAGTTGCTCATAGTGAATTTTAATTAAAGCATATCTTACACAACTTTGTATTTTGTTCCTTATTTTTCACATTTTAGTTCATATATTGTTACATCATGTGTTGTTACTTAAATATTAATATATAACTCTTTCATCACTTTCCACAACTTATTCAACTTAGTATATTTTCAATTAATTTTTTAAACAATTTTTTTATTTCTTACTAATTAAATACATCACTATGTTTGACAAGGTATGGCTCATTTAGTTGATATTTGTGTATGATTTTTTTTTTTTTTTACAAAAATGTACGAATGTATAGTTAAGGACTTGAGATCATTTGGATAACGTTAAAATAAGATTTGTTTACTTTTTCATTTCTATTAGAAATATGCAAAAAAGTTAAAATAATTATAAAAAAGTTCATCTTAAATATTTTTATAATTATTTTTAGATATTTTGAAAATCATTCTCTTTTAACGTTAAAAAGAAATAATTGATAGTACTAAACTGGCCCAATGATGAACATAATTTGGTTTAAGTATTAAGGGAATATGTAGTTATTGCTTAAATATATCTCAAATTTTCATAACAAATGCATATGTCGATATTTTCTAACAGATTACCTTAATTATATTTCTGATTTTTATAACATATTACCTTAGTTTTTTTTTTTTTTTTTTAAAGGTATGATTTGCTTACGTTGTATTAATTAAAAAATTGAATTGTTACAAATGAATATTTACACCATGAAATGCTAAAAACTAAAATTAAAGTAAAAAGACGGGAAACCTGCTACAAGTCTACTACTAAGACTAGATAGTAAAACCGGAAAAAATTTATTTGGAGTTAGGTATATTTGGTTCCAAAGCTCATTTTTACTCCGCTCGATTTGAACCAAACTGAGAACTAATTCTTAGTTTGATGAGAGACGATGCCATAAAGCATTTAAGTTACATTTTCTTCTTTTTTTTGGCTTGAAGTATTTTCAAGTAAAAAATAAATCAAGCTGTAATTAGTAGCAAAATTTTGAGCATTGAGATAGCAAATTATATATCTATTAATATATATAATTCTAAAACCACTTTTCTACCATACTTGCTCCACATTATGCCACATCATTGATATTTTTTAAGCCCTTAGATTATGATCTAAGTGCTCATATTTGAGCTAGGACATGACTAATAAAATTGCTCAAAAAGTTCACTCCATTACAAGAAATTATGATATAAACAAAATAGTTTCCATAAAAAAAATATATATGAAAGCAAAAAAATAATCCAAAAATGGAACTTAACAAATAGATGTAACCAATAATAGATTAAAATTTGTGGTGGATCCTATAAATATTGATAGTAACATTTCATTTTTTTTTAATATATAGTCATGACGTACAACATAATCTAAAATAAAAATATTGATTTCTCATTCCATTGTGTCTTATTATTTTTTTTCAATTGATGCTTTTATCTTTAATATAATTCAAAAGTAAAAGAAAGACTATGAGCATTTCGCGCAAAGCGCGTGCATTCCCTTGTGGAAAATAAAACTAAAAGATTCGCAACGTGATGGTTATTATTCCGGTTAAAAGACTGTAAACTCTAAAACCAATTGATGCTTCTATTTTGGATGCAATCCGCCGCACCAACCAATTCATGTTGCTGTTGAAAAAACATGAAGAAATGATATAAAATAAAAAAAAATAATGGGCACCAAATGTGCGTTATATAAGGCTCATACTTAATAAGTGGTGCTTTGATCAAAACTTGGAAGATCCTTGTACAATCAGACACCAGTACCCACCACTATTGCAAACTATCATCCTTCTCCATTGATGCAAGACATATATACTGCTATGACGGTCTTGAATTCCTTCATTAAATTCAGTGGAGTATTTAAGGAAAATACACTATTTTGGAAGCACAATTGGATAGGTCAGAGGTTACAAATATCATTTCCAAACCTATTCTCTTTTGTCGATGATAATGAAGATCTCACAATAAATGATGCTTTTAGTCTACAAGATTGGTCGATGGTTTTCAACTTACCTCTTTCAAATGTCGCGACAAGAGAATTAGACAACCTAATTACTATTTGGAATGACTGGATTAATTCCACACTAACGAGTACAGAGTCTATGGCTGACTGGTCTCTACAATCCAACAGCAAGTTTACAATTGCATCTTTCTATACATTATATTTGCAAACCCAAAATATAAAGTCACTTACAACTATATTTGGAAGCTCCGACTGCCATCTAAATTCGAATATTTATTTGGAGGCTAGTGAGAGATATCTTACCCACTATAGATCAACTTGGCAGAAGGGGTTTCATTTTGCCGAATATATGTCTATTGTGTATGAAGGAGGCTGAATCATGTTTACATTTATTCAAAGATTGCACATTCACAACACAAATCTTCTACTTATTTAGACAATTGAAGCCCTAAAACAAAAAGGGGATCTAGACCTGAGAATTCAATTAGCATCTCATCTTTTTGGATATGGAAGGAAAGATGCATAAGAACATTCAGGGATGAAGCTTTAACTGTGCAAATAATTTCAGAATTAATCAAGGCTGATATCTCTCTCTGGAAGAATCTACTCTAATTTACTTGGCATCAGATTAGGTTACAGCTCAATCCTACATTGCTATTTGCAAAAAATATTTCATTGTACTCTTGCTCTTTTAATTTTTCTTTCATGCTTTCCTTTTTATTTTCATTTTCTGGGCCAATTCTCTTGGCAAATTACTTGTAATTTTATTGTAAGAACCTCTAAATTTAATTTAATATAATTGCATGCTCACATGTTTAACCTGGGATCTATTGTCAAAAAAAACAGTGATGCTTTCATGAAAATATTGAACTTAGACGTCTGACTGTATTGTTAGATTATATAATATGATCACTTGAGTCCATTTTCATGATATATTCTAAGGTCCATCAGTTATACTCAGTATAGTTTCATAACTGTAGCCACTTACTTAAATTGATACAAAATGGTCCCATGTCATTTTAATTTGTGATATTAGAGAAATGAAGTGAATGTAAATTCGAATGCATAAAACAACACGAGAATAACGATGCATAATGGTATATTACATAATCTAGTACTATAATTTTCCAACAAAATTTCATTTCAATCCAAACAAACTTTTATCTTACGAGTTGGAAACTATTGCTTCTAGTTAGATCATTTGACTCTTTTTTTTTGAACCGGCAAAAAAAAAGATTAATTAAGAAAATAACCAATTTTTCAAATTATTTGCGAAGCTAGCCATTTCACTCAACCACCGGGTGAAACTAAGTTAGTTTCGCCCACTAGCTGGGCGAAACATCCATTTTCTTATTTTTCCTACTGAATTAAGCTAAAAAATACTGTTTCGCCCAGTAGCGGGGCGAACCATCTATTTTCTCATTTAAACAATGTTTAAACATGTGTTTTTTTTTTCAATTTAGAGCAAAAAAAAAAAATTATTTTGCCAGTTTAGCCCAGCCATAGGGCGAAACAGTGTTTTTCCGATTTTTGTGGAAAATAAAAAATTACCTGTTTCGCCCAATGAAAAAATAAAACGGCAAGTACAAATAATTTAAAAACTTGACTACTCTCTTAATTAATCTTGTTTTTTTTTTGTCAGTTCAAAAAAAAAGTCAGATAATTTTTTTTTGAAAAATAAAAAATTACCTGTTTCGCCCAATAAAAAAATAAAACGGCAAATTTTGCAAATAATTTAAAAACTTGACTACTCACTTAATTAATCCTTTTTTTTTTTTCTGTCGGTTCAAAAAAAAAGTCAGATAATTTCTCTTTTGTTCTGTGATGTGATCAGGAATTGTCTAATCCACAAGGGCCCAAAGGCCGTAAACATAACGAAACAAGCCTAAACTAAACTCGTCTCTCTCTTTCGTTCCGAGCGAGAAGCTTTGTCGAGCAGCAGCAATGGCGACAATGGGAGGCGCTAGAAGAGCGTTGATGGTCCTCCGTTCTTCTTCTTCTTCTTCTTCTAGAAGCTTCTCGAAGGGATTGTTTTCTTCTTCTTCTTCCACGGCGAGAAGTTTTTCTAGGGTTTGTCGGCCCAAGCTTCGAAGCTCAGTATGCAGGTAGGAGTGAGTTGCTTTTTTATGGCGTAAAGATTAAAATGCGAGTATTCGCACAAATTGTTAAAAGTTCAATCAACCTTTGATTGCACAATGATTGATTTGTTGTCATTTAATTATACTCAATTTCGCTGAATTTGCATCAAATTTGCTCTAATTTGTTCAGTTTAACAAAAATATAGAATAGTTACAGCCTGATTGAAGGCTAAATTGGTGAGTACCATGAATTCATGAATATTTGTGGAATTACTATTTCTTGGTGCTAAATGTGTTTTTAGGGCACCAGTGGAATTGAGTTGTGTTGAGTCATTAATGCCTCTACATAGTATTACTGCTTCAGTTTTACTCACTTCAATGCTCTCTCAAAAGCCGGGAACTTGGGCATGGCTTTCTGAAGGTAAACCCTACAAAATGAGAAATATCATAAATATAAGAAAAACCATGTATAGCCCCTATTTTCTCTATTTATTTCGTAAGCATTCTAAAAAATTTATCATTTCTTCGTTGTCTGTTATTTATAATTTTATACTTGAATAAGTGAGAGAAAAAGGGTCGTTCAGGAACTTTGTTGAAAAGTAAGGAGAAAAAGTTGTTGATGATATTTCTCATTTTAGATGGATATATAATATTTTGAGGTTTCGTTGGGGTATATTTGAATTTTTGTAAAGTTTTTAATGTAGAACTCAAAATGTTATCATGTGAAGTTTTCTGATTTTTTTTATATTAAATTTTTGTTTTATGTTATTTTGTTGCAGGACTTGGGTCGACTCTATAACAGGAAAATTCAGAGCATTTAATTTAAGCATGTTTTTTTTTCATTGTTATTTTGTCTTTTTTATTTTTTTTTATCTTTTTAGTTAGCAATGCTTTCCAATAAGCAACATTTTTTGTCCAAGGACTTCACTTTTTGAAATTTTGTCATTTTTTTAAGTTTAAGCTTTTCACTCTGTCATTGCTGTTGTGAAATAAAAGATGTATGTTATGAATAATTAATGTGGATGTCCATTACTTGGCCCCTAAGCAAAGATAAATTAGGAAATGCTTATAAGGAAGGAGTCATGGCAGGATATTTATTACTGTATATTTTATTGTATTTAGGTTAGATTATTTCCTTTATTGTAATTCTAAATCAGGCAAGAGATTTCTTGGCCAGCACTCACCCTCTACTATATAAAGAGGGCAGTAGCTATTGTATTCTCAATCCACAATTCAATACATAATTCTCCCCTTCCAATTCTCTCTTTTATTATTCTTTTGTTCTTTATTTTATAACAATGTAGGATTTATTGCCTTCGTTTTATTGACTTGAGATGTGTTCTTTTTTTCTCCATTATTTTGAAAATTCTTTTTAAATTATGCTCTTTCCATCACTTAATCATAAAGGCATAAATAGTTCTAAGCATTTTTGTAAATTAGGGAATGAGGTTTGGATAATATTCCAATCATTGTGCACCATGTATATGGTATTATATCCATCTTTTTATACTGTATTAGTATACATGAAATTTTGGTTCAATGAAAATTTTATAGTAAATTTGTTTAAATGGATATTTAAATTTGGGGATTGCAGATGTCCAACTAAATTGCGAATGAGCATGGTTTAAAAGACATTGAGGAAATTTATGTTAACAAAGAATGGAACAATACTTCACTGAATTGGTGTTTAATGATTTAAAATTTTGGGTTTTAAGAGTAAGATTTATTGCCTGATTTTCAATATTTAATCTTCATCCAAAATCCTTCATAATTATTGAACTTTCCTCCCCACAAATGGAAACAATAAAATTAGAGAAATTTGTAAACAAGTTACCATTTTTCTACTCATTAAATAAATCATCTACAATTTCGACAATTCACTCGACACTTTTTACTCAAATAAACAAATACAAGCTTATTAAAGTGGAAATAAAATTTTACGTTTTACCTTAGTGGTTATTTAAAATTAATTGAAGTTAGTCATCAATTTCCTCCAACATCTTATAAGAATAATTTTGATTCCTTTACGCCTATAATATACCCAATTGGCCCATTCACCCATATCATTCGTAAGTTCCTTTTATTATGGATGCATTTTTATACAAGGAGATGCCAAGAAATAAGTGAAATCTTCTCCCCAAGTATGCAATTAATTTAAATTACGCTAGGAGAAGTTGCTCATGCTTTTGAAATTAGGCTCATATATTATTTGTATGAAAGAGCTACATTTGTGTGACGGGTGTCATGCATCTGACGTTTTGAATGTAAGATAAAAGGCATAATATCAATATTTTTCATCTTTTCTTGATTTTGATACGTGTTAAAGTATGCCTGTTTGATTTGAAGTCCCAATTTTGTTGGATGAATAGACAAATGATAAAAGCCTAACTTTGATCCACCTAGAAAGAAGTAATTCCAGCCCATTAGTCTCTACATCTTGTTTTTTATTCTTTTCCACAATTCCACTACCATGCTAGTGCCTAACTCCCTCACATATTTGAATTTTGACGGTACCCTCCATCACTAAATATTGTGAAATCATCAATAAAAAAATTCTGATCCAATTATGATTATAACAATATATATATAAATTAGGTTAAGATTTAGTGTATATATATATATATATATATATATATATATATATATATATATATATATATATATATATATATATATATATATATATATATATATAGTTTATAGGTTAGTCGTGTTGATGCCACATAAACCCTACACAAATTAAAAAAAACATCTACAATTTTCCACAATTCATTTTAACACATTTTACACAAATTACACATTTTCATGGATCCAACCAAAACAAACCATTTACACAACTAATTCCATCAAAAAAAAAACCACTCTCAAAAACCGAATCAATTCAAAGGATTCTGTCTCAAAAACTCCAAATCCTTCAACTGTCTCTCCATAACCTGCTTCGAAACCTTCTTCGGACTCTGAAAATTACTCTTTGCCCCCTCATTAATTTGCTTACTTACATTCCTCACGATATTCTCCACCTCTTTTCCTCCCACCGAAGGAAAAAACCGCGTTGAGAATCGAATTCAAAATTCTAATATCCTCATTTTCTATTGGATCTTGACCAGGCACGGAGCTTGACTGAATTTTCTGGGGGCCAAAAAAAATTATCCCTACTGATTAACACTGTATAAAAATTTTGGAGGGGGGGGGGGGGGGGGCAAATGCATAAAAATACATGTATTTCAAAAAATAATTCACTAGTGCACTACTGATATATACTATTCCGTCAAAATCTTGAGAGGGCCCATGCCCCCCCCCCCCTCCCAGTCCCTATTAAGCTCCGTCCCTAATTTGACCGAAACAACACATGTAAATAGCTTCTAAGGCTTTTTCAACTCGGATTTCCATTGGAATTTGGGGCATTGGGTTATTGGTTTTCGCTCTTTTCTATAAAAAGGATAGGAAATGAAATGTGTTAGTGATATTTTTTTTTTTTGCATGGATAAAATGGGGTTAAACAAGCATTTTTAGAGGCTTTACTACTTTTTGAGCTATATTTTACATGGGATTTGTTTTACATGGAAAATGAATTTAAACAAGAATTTTTAGAGGTTTACTTTACTACCTTTTGAGTTTACTATATTTTACATGAGATTTGCATGAATAAATGGAGTTAAACAAGCATTTTTGTTTTATGTGGGGTTTGTGGTGTAGGATTGTGATTTCTCGCTTAGATTGTGATTTCTCGCTTCTCGCTTCTCGCTTCTCTCTGAACCTAACAGATCTAGCCTCCATTATCGTTCACATCTCGCTAGATTGTAATTTCTCGCTTCTTCGTGAACTCATCATTTCTCATCTCGAAACATCAAAAACAAAGTCTGAATTTCGTGGCAAATTGATTCCTCTTCGAGCACCAATACAGGTTTGATTTTTGTTTGAGTATTTTTTTTTTCTTCAATTTGATTTCTATTTGAAACACTAGATTTTGACAGCAGGGGATAGGGCATGATTTAAGTAATTAAAGGGTTGATTAATTTAGTTAATGCGTTTAGTTAATTTTATTTAATTAATTTTAGTCACTGTATCAAACTAGAGCCAAAGCATTATGTATATTACAATGGGTACCGACCAATTATTCTAAATTGGTAGCACCTCAGCCTTATTAGCCTTTTCCTATTCGAAATTGTCAGTTTAAAATAATTTTAGTTAATCAGAACAAATCATATTCATCATATTCTCAAGGGCATTTTCACAAGTCTGCAAACTTTCACCATTTTTTACTGGAGGATTTTTTTTCATTCAATATGCATGAGCATGAGTAAACAAACATTCAATAATTTCGTTTTCTCTTATTTTGTACTGTTTTTTCTCCACATAATTAAATACATATGATTTAGTAAACAAAATGTATTAAGTTCCATGTGTAATTTGAGTTCTCTTTATGTTTGAACTAGGTTGATGACAACAATGCCAAGAAAGCAACATGATGAATTTGAACTGGCTGTTTTAAAATAGATAATTACTCCACTGGCTTGTAATAATTTCTATTATGTTATTTGTAACGGATTGAATTGATGTTTGTATATGTTAAATTTTAATGTTGGATGTTGTTTATTTAACGATTTGTAGTGTTCGGGTTATTTTTGCAGCGAATAGCGAATAACGAATGTTACAACGGACGACATAGCGTGTGTTATAATTTGTAGCGGATGATATCATTAAGTATAATCAAGAGGCTATATACATTCTTTTGTAAAAGAAGATTGATTGTTTGGCTTATGTTTAATAAAAAACATTGTAATTATATTATTGCTTCATTAAATAAGTTTTAAATTCAAACATCTTACTTTTTATAGTTCAAAAGAGATAATTTAGAATTAAAAAGATATAGCGGAAATAAAATCACAGCGTGCAATGTATAGCCGCCGACACGCAACGTTTCGTGCTCTAGTGACTCTATAGCGCGCTATTTACAACTATGTTATTTATAAAACTAATTTATTTTTATTTTGTTATTTTTATTGATATGTGCTTGATAAATAAAATTATATATTTTTATTTATAATTATGAGAGCAACCTAAGTAGTAAATACTTTATTTCCAAATTGAAAATTTTTATCAAATATAATTTTTCTCAGCTGGTTTTCATTTTTTCTTACCCACTTTTGTATAAATCAAATAATAAATTTCACTTTCCAGCATTTTAGATTGTAACATATCAAACAACACAAAATAATCATAATCTACTAAATTATCTTACTATGAACTCTATTTGTGAGAATCCACTTTCTTTCAAATCAAACATGCCCTGATTGGCAGAATTACTTGGTATCTCGACTATTTCATGAAATGAGATTATTATATATCTTAATCCAGATGGTCCCCCATCAGAATTATTCACGTCAATCTTTCATCAGTAGTATCAAAATCGGACGGCTATTTATTTGGTTAGATTTCCCCTTTTTTATTTACCTTATTTTTTCAGACTCTCCGCCTTCTCTCTCTCACACCGACCTCCTCTCTTTCTCTCACCGCCCCTCTTCACCTCTCTCTCTCTCTCTCTCTCTTCCCTCTCATCTTTCCTCTCTTCCTATCCCCATGAAAGAGGATCCGGCTACGACCCCGCCCGCCCATGGTCTGTGATGAACCTTCGCCAGAGCACGATTTTACCGGAAAGAAGGAACCCTAGGTCTGGCCCGGTAATGGTTACACGAGTGGTGGGGCGAGAGAGGACAATCTGTGAGGATGGTCACTAATATTACAATCGAAGGGTGGAGATAGGATGAATCTGATTGTGGAATATACATAACGAAGAATAAAGAGGAGGGGTCTGCTTGAAATAGGAGGCTTGCGTAGTATGAGAAGAAGTGCGAAAACTCTGCTGCTTATCTCTTTTACAAAGGCAAACTCTGTTTTGTTTTTACTTTTTTCTCTCAATTTGTTCAGAAATTTGCTTAACTTCCCTATATTTTCAACTACCAAAAATTTTCAAGCTTTTCATAATTAATAATTATGTATCTTTTCAATCCTATTCTAGGTGAAAGCATTTGCATATACGGCCAATCACTGATCACCACGTCATCACAAGACTGTACTGTCAGAATATGGGCCTCATACTCGGAAACAAATCACAAATGCTTCGGTAGTCCCTTAGCATGGATACCGCCCTCCGATCAGTTTACTGAAGAAGACATTGTATCTGGCTGTTTATAATAATATTGACATTATCTATTCATCCATGGACAGGTACCACATTGTTCTTCTAAATTTATATCTTTTTTTCATTTAAGCCCTTTTATTTGATTAAAGTTATGACTGTTTAGCACATTGAGAGTATGAAAAAAAATTATAAGATATAGAGATATGGGATAGCAATACAAACTTTTCTAAAGATTTCCTTTTAGTTTCTTACTGGTATAAACTAGCCTTTTATTTTTTTTTATGTTTTAAATTGCGAGGTTAAATTCAGTTTAACTAAGGCCTAATTTGAAAATTTGCATATTCTCAGTTTAAGCGACACGATCAGTGTTGCAAATAGCGGTCCGTAGCGGCACTATAGCGGTTTCCGGAAGCTAAACGCTGCGCGCAGCGGTATCGTTGCGGTGTAGCGTTTTTCGACGATTTAGCGGTGAAGCGGTCCGCAATAGCGGTGTTGCGCGTGTATGTTGCGGTGTAGCTGCTGAATAGCATTTTTGATGGATTTTTTTTTAATAGATAAATATGTTGTATTTTAATATTTTAATATTAATCATATTTTGATTTTGGACATGTAACTTTTGACAAGAACATTTCAAACTTTTATTGTTAATATTTTAATATTAATCATATTTTAGTGTTGCATATTTCTTCTTTTAGATTTTATGGTGCATATATTATGTAATGGTATATAGAAAAAATAATATTTACACATATTATCCGCTATAAAAATATATCTCCGCAATACATGTGCTATACGCTGCGCTATACGCAATTCGCTACATGAAAATCCTAAACGCAACACACCGCTAAACGCTATTTGCAACCTTGGACACGACTATTAAGCATTAGAGCGAAAAGAAGGTGAATTCGGATGTCTGTTTTGGCACTGGACATGCCTCTAAATCTACTCAGGTTTGTTCCTTATTTATTTGACTTAGTTATTTCAATCGGTTTCATTTATGGATTTTGGACCAGGTTTTATTTGATCCTACATGCAAGTGATTTCTGATTAAGCTTCTGGTGGGATAGGGATAAATTGTGTGAGGCAAAATTGCTGAATATGACTCAATATAGACCGGTCCAGCTTCTACATATCCTCTTTCTCCCTTGAGTGCTAACTCTTTTGTAACCTAATAATCCTGAACTAATTTTCCAAAAGATTCTATTCTACTCTTCCCTATTGGTTTTGAGAAATTCAACTAATTCATCTGTAATAGTCTAATTTAAAATTATTTTCGAACTTATTTAGGTGGGAGGATGACCTGAAGTTTTTCATGAAGGGCTGACCTTTCCATCAGACGAACCACCGCCGTAGTCATATTAATAAATTATTTTAGCTGATGGTTTATTAGTAAGAAGTAAAGGAATAATTTAGCTATTTTAGTGGAAGATTTCATAATCCAGTATCAAGGTGACAACAATTTAATTTTAGACTATTATTTCTTGCTGTGAAAGATATACTTTATTTTTTTTATTTTTATCTCCATTAGTTTTCCAAATATATCTTAGGCACAACATAAATTTAAATAAATAAGTATATCATTTAAAGAACAGCCCAAAAAAGCCCAAGATACTTGAAGCTCTCACTGATAAAAATCTGTCGGAAAGAGAATCGCCATTGATGAAATATATGTTGGATCATTAATCCAGTGTTGGACTTATATGTAAAATAATTATGTGTATTGTATTACTGTCATGCATGCTTATAATAAAGTGATCACTTTGGTTAATAATATATTAAGCAAAATGTGTCAATTAGGATGTGGTATTCGGTGTGTAGAAATATTATGGAATAATTTCTATATTTATGATGGACTAATATAAAAATAACCACTTAGGAGACAAAAGGTGTCTATAGGCCAAAGTGTGTTTTGGTCAAAGATTGTCACTTGACTATATAAGCAATTTCGTCCCTAGAATAACGGAAACAATGAATCATTCTCTCATATCCCATCAAGTTGAGAGAAGAGAAACTTAGAGAAGAAATTCAAAGAGCTCTCTACAGGATTCTGAATATTCTAGAAGACATTGTTTGCAACTATGGTATCATTTCTAATTCGGTACGCAAGCATGGATTCAAGATATGCTTCCGTTATTATGATTTATGGTTTGATTCACATAGTTCGATCTAGAGTTTGATGGTACCGGTTCGTACCGTCCCAACAATATATAATTCTTCACTTTTCAGCGCGAGCTTTTAAGTAGCTTGAGAGTTGAGAGACGATTGTCACTCGACGGATCCAATGCTAGAAGAGATGATTTAATTATTACTCCATATATCGTTTTTGTTCTCTAATACAACATTTTAGTATAGAGACAGAGGCATTGTATTATCTGACTCCAATGGAAGAAAAATGTAATTTTGTAAATTGTAATTTAGAAGAATTGGATACACAAAAAATTTTGTTTAGTGTAGCATTATTAGTATACAATCCAAAAGTATATCGACTTAGCAGTATACAAAAGGTTAAATAGTCATAGAATAGAATGTATTAGTTTCCAATTTGGGAATTTAGTCGTAGTTTTGTCTTTCGTAAATAGAGATTTTGTTTGGGCAAAATTGGATGCAAACATGAACATTTTGATGTAATATGCCATATAGTTAGCTTTTTTTCTTTAATTTCATAATAGAGGATGAAATGAAGACTGAGAATTTGATTTAGCAAGTTTTATTCACAATCAGATGTTTCTCCTACACAGTAGAAGATTCAAATGAACGGCCAGAAAATTAGAGATGTAAATTTACAATATAAATTGCAACAGTGATAATCTTTGTATCGAAATTTATATGTTCGATTTTTGAACCTTATTGTTACATTTTCCGATAGGTTTTAACTTACTTTTTTCATTTTTGTAGAATGAAGAGTCGAGTTTAGCAAAATATGATTATTGCAGAATTGCTTTCCATATTCCGATTATTGATATTTGAAAAACTTGATAATTTTGATGATTGCCAAGTGTTCTCCACTATTCGAATTACTCCAAGACTCACTAATTATTTTTGGATAACTTTGAGTGGATTCAGAGGATAAAGTTGAGTGGATTCGGAGACTGACAGGAGGCTTCTTGCAGCTGCAAGTTATGAGCAGTGAATGAGAAGATTGAGCATGGACAGAAGGTCGTGAATAAGGCTACTTTATTGGAGCCCATAATGCTAGATTTTATTTATTGTAATAAAAATATTGTTATTGTTTTGTAATATAAAAAAATTGGTTTTCATCATATAAGATACTTCCAATTTATGATGTTTAAGATTGTTTGTATTTTCGAAATTAAGATTGTTTGGATTTATTTTGTTTGGGTTTTGGATTTAGCTATCCTTGATTTAAGTTTGATTACATATTTGCATGTCATTATTTACATATAATAAGCTTCAAAATTGAAATATATTAAGTTATTGAAGTATACTATGGACAGATGGATAGTTCGCGCAAATCACGAGCATTCTCTAGTTAATAATATGAAGCTCAAATTATCTAATAGAAAACAAATACAAGCCTATTAAAGTAGGAAATAAAATTTTATGTTTTACCTTAGTGGTTATTTAAGTTAGTCATCAATTTCCTCCAACATCTTACGAGAATAATTTTGATTCCTTTACGCATATAATATACCCAATTAGCCCATTCACACATATCATTCTTAAGTTCCTTTTATTATGGATACATTTTTATACAAGGAGATACCAAGAAATAAGTGAAATCTTCTCCCCAAGTATCCAATTAACTTAAATTATGCTAGAAGTCGCTCATGCTTTTGAAATTAGACTCATATATTATTTGTATGAAAGAGCTACATTTGTATGACGGGTGTGTCATGCATCTGACGTTTTGAATGTAAAATAACTTAAAAAACATAATATCAATATTTTTCATCTTTTCTTGATTTTGATACGTGTTAAAGTATGCCTGTTTGATTTGAAGTCCGAATTTTGTTGGATGAATGGGCAAATGATAAAAGCCCAACTCTGATCCGCCTAGAAAGAAGTATTCCAGCCCATTAGTCTCTCCTTATTTTTATTCTTTTCCACAATTCCACTACCCTGCTAGCGCCCAACTCCCTCACATATTTGAAGTTTGATGGTACCCTCAATCACTAAATGTTTTGAAATCATCAATTAAAATTTCTGAGCCAAATATGATTATAACAATATATATAGATTAGGTTATTGATTTAGTATATCGTACAATATAGTTTATAGGTTTAAATCGTGTTGTCAAATAAACCCTACACAAATAAAAAAAAATCTACAATTTTCCACAATTCATTTTAACACATTTTACACAAATTACACATTTTCATCAATCCAACCAAAAGACATTTACACAACTAATTCCATCCAAAAAAACCCGTCTGAACTCAATCAATTCAAAGGATTCTGTTGCAAAAACTCCAAATCTTTCAACTGTCTCTCCATAACCTGCTTCGAAACCTTCTTCGGACTCGGAAAATTACTCTTTGACCCCTCGTTAATTTGCTTACTTACGTTCCTCACGATATTTTCCACCTCTTTTCTTCCCACCGAAGGAAAAACCGCGTTGAGAATCGAGCTTAAGAGTTTAATATCTTCTTGTTCTATTGGATCTTGGCCAAAACAACACACGTAAATAGCTTCTAAGGCTTTTTCAACTCGGATTTCCATCGGGATTTGGGGCATTGGGTTGTTGGTTTTCGCTCTTTTCTATAAAAGGATAGGAAATGAAATGTGTTAGTAATTTTGTTTTGCATGGATAAATGGGAGTTACGAGCATTTTATAGGCTTACTTTACTACCTTTTGGCTTAACTATATTTTACATGGGATTTGTTTTACATCGATAAATGGATTTAAACAAGAGTTTTTAGAGACTTGCTTTACTACCTTTTGACTTCAGTATATTTTACATGGGATTTACATTACATGGAGAAATGGAGTTAAACAAGCATTTTTGTTTTACGTGGGATTTGTGGTGTAGGATTCTTGGTTTTGGGTCTTTTCTAAAAAAGGATAGGAAATGAAATAATGTGTTTTACTGATTTTTTACATGGATAAATGGAATGGAAGCTAACGTCATTTTTTCCAACTATTTATATCGAATGGGTAGTATTAGTGTATTACCACTGAAAATAGTATAATAGCACTGAAAAGGGTATATTGACACTGAAAGAAAACATATTAACACCGAAAATGACATATTTACGCTGAGTATATTGACACTGAAAAATGAAAAAAAATATATATTGATAATACGAAGTATAAATAGAGAAAGATGTATTACACCGAAAATGGTATACCACCATTAAAATATACAATGATATACTATCTGAACAAATTATATAGAGTATGATATACTATACCAAAATTAAAACTTAAATTCATCAGTTTAGATAGGTTTATTATTATTTTTTTAAATAATAATAAAAAAACATACCTCTTTAGCACTGGTCATCATGGCGAGAAAAGTCTCCTCTTCAAACTCAATATCATTCGAAATACGAAGCCTTGCGACGCCTTCATATATTTCTTCCGTTTTAAGAAGCCCCGCTCCAACCGCTGCCAACCAACAACACATCAGCACATAAAACGAATCGCCAACCTAACAATAAACAAAATATTAGTAAACAATTCAATTTAATCTGTCTGATGAATAGTTTGGGTTTGTGATTTTGTTGGTTGGTTGCGAAATTGAGATGATTTGGGAGATGGGTTGAGGCGGTGGAATTGCGATAATTGGTGAAGGAATTGAAATTGGATTTGGATTGTAAAATTGAGAGCTGAATTGAGGATGAAACATCATATTAGACCCAAAAAAAAATCAAAGAAAAGAGTTACAATTTAATCTAATTGAGAGCTGAATTGAGGCAAAAACAAGCTACTACAACCAAAACCCAACAAAAAATCAATCAAAACTCAATCGAAAAACATCATACCGGGCCACGTCGCTCCTTGAAGAGATAAAAAGCCTGCGAATCATTCACCGCGCACTTATTCCCGACTCGTCTCCTGAACTCGGCGAAATCGAGCAAGTCATCGCCGACGCCGCCCTCGTCGTTGAAGATGCGCGCGACGAGGCCGACGACGGGCAGCGCGCCGATGAGCTTGGCCGCAATTGAGGCGGGCGAGTTGGGGTTGCGCTCGAGGTAGGCGACGACTGTGCGGCGTTTGAGGCGTTGGGGTTTGGGGAAGGGGAAGAGAGGGGGTTTGGAAATGGAAGTGAGGTTTAGAAAGGTGGCCATGGTGGAGTGGGAAGGAAGATTATGTTATCCGTTGGTTTGGTGGGAAGAAAGAGATGAAGGCGTGAGATTACTACGGTCAGTTTAACTTCGAGTGATTTCTGGAGAATTGCTCAAGGTGAAATGTGTAATTCATGAATAGATAGATCACTTTTATATCATTCTAGACAATGGATAGCATTTGATCACCTATATATATATATATATATATATATATATATATATATATATATATATATATATTTGTTATATAGTAATATATATTATTTTTTGTGTTTCTATATGCTATTTATTTATTTATATATATTGTTTATTTATATTTATTTCAAAATATATATTTTATATATATGTTTATCTATTATGTTGTTTTTCTGGATCTTATTTATTATTTTTATATTCTATGTATAATTTTTATATACACCATTTTGTGTTTTTATATATTGTGTTTTATTTATATACTTTTTTGAGAAAATCTATTATTTTATATAATGTTTTTTTTTTCATTTTTTTTTTTCTGTTCTATATGCTATTTCGCTAAAAAAGAACTGGAGCGTAGTGAGAGTAAATTATCATGTGGCTTTGCTAAAAGGCCCTGCGTTAATCATTATGCCTAAATAACAAAAATTTTGAGGGAGAACATGCATCTGATTCTCTATTTAGTAGTTCTCTAAACATAATTGTAGTCAATAATGTGGAGTTATCTTGCTCTATCTAACAGTTCTCATATTTTGTTCATTAATTAAACACTACTACATCTTTCTCTTTTTTCTCTTTAATCCTATAAAAAAGAACTATTTATAAACGGGGCAGTCTTGCTGTACAAAATTTTTGTCATAGAACAAATGGTAACAGGTCAGTAGAAATGATATTGACAGGTCTGATTTCATAGGCACAGGCAACACACATCTCCAAACAAAAAGAAGCTATACTAATGTCGTCCTGTCCCTGTAAAATTCAGCACTGTGAATTGTGAGAAATCTCTAGTCGGAGTCTGAAATGTCAGAAATGGAGTCGGATTTAATATCATCTTCATTTTCTTCTAATCTCACGCTTTCGAGTTCTTCTATTAACAGAGCTCTTATTCTTTCTCTCAGTCTAGAAGCTTCTTCAGATTTGAACCACTTTCTGTTAAACTGAGAAATGATAAAATTCAAAAAGGGATTAAAAAAGATCAATTAGAAAATCAATTGAGTTAAAGAGCAATATAAAAAGGATTTTTCGAAGAAATTCGTTGACTTTGAATTACTGAATGAGAAACTGGGTGAAAATAAAAGTTGTTTTGAATCAAAATGGAAAAATCATGAAAGATCAATGATTGTATTTGTTAATTTTTTTACTTATGTTTGGTGAACAAAAACATGAACATGTTTTTATTAACTTAAAAACAGGAGTAAATAAAGAAGGGTTTTGCTTTTGCCTAGTACTTGTTAAGTTCAATTAACAAATCAGGAAAATAACATAGACTAAATTGGCGTTTATTGTTTATTCAACAGAAACCAGTATTTAATTTAATGAAAAATGTGATATAATTTAACTTACCATGCTAATATTTTCTAATGTATATCTGTCTGGGGCCTCTCTAATAAACCGCTCAGTGAAATAAAGCACAAAAAGGCCACAATCATACTCGTTTTTCTGCTGTGGTACCTGAAAAAAAAATATCATTTCATAAAGCAAAAAAAAAAAAATACAAGCATTAAAGTGCATTAAATGAGTGAGTGAAAAATTCAAGATTTATATATATTTTACCGAGACTTTTTCCTTGTGGATTTTACTGATAAAATTTTCAGGGGAACTTTTACCAACATGTTTATACTCTTTCCTCAGAAACCTGATACAAATCATGAAACATCAATTAGATTTTACAACAAAATAATAAAAACAACAAAAATTAAAAATAATAAGTCAAAAAAGGAAATAAAAAATTTGAAGGAAAAATAATAGAAAAAATGTTAATATCATTTTTTTATGAGCAAAAGATTGCAATTTCAGCCAGTACCAACAAAATTTAACCAGTACAGAATCAAATTTGTGTATATAACTTAATATCTATGTAATATATATAACCAAAATGAAAATAATAAAATATGTATGACCAAAATTATTTAAAATGAAAAAAAACATATATCCAAAATGAAAATGATGACAATTGAGAGCATAAATATATATACTAAAATGAATTAAGCCTATACATAAACCAAAACAAACTGAGTCCAAATATTACTGCACCTATAATTAAAATGAATTGAGCCTAAATACATTTATCCAAAATAAAAAAGTAAAAAAATATATTACGTACCACTCAATTCTATCAAAGATAGTTTGACTAGAATGGCATCCTAATGAATCGAGATGAAGAATGAACGGTCCAGATTTGCTCTCTTCTGTTGGTATGCAAATAATTATTAAGCTCCAATGCATCCTAAAAATAAAATAAAATAAAATTTTGATATTTATTTAGGATCTTAGACTTTGTCTGGTGAAAAACAAAAATCAAGGAAATGAGAGGAAGGGGAAATTACACGCGAGAGAAAGTAAAACAAAAAAGGAGAAATGGAAGCAATTAGATAAAGATTGTTAATTATTTACATTTTATATTAGTTTGGTTGCTTCAAAGTGATTTTATATTTTTTAATGATTTTATTCATGAATTTTACGCATAAAGAAGCTGTGCCGTACCGTCTATTAATAAACTGCCTATTGATTTATGCTCCCTCCCATTTTTGCATTTTAATATAAATTGCTATTATATTTAAATACATCTTTTTCCACTTTATTATTCAATCGATTGAATGAGCCAATAATTGAGCCAAATCTAGGCTCAATTAAAGCTTAAATATCAATTTATGACAAAAAAGAAGATAAAATCAAGAGAAATATAAAAATTACCTTCCATGAATTGGTAAAATAATGTAGGCCTTTTCAAATATATTAACGCCTTTCCACCACCTTCTTAGTTTCATAAATAAGTCATTATCAGCCTAAAAAGTCACAAAAATCATAAAATTACAAACTAAACATATTTTCATAATGAGAATAGAAAAGGTAATAATGGTATGATTCTTTACAAGTATAACAAAATAATTGCTATATCCTTGTTTACAAACTAAACTATTGATTTCCATTTTTTTAAGATACACAATTTCATAATTTTGGCTATAATTCAATATGAAGTAAAATGATATAAAATTAATCACTAGTCAATGATTCACAACTAGATAAGTGTATATATAATAATGTCAAAGTTTGTGAAATTAATTTCTGTTAAAAAACTAATATTAAAGTGACAAATATTCTCTTCAACTAAAACATTATTAATTTCAATATACCATTTTTTAATGAAGAAGTCTCTTTGATGAAAATAACATTTTTACAATATATTTTTTTTTTATTTGAGATGCACATGCACTTAACAAATTCATTTATTCGTTTACAATATATTATAAAAAATCTAAATATATAAAAAGTCATTCTTTATAAAATATTTTGTTTATATATATATATAACATGGTTCTTCACACATTCAATTAAGAAAAAAAAATCGGTAATGATTACTATTCCTTTTTCTGAAAATGACGAGAAAGAAAAGAGAACAGAAGAAAAGAAAAGAAATACGAAAATTCTAATTTAAAATAATTTATTTTAATAGAAAAAATTTGAGCTATTCATTTATGTAGAAATTTCATATTAAAAAATTATAACTTGTATGTAAATAAGGACACAAAAATGACGACAAAAAAGTCTTGATATAATGTGAAAAATATAATAAATGTGAAATAAATGCAAGATGTTGAATCAATTCAGCCAATAGTATTGCTTCACATCATCAATTGAAAATGATGTGGCACTCTAAAATTCTCAAAACTACTCGTAAATTAATAACACATAAAAATCCACAAACATCAATCATAAAAATCAATGATGAATGAATGGTTAAGATTTATCCACATCTCAACATCCAACGGCCGAAATATTTTGGGTGATGTGGCACAACAAGAATGATCAAAGAAAGTTGAAAAAAAAAAGGTGGGGTTAATTGAATTATAGCCAAAGTTTCAATAATTATTCTATATTATTTATGTACTACGAGTAACTTCAATTTTGTTTTGATTATTTTATGCATTTTATATCGAAGTAAATAATAAAATTGAAATACTCACAGAGTAGCGTGAGTATTACCCTAGTATAAAGAAATATGAAATAATAATAATACCTCTGCATTGAAAGCATCTTCAAGCTTTTGGTAGAAATATGTATTGAATATATAGAAGCTTTGTTTTGAGTCTCTACAAATTGATCTTTTGAGATACCTATTAAAATGAAATTTAGACCAATAAGCATAAAAAAAATTACTAATTGCACAAAAAGGACATTTTTAAAAAAACAACCATCTTTCTAGACATTTTGAAAAAAAATATATATAATTTTTAGAAAGTTAAAAACCCATTATGATATGGATAGAATCCTTTTTATATTGACTTTTCAACCATATTAGTAAAATAAAATATTCTTTTGGAAGAAATACCGCTCTTTAGGTATGGTTTTTATAACACAGATTATATTTTGAAAATCAACTAAAATATTTTGATATTTTTATGAACGACATATTATAAGGAAAAAATAATATATAAAAATGGGCATGTTTATCCATAAAAGAATATATTAACTCATAAGTGCTGAAAAGTCAATCATAGTGGCTTTAAAAGAGCTACAAAATATAGAGGTTTTCTTTCAAAATATTCAGGAAAAATAAGGGGTTTCCTGAAAAAAATTCCCAAAAAAAGAATACAATAATTAAAGGTGAAATGAAAAATCATTTTACTTAACTGGATATAAAAGTTCATAACAGGTGAAGACAAATATTCGGCCGGGTTGAGACATTTTACATCTGAATGAGTAAGCTCAACTGAATCTGGATCATTTCTGCTCATAAAATTAATAAAAAAATATTTAATTAATAAAAAAGAATATTTTTTATAGATGTTAATCAAACAATAAAATTAAAAAATTAGGTTTTATTTACCTGGAAGGATAGTACATCTTACACTCTTTCCTGCAATATATTTTCAATTAATATTAAATAAATATTTTTCTCAAATAAAAATCACATAAAAATGATAAATCACTCAAAACAAGTAGAGAGATTTCAGGACCAAAATGATAGCTGAACAAAAAGAAGGGCAATTTGCACAATTTCACTCCAAGCAAAATAAATTAGGGAAATTTATATTTTGAAGCGTGAAATATGAATAAAATAAATATACCATTTGTCAGGGATTTCCTTGACAGGTGGATCTAAATCTAGGGTTTGTACATCCTCATCTTCCAAAAGAACCACATCTGAATCCTGATAAAAAAAAATAAAAAAAAAAATAATAAATTTTTAGGGGAAAGAATTAGAAAAATAATTTGTAAAGTCTAAATAAATTAAAAAATAGAGAGAATTTCAAAGTTGAAATACCTCATCTGCCAAGTCAATTGGGTCTAGAGTTTTTGTTACCTTCCTCCTATATAATAGAATAATAATTAATAAAAACATCATTCAACCAAATAAAATATTCAAGTATAATAATAACCAAAACTTTATTAGTCATTTAAAGCAAGTGAATATACTTTCATTCCCATTATCTTTTACATAAAGTCTATATTATATTTTGTTTTGATCTGCTTTACCGTATTTTTTCGGTAAATTTGCAGAAAAAAAGCTGCATTTTGTTTAAATTAAAAAAAAACATTATTGCAAATTGTAAAAAAACCTCCATCCTTTAGAAATTGCAAAAAACCCTTACCTCCCTTAGTTAGGCTCGCATAATCACTCTAATTAATATTTTTGGAAAAAAATTTATTTCGAGATTTGACAAAATATAACCCAATAGGGGAAGGGTTTTTAGCAATTACTCATAACCCAGGGGCTTTTTTGCAAATTCCTCTAATATTTTATACCAAATTATTATTAAAAATATTCCAAAAAGAGTAAAAAAACACTCATACCTCTTACCAAAACCGCAAGAAGAGTTCATCTTTTGAGATCGGCCCTCATCAAAGAAGCTTCTAGAAGCCCGTTCTTTTTTAATTGAATTATTTTCCTCATGGATCTCGTCAGAGAAGCTTCTAGAAGGCCATTCTTTTGAACTACTACGAATTAAATTAACCTTTTCTGTTGTTTTACGTTTTTGTCCACTAACAACACTGAGTTCCTTTGTAAATGCACTGCCACTCTAAAAAGAGAAAATTAAATTAAAAATCATGAAAACGTTTCGTACAATTTCATATCCCGACAAAAAAAAAATAATAAGTCTATGCAATTATGACTTTCTACAAGGAATAATAGAATTGAAAATATTTTGCATGGAAGGTTTGGTACAATTTCATAGATATCCAAACAAAAACATAAAATATCACATTTATGCTATAGTGACCCTTTGAAGCATGAAAATTATTTCCCATAATTTAAATAGGCGTACAAATAAATATTTCTCGTTATTCAGGGGTATAAATGTTATTTTGATGTTTTCAAGGGGCACACATGAAATTTTTGCCTCAAGTTTAAATAAGTTAAATTAACTTGTAATTACCTTGCGATAATATTTAGTAGTAGTCAAAGGTCGGTAGGATTCGTATTTTTTTCCATACAAAACATCTGTATCATCAATCCAATCTGCAATAAAAATAAATAATTAAAATACAATTTAGTTCACTTGCGATTATCAAGATATAATTAAATTAACTTATAAGTTACCAAGAAAATCCAAAGCATTGATGAAATTAAATTATAATTTATTCATTTTTTATAATAAAATAAGACCAAAAAGCTAACCATAGGGTCCTGGTGTGGTAGGCTTTGAAGCCTTGATGCAAGCTCCATTTTCCTACAAAAATTAAATTCAAAATTAAATTAATTAAAAGAAAATTAAAAATTATGTCACTAAATAACTACATCCATAACTACTATACCTCTAACTAAATAGAAGAACAATAAACCTGTTCTACCAATTAATACATACACATACAAATATCCGATTCGTTACATTACTCCCCCCTTTAAAGATCCTTAAGGATCAAATAAGAATAAAATTGGAGTATCATTTTATAGAATTTTCAACTCCAGATATTTACCACTCAGAAATTTCAAAAACAAAATCTCGCCTTTTGTACATCAACTCTCTCAATCTAATAATCTTCTGAAATTCGCTTTCAAATCAGACGGATTTGCATACTATCACTTCCTCAGAGATAAATCACAAGAACAATAAATCAAAAAAGGAACAAGTCAAACACTAAACCCTAACAATTACCTTCTCAGACTGATCAGAACCGGCTCTCGATCTTCTCCTATCCCGTTCGTCCTCCATATCTTTAAGCATCCTCCTCACCTTCTCCCCTCCGTCAGGCAGATTGAGAGACGGGTCCGTCAGATGAGACTTCACCCGCTGGATCTTCTCCCTGAGTTCCTGATCACGCATCCTCGCCATTTCCCCCGCCGCCTCGCCGCCGCCGGCGATCTCGTCGGCCGCGAAGACCACCTCCGTCGTCTGATCGTCGTCGTCGTCCTCTTGACTGAAGATCTCGTTCAGGTTCATTGATACTGTGAGATTCCCCATTGTTGCTCTGAGAGAGGAAGAAGAAGAAGAAAAAGGGAATGCGAATGGGAAAGGGGTTTAAAGAGGGGACTGAAAACAGAGCGCGAGAGTTTATTTTGGGAGCGGAGTGGGATTCAATTGGGCTGGATTTATTTGGGAGGGGAGTTTAATTGACCACAGAGACCCGAGTTCGAATCCTGCTCTAGCGCTCTTTTTTTTTTCTATTTATTCTCAAACCTGTTATTTATATGACTTTTGAGAGCTGAAATACAAAAATTATATATGGTCGGATGGTACTGTGCTTGGCCTTCAGCTGAGAGACTTGGGTTCGAATCCCACCAGCAACTTTCTTTTCCACATTTTTTTATTTATTGCCACAAGGCCCAATTAATATGTTATAATGAGTCCATTCCCAGCCCAATCCACAGGCCATTTCTTTAGGCTAAATAGCTTTTAGTATTCTTCCGGATTGAAGGTCCCCTGTTCGAAACTCATCATAGATGAAATTTCTTTAAAACATTTTTTTGTACAAATTTTCATTTCTTTATTTCATTTGTATGCATTCCTCTCATTAAATGATGAAGATAAAGTTTTCCCTTTATTAATAAATAACTTTTTCCTAATATAAATTTAATTTTATTTGTAATATCATGAGTACTATTAAGGTATTTTAATAAAAAAAATTATAATACCATTTCAATTGAATGGTTATAATTAAGATATCATTATATTTTTTAAAACGAACCTACATTATTATTTTAGAAAAAAAAATCAATTATAATACCATTAGCAATTTTATTTATAGTTCTATTAATTAAAATATCACTATAACCTTACGAAATAGAAAATATCTACATAATTATTTGTATTCATTAATAATCAATTCTACTGACAACAACATAATATTTACCTAATTTGATTAAAATGATTTAGATTTCAAAACAACAAATTATTTTCCTCATCAAAAGAATCATGATGTAATTAAATATAGATGGATATTTTTTTTTTGAAATAATAAATATTTACATGATTGAACTATCAACTTGCTATAAAACATAAGCTTTGCCTAAAAAAAAATTGCTATAAAACATTTATACATTTGTGTCTATCCAAATATCTTAAATATCAAATATACCAATAAAATGCAAAATATCATAATTACTTCAATTTTTAGTTGAAGTTGCCAATTATTCTTTATCAATTATTGTTCCTGTATCAGAAATAAGATTATTGGCGCCGAAGCGGAGCGAGGTACGTTCTAGTTTCAATTAAATCAATACGGGTGGCTTATGTGATGAGAGACTTTGATACTGTCCAGGAGTGGAAATTTCAATTAAATCAATTTTACTAATATTTAACTCATCATGTTTTTTATTTTTAACTTTCTACAATACAATTTTATACCATCTTTCACATCTCCACCTTTCATACAATAAAGCATGATATAATTTCGTCTAGACTCATGGCAATACACACCAAGTACTACTTTTATCATTGGCAAAAGAAAAATAGTATACTATACTATGAAAAATAATATATGTTATGCATCTACTCATCAACTTAAAGTATAACTATGTCTCTCTCATTCAACTAAATAATAACTTTATTACTCATCCATCTAATATAAACTATTAGCAATTATGTCATATGATCCTACAGTTCCAAATATCAAAAGAATTACATAATATCAACTCTCTCACTAATGTCTATTTTCATAAAAAAAAATGAAATATCAATTATGGCAATATAAAATTAAATATCATAAATAACTTCATATAAGTGTTATCCATATAGTTTATATTAGTAAAATATCCCGAAGCGGAGCCAGGATCTCCCTAGTTATTTGTAAGATTGGTTATGCACTAATAATTAAGGAGCCTCTTTGGGCCTTAGTTGGATTAGGTCAAGACTCCACGTTAATTTTATCCAATCATTTTGAATTTTTTTTTTTTTTATGTGTATGTTCGGCTCACGTGGAATATGATTGACTAGAGGAACATAGTGCCTATTGCAGCCGAACAAACATGGAATATCTCAGATTAAAGATATGGAAAAACAGAATTACTCTATTACAAGATAGAGATGAAATTGCTCTAATCCATGAAATAAAGTATAATTTAAGAAATATATGGCTTCTTTATTCCAAATATCATCATACGCGACAGACAAATTTTCTCATTTCCTGTTATATATGGTCATAAGTATTTATTATATTATTTAAACCAAAATTTTATTCTTTTAATCTAACCGAACGTTATTGGAATAAAACAGAATAGTCGGTTATTCTATATTCCACAATTTTAATCAAGCCCAATTCTTTCGTTTATTTTGTTTGTGTTTTCAAACTTATTAATTTCAGTAATTTTTTCTATAAAACCAGTTATGCAATATGGTTGAACTCATTCCAGTGGTGCGAGATCAGACATCTGTCTAGTTTACTAAAAGTAGGTGATGGTCGTCTACTTGACCATGTGAATTTGCGCCCCTGGAGATTAACTTCAGTCACTCCTAGTTCGTTTATCTTCTCATTAAATGCAAGAATTGATTCGATAGTGTGGTTGCGACCAATGGATTCATTTGGGTTTCTTATTATGTTGAAGTCCCCCCACTATGATAGATGGTAGATCGTTGAGTAGTCTTATGTCATTTAGTTCATTTAGGATGTGTCTTTTTGCGTTGTTGCGATTGGGCCATAGACATTAGTGAACATAAAAGTAAGTTTGTTCCTAAGTGTGAGGATACAAGTTATTGAATGATCTTTTATGAATGAGGAGCTACATGAGTAGTCATCTGGCCATGCCATCAGGAGATATCTTGAGCTATTTACGGCTGGCTTGCATATTGCGTTCCTAATATGAGTCGGGCAAACAAGAGTATGCAAAAAACGGGGCTATATTGCTCCATTTAGTTTCTTGCAAGGATAACACATTGCAGGAATTCTTCACGACATTACATTTCTGCTAGAGCAAATATCCTTTACATTCCAAAATACAAGAGAAATAGACTTAATGTTCATTATAAAACACTTGCTAAAAAGGAAATACTGAAAAAAATACTAAAATAAACTAAATAAAATTGGGCTTGATTAAAATGAAATCAAATTCCGGATTTTAGTCAAATAATCAATTTGTGCTAAAAAAATTGGTTGAAAGTTGCATCCATTTTAAATTTTAACTAATTGCTCAAAGTTTGTGCTAAAAATATTGCTCAAATTCGTGCCAAAATTGGTGCTATAAAATAGTGCTGAAAAGTGAAAAATTACTATATAGTCAAATTCATGCTTAACTATACTGTATATTGATTATACAAGGATTTAGATCAAATTCTTGCTCAGAGTAATTCGTGCCTTGCTATATTCAAACCAGTGAAGTCATTCAATGCCTTGCTATAATCAAACCAGTAAGTTCATGCTAAACTAATTTGTGCTTCGCTGCTGACTAAGTCAATTGTACATGCGTGGTTGGCTAGCTAGAAATTGAAATTTCAACCCTAGAACAAGCACCAGGACTTCGATACTAAGTCAATGCTGCAGTACCCTTCTTTTTTCTTGAATTTAATATTACACTTCTTCTTTATGTAACAGATGTTTATGCTGTCAAAATAGTGGGAAGCAAATAAGCTGCAATAGCAGTGCAAATCTCGTGCAGAACCAATTGATTATGCTTCACAACTAAATAAGATTTTCAGAAGGATCTTGACAGTGAATTCAAAACAAGTACCAATCTTTCAGTATCCTTCACAACCAAATCAAGTACCAACTAAACCAAGAGCTAAATCAAGAACTAATTCAAGTACCAATCTTTCGGAGCACTTAATAGATCCTTTCATACTCCGCTATCTATTCAAGCCGCCAACTCACTTCAATAATTAATGCAATTCAATACGGGCCTCTCGACAGTGGGGTCACCCGATAAGATCATCTCTAAAATTGGAAGAAATGACGTGTTTACAACCAAATCGGCATTCGAGAGACTCAACTCGGGACCACTAATAAAATGTGATTATTCACACATTTGGAAGTTGCCTATCCTACCTAAACTTAGGATTTTCATTTGGAAGCTATGTAGAGAAATCCTTCCTACACAAGATTTCCTAATTAAGAGGGGGTGGCAAATAGTAAGCCGGTGTTCGCTTTGCAAACGGAGTCAGGAGACCGTTAATCACATCTTACTCAATTGCCCCGTTTTAATTCAAGCTTGGACTCATTGGAGGAACGCCGGAAGAGTTGGTGATAACGTTTTGGTACAAAGAAGAATCTTCAGAGGGTCGGCGGTCACTTCTCTTATATTCTTTTTATTCGAGTTATGGAAAGAGAGGTGTCAAAGATTATTTCAAGATGTCGAGGTACCACCGAGCCTCATAGCAGCAAGGACTCTAGCCGAATATACTTATTGGAAAAGAAGAAACTATACTTAATTGAGAGCATGTCTTTCCTTTCTTTCTTTATGTTATAATTTTTATTTAATTGGTCATTTTGTGGAATTGATGTAATTAAATGTGACTTGTGAGGGGGTAATCCCAGGGGCATCTCGCCCTTAATAGGAATTTGTAATGGGGGGTTCATTTTTCCACAAGTGATCTATGTTTTGTATTAATGAACTTTTTTATCTAATCTAATTATTGGGTGAGAGGTTTTATGAACCCTCGTCAATTCATTAAAAAAAAAAAAAAATCTTTCAGAGCACTTGACGTATCTTCTTAGTTAAATCAAGAGCACTTCGTATCTAAATTAAGTACCAATTTTTCAGAAGGAAATTCGAACTAAATAAGATTTGAAAACTGACTGGATCCGACGCAGCCAGCCCCTTGCAAACACTTTACCTCCTGTCAAAGTCAAACAGTTCTCATTTTGCACCAAAAACACGATCGAGAAAAGAAACAATACTGCTTCTTTATGCAAACAACGAAACCAATTCGAAATGCAAAATCTTCAGATTTGCTGCAAAACCGGTTCAAACCCTAGCTGGGTCGCCGCCGACTTGTGCCTCTTTGTTTCTCCTCTCTCTGTTTCTTCTTGCTCGAAAAGCTGTACCGTGCGAAAAATTTACAAAGAAAGTCGCTGTGCAGGACTTGACCATGCAGAGGACTGGAGAGAAAGCTCGTCTTCGTGCAAGGTCGTGGCCGTTAGTGAACAGAGCCGGTCCTGTGATTTTAGAGGCCCCAAGCGACCGTTCACTTAGGATAAATTTAATTAATGATCTGTTATCAAAATAAAATCATTTTAAAAAGAACCAATTTTTATTTAAATTTGGAATTAATGGAGAGAAAGATAACTAACAATGGATGGAGAGAACATCAAACAAAGAAATAGAATAACAGAACAATAATTGCATTCGGAATGAGTAGGAGAATTTCTTCACCTACTTTCTTAATTATGCCAAAAAGAAATATCGGAAACAAACAAAAACCATTTGCCAAAGATAAATGTCAAATACAATATGATAAAAACAAAACAACTATTTTGTGTCAATCCCAAACAAAACTAGGTAAGAAACTATTTTGTTCGAAAGATGATTCTAGACATGATCGTGAGAGGATTAATAATAAGTAAAGGGAACACTGAGATGTTATTACCAAATGCATCTTATTGGATAAACGCACCATTAGCCCTTGTTATTCCAATTGGTTGCAACTTGCAAGTTTAGTTCCTATATTATATATTTAACTTTTTCAATCCATGAAGTTTACAAAAACAAAAGACTGCATGCTTTGTACCTGACTTATTGGGATAACTCCCATTAAAAGCAAAAAATAAGCAGACACACTATAGCACGACTATTTACGACGAGATCCAATAACAGTATATATAATTTATTTTCTAATAACAATATATATATAAAGTGAAAACAATATATAACCGATGAGGAGCGAGAGCTCCCCTAATATAAATTGTCACATAATTTCGTATTTTAACATTAAAAAATTCACATTTTGACAGTTCGAAAATACTTTTTTTTTCATGTCAAATCTAAAAGGAAAAACTAACGACTTCAAATAAATAAACAAAAACAAAACACTGATCTCCCCTCTTAAACCTAATATACACCTCACAACACAACAATAATACAAACCAAAACCCAACTTCATCCCACAACCTTCTAGAAGGTTCTAGAATACTTCCTGATCTCATACAAAATCGACGAAATGGACACCAAATCCTTATTCAAAACCGAGCCCCCATTAATCCTCTTAACACACTCAGTAAGTCTCGTGTAATATAACAAAAGCTGAGTCAAAGCAGCTTTGAGAATCTCCATACCGCATAAGAAGTTACTGAACGAAGTAATTACGTCCTTGTGCATAAGCTCGATTGAGATTTTCCATCTGGAACTGAAGTCTTTTACTAAGGGCTCTGTGTCGGCTATTGTGGGCTGTCTCTCGCCAGCTGTACCGCTTTCTTCAGCTAAAATAAATAAATAAATAAATGTTATTTTATTTTATTTTTAACAAAAGAAAAGAAAATTGTTTAATTGTAAGGTGGCTGTATAGTTTCTTCAGCTAAATGCCCACAATAAAATAAAATAAAATACTATTATTTATTTTTTTATTTTGACGAAAGAAAAGAAAAATATATATTGTAAGGTAGTTGCACTGGTTTCTTCAATTAGATTCCAACAAAAAAATAAAAATAAAATAAAATGACATAAATAATTTTTTTTTTAATTGTAAGGTTCACTCACATGCACGTGTCTTGACAAATTTAATCAGATCGCTAAAATGCTCCAAAAGCAGCTCTTCCTGTAGAAAATACAATAACAAATCCAAATTAAATAAATAAATAAAAAATAAATATAGAAAAGACTATGTGAAGAAACTCACAACGTATATTGCAATATTGCTCTTTAAAATCTCCTCAAAGTGCAATTGTGCCTTTCCGCCCTCTGTTCCAGCTTCCTGTTTAAAACAATTTCACAATTTCAGAAAAAAAAACATAATTTTATTTTAAACCCTAATTTGCCAAAATCAGGGGGTTTGAACGATTTTTTTTTTTCAAAATTGGCGAAATAAAAGGAAAAAAAGGGGGGAATTACCTTCAAAATGGCGATGGTCATGTCGTAATTATTAATCAAGAAAATGGTTTGAGATTTGGGCTTTGAAAATAACTTGGCCAATTTTGCTAAAAGATCTTCGACCGCCATTCTGAGTCTCTCCAAGTTGAGATCAAGCTGCACAAATTACAAAAATAAATTAACGTTCATAACACAGCATTTCAGTAAAAAAAATTAACGTTCAGATCAACCTGCACAAATCGCAAAAAAAAAAAAAAAAAAAAAAAAAAAAAAAAAAAAAAACTAATGTTCATAATGCAGCTTTTCAGTGACATGACATTCGCGATATATATCTCACATATATCTTCATATTATTCTTTACAGTCAATCTTTAATTCACAACAAGTACACAAAAATTCATCCTCGCAATAAGCACCCATCAGACACTTACAAAACACACAACGAATAAGAAATGTTTCCCATATAATAAGGAACCCATGCTTTTACTTTGCATCACAAAAAAACCTGGCCACCCTCCCCATACTCACCAGGGCCCTATTTGTGATTTCCGATACCCCAGGGGCTCTTGCAGAAACTTTCCTTATTTGTTTATAAATTTCGGAACAAAAAATGATGAGTTACCTGGCCGTCGGCGTGGTCGACGTTGAGGTGGAGCAGCGACGCCGTGAACTCGGCGTAACGTCTTATAACGTAGTGGGGGTGGACGTCGTCCTCCCACAACAGCCTCACGTTCGCGTTACGGAGACTCATCAGGTGCATGTCGAAGACCAGCTTGAACCGAGGCCACAGCGCCATATTCACCTGATATTATAATAACAATGATTAATGTTTGGTTGATGGTTGTTAATTAATTAAATGGTTGTTCATCAAGTTTTTGTTTGTTAATTAACAAATATCAGTTAAATGTTAACAAAATGGTAAATAATAGTAATATTATAATATTAGGTGAGTATGGCATTGTGGCCGCGGTTCAAGATGGTTTTCGACATGCACCTGGGCAGTCTGAGAAACCCTAAAACATTTAGGGTTTCGAAGATTGATCAGGTGCATGTAAAGACCAGCTTGAACCTCGGCCACAACGCCATATTCACCTGATATGATAATAATGTTTAATGTTTTATTAAAATTCGGTTGATGTTTATTAATTAATTAATTAATTAAATGTTAGTGAAATAGTAAATAATATTATAATATCAGGTGAATATGGCGTTGTGGCCGCGGTTCAAGATGGTTTTCGACATGCACCTTATCATTCTTCGAAACCCCAAAACTTTTAGGGTTTCGAAGATTGATCAGGTGCATGTTGAAGACCAGCTTGAACCGAGGCCACAACACCATGTTCACCTGCCAAAAGTTTCATTCGGATAGCTCTTTAGAGTCACGATTAAACTAACGGTGGTAAGATCTTAAATAAGTAGGGGATTTTTTGCAATTTCCTAAGAATGGAGGGGCTTTTTGCAATTTCATTAAGAATGTAGGGTTTTTTTGCAATTTAAGCGTAATGTAAGCATAATATAGGGACTTTTTTTTGCAAATTTCTCTTTTTAAGATATATTGTTTTCAAAATGTATATTTTATATACTGTTTTTTATTATATATACTTTTTTCTGACTGTTTTGCTACCAAGTACAAACTCTTTTTATCAGTTCCTGTGTTTTAGGTATTTCTTCTTTTCTTTTGTTTTTTCTTTCATGTGATGTAAAAATCACTTAAAGCAATATAAATGGTACAAAAGTTTATACAAGTTTCCACAAGTTCTGACCTTGTCCAAGTATGAATCCAGGCAAGGAACCCGTCTCCTAAACATAATAAGCTGAAAAAAAATAAAAGAAAATTTAAACGAATATTTAAAACTTGTTGGATATAATTTTGCAGCTTTAAATGTGCTTTCCTATTGGCTCTTTTAATATTTTTAAATTTACTTTTTTCAAACTCAAAAGTTCCTATTAATAAAAAAAGGAAAATATTAAAAGAAAAAAAAAACCTGGTGTTGGTGAATGATACGAATCATGAGCATCAAACCAATCGCATCATAACAATTAGGCAAAACAGTATTGAAATGCTCATCTATAACTTGTATAGGTCCTGAAAAATAAAAAAATAATAAAAAAACATCATATTATTTGCAAATCTAGTAAAAAGCGTAGATGCAAATATGAGAAATGTTGGGTCTATTCACAAATGCACTAAAATGTAGGGCGCAAATGAATAAAAAATCTCAAAACTACTGAATTAAACCTAAATTTTAGCCAATTACATGCAAAATACAAAAAAAAAAGAAATTATGTAAAGTACCTGAAAATATTTCATGAAACATAGACTCCTCAGCAAAGAAATCACCACAGAACATATACCTGCACAATTGCGATAGAAATCAAATTATTAATTAAATATTAAAATTAGTAATATTCCAGACTGTTTAACCAATTACTTAGAATTATTTTCGAATTTTATGCCGTTTAATTTTTGCATCAAAACTGAACTTGACCAATTACTTAGCATGCCGTTTAACTTTTGCATCAAAACTGAACTTAAACATTACTTAACATTATTTTGGACTTTTACGCCATTTAACATTTTTGTTAAAACTGAAGCTCAATTGAGAGAGAGAGAGAGAGAGAGAGAGAGAGAGAGAGAGAGAGGGTTACTCAGAGGTAGCAGTATCCATGAGAAGTTTCTGTAGGCTTCTAAACAGTACTTCATAGGGGTATTTTTGGGAATTCGCCTCAGCTATATGAGGTATTAATGCCGGTTGATCAATTTCCTTCAACATAATTAAAAAAAAAAAAAAAATCAACAAATTACATAAAAAGAAAAATGAATGCAATTAAAGGAATTAACTATGTTATTATACCTTTAAGATGTTGATTCCTCCAAGGAAAAAATGCATTTCTAAATTTTATATATTATAATTTCTATATAATTTAAATATTATTATTATTATTATTATTATTTCAATAAAAATCATATTTAAGGGGTTTTTTAGACCTTTAAAAGTAGTTTTTTTTTAATTCCAAAACTTAGGGAGGTTTTTGATAAATTTGAGAAAATATAGGGGGTTTTTGAAAAATTCCCCTGAATGAAATAATATATGTTTAAGATGTTGATTCTTTCACAAAGTTACAAGTAGTTTTTTTTAATATTCTAAAAACTAAGTGGTCTTGAAAAATTTTAGAGAAAATAGAAGTTTTTTTTTCTTAAACATACCTTTAAGATGTTGATTCTTTCGCCAAGGGCAAAAACGGAAGACTTGGATTTTATCGTCTCTTTAGGTCTTGAAAAGAGAAGGCTGCCACCTGTGCTTCTCGTTTCGACGCCAAGCAGGTCTGATGACGTGGCGATGTCCAGCTGGAGCTTCTCTAGGGCTTGTATGTATGCTCTGAAATGAGCACTCAATACCTAAAAAAGAAAAAAGAAAAAAAGTAAAGCAAAGAAATTAAATTGAGGCTTTAATTCAGGCTTAATTGAGCTACAGTAGGCTTAAAATATTGAGTATTGTTGGTAATACTTGATAAATTTTGATAAATTGAAAAAAAGAAAAGCCAATACGACTAACAAAAATGCAAAAAATAAACATAATAGAATATTTAAGTTTGTGGCATGAGATGAAATGAAACTATGAATCTATTAGTCCAAGTAATTACATTTTATCCACATTACATGTAAAGGGTTTCTTAAATGCTATGAGATGTCTTATTCTTAACAACATTTAGTTTCTAGTTTATACTTTGTAGTTTAGAAATTTATAACATGTTTTAAAATACTCATGCATGACACAGTTTTCATTTTTGGAGCAGAATTTAATGCATAAAACAAATTCAATTAAAAAAATTACCTTATTCATTGTGTCGACATAAGCAGCACGAACTTCCGTATAAATCTCTTTACCGTGTTCCTTCAGAAATGTTATCACATACCTTTAATTAAAAAATAAATAAAATTATTAAAAAGTCAGATCTTTCATAATAGAATTGCAATAAATCAATATAAATAAACAAAATATTTGCTTTTTTGTTTTGAAACGTACTTGTATTTTAGAAGAACGCTTTGCTGAAGAATTTGAATATTGGTTTTAGGTTTCCTCAATGCGTAGAACTTCTGAATTATAAACTCAAAAATCTGAAATTAGACAAATTATTAGAGTTGGTCAAACTTATAAAGACCCAAATTTGCCTAGGATCATAAATGGTCACTCATACAAGACCAACAGCTTGATTTCTCTGAATTTTTCAACATGATATAATACTAGGTATTTTGCAAAACAACCCAAAATCTCACCATATTTGCTATAACAACCAACAGTTCTTATATTTCCAACCCATTTTTGCACATAGGTCTATAATCAATAAAAGAAACTCAAAATTAAACACTAAAAAGAAAAAAAACGAAGAAATAAATGAGTACAAATGCACAACAATCTGGTACTGTAATACCAACCCATAACTAAACAAAAAAAAAGAAGGAAAAGACAAAAATTAAATGAACTTTTTGCTCGAAAAAAAGAAAATTAAATGAAAAATTGATTTTTTTTCTTTTTACCTTTGAGACGGCTTTTTGTCTGAGTTTTTCAAGTTCAGGCTGGACGTCTTTTAGGGCTTTTGATGTTTTGATCATGTGATCAGCTTCCAGAAACTTTATCTTTTTGCTTACTGTCTCTAGAGTTTTCATATATTCTTCATTTACCTACATTTCGTATATTTTTAATTTTAAAAATGTTACTAAGAAAAATTACAAAGCATATAAACAATAAAAAGTGAAAGAATTTAGAAGCCCAAAATTTGAAAATTCTTGTTTTAAAGTATATTTTTAAATTAGAAATAGGAAAAAACGATTAATAAATTAACAGATTAATTTGAAGTTCTTGTTTTAAAGTTAGAACTACGAAACAATAAATAAATAAATGAATAAATAAACAAATAAAATAGGATTAATAAGTCCTTATTTTGAAACATATTTTTAAATTAGAAGAGGGATAAATCAACAAACAATTAACCAAGATTTATTTCAAGTTTTTCTTTTGAAGTATATTTTACTAGAACTAGGAAATATCAATTAAAAAAATTAACCAAATAAACTTACAAAAAACAAAAGAGTGAAAGAATCTAGAAAACGAAAATCAAAATTCCTGTTTTGAAATATATTTTTTAAATTAGAAGTAAAAAAATAATTAAAAAATTAACCTCTCCATCTACAATAATGTCAATCATTCTTGGCGGCACAATTATATCTTCCACAAACTTCGATAATTTTGACTCTGCTGCCTGCAAAATATCACAAAATACATAATTACAAATATTTCTAGGGTTTAAGCGAAAAAATAAAAGATCTCTTGAAGAAAACAAACCTTGCGATTCTTTAGCTTTAAGCCCATGTCCAAAGATTTTTCTTGAAGAACCTTAATCTCTGAGCTTATTGACCCAATTTCTGCCTAAATAACAATTTTAAATTAATAATTAATACAAGATTAAAATCCCAGAGCATAAATAGTTTTAGCATACATTAGAATAAGCCTTAATTTAGCCAATTAAGCATCAAATTGACCCTCAATAGTACAATTATTACGCCCTACTTTACCTTCAAATTTCCTAAAATAATAATAATAAGTACCATTTTATTTTAAGAAAGTATGTTAAAAACTACCTGAAATCCGCCAAGTAAAGTCTCCATTTGAGACAAAATATTGTCACAATCGCGAATTTGGTCATGCAATAATACCAAGTTTTCACTCTCTTTTATATAATCCTGCATGAAAAAAGCATGCAAAATTAGTTACTTTTACAAAAGATGTTGGGAAAAAAATGGAAATTTGCAAAAAGCAGCAGCATTATGCCCAAATTGCAAAAATGTCTCTATATATTGAAAATTGAAAAATAATTGCAAAAAATGATGAAATATTAATAGAAAAACTATAAATGTTCCAAAACAAAGTCTCTATATTATTGGAAATTGAAAAAAAAAAAGACCTACATCTTAATGGTAGGGACTAGTTTTTGAATTTTTCAAAAATCGAAGGGATTTTTTTACAAATTTAGAATTCTGAAATAATGAAAATAATATCAGTTAATTAATTAATGAAAAGACTAACAAAACCTGTATTGAATCAAGTTCAACTTGTCTTATATTATTTTCCACGCCTTTTGTGTATTCTCTCAGTTTAGTTCCTTTTGCAAGTATATTTGCAATCTCCTATTTAAATAAAAAACAAATAATCAGTAAAATATCTCTGAAATTTAAAACCCTAATTTAAAAAATAAAAAATGACAAAATATGAATAGGAAATTAATTACTTCATCTGTTTTGCAATCTTCAAGTTCTTCTTGTAAACCGTCCAATGACTCATCATCACTGTATAAAAAAATCAAGCAATTGAACTTGAGTGAAATTGATTAAATAGCTAAAAATTAGTTCCAATTAGGTCAAAATAGGCTCAGATATTTTAAGACTGAAAAATTTAAATCGATTTTCAGTAGAATTGGCCCTTAAAGTGACGATTTTTGTGCATTTTGCTTCCATTTTTAGAGAATTTATCTGAATTTTGGTTTAAAATGATTGAAAATCTGAAACTTGAGTCTCTTTCTATTTCTCTAACGAAATAATTAAATCAAGGTTAAATAGAAAATAATATTAAAATTGTGAGAAACATAACCTGATTGTTTCTTCATCAATACTCAAATCCCCAATAAACAATCCCAAATCAAATGCTTGTTTCTGATCCTCTTGCATTTCCACACCCAAATCGGCTTCCATTTTTACAAATTCACGCACTACCTTCTAAAAAGGAAAAAAAACAATAACATTTTAAAAAATGAACAGAACTTCTAAGAAAGAGAATAAATACATAATTAGGCTTCAATTTCGTTAAGTGAGCTGAAATTGGCACAAATTAGAGATTGCTTGAAAATTAACAGAAATAATAACAGAAGATCAATTGAGTTAAAACAGGCCACCACTACAAACCATCCTAATTAAACCATTTCTAATGTACATTTTTCACGACTGACCATGCTACGAGACAGAGAAAAAGAAAGACTTACAGTAGGGACGCGAGCCTAGAGAGAGCCGAGCTGATCGAGAGAAGCTAAAGAGAGAGAGAGAGAGGTAGAAAGCGGAGATTGATTTTCCTTTCCTTTCCTTTCCTTTCAGGGCTCTCTCTTTTGCTAGATCGAGATCCAGAGTGAGCGAGAGGAGACACCATATCATGAGAGACTTGGGTTCGGGCTAAAGCTGATTCGGATTCGGGGGTACATGTTGGTTGGATTCAATATATATATATATATATATATATATATATATATATATATGTAGGGAGATGCTAAAAAACATACGTATGTTCGAACATACGTTTTTTTAAAATACCCGTAAAGTGGTTATAAAAAGTAAAAATTTAAATTTCAACCGTATGGATGTAATATATATTTTATGAATATGTTGTGGATTAATTTTCACAGGAATCAGAATAATATATCATTGTCATCATGTATCATCAAACTATTATTCCGATATATGTTTTGAATAGTGCTGCATATTTTTGATGATATATGATGACAATGATATAATATTCTGATTTTGGTGAAAATTAATCTCCAAAATATTCATAACACATATATTACATCCGTACGGTTAAAAATTTTATTTTTATTTTTTTAATACGTATTTTGGGTGTGGCAAAAAAACGTATGTTGTGCATACGTATGTGTTTTTAGCCACACCCTATATATGTATATATATATATATATATATGGGTGTGGCTAAAAAACATACGTATGTTTTTGGGGTGAAAAACATACGGTCCAAAATACGTATTGAATCATCAAAATATGTATATATATATATTATACATATTTTGATGATATATGATGGCAATGATATAATATTCTGATTCTTGTGAAAATTAATCTACAACATATTCAAAACATATATATTCCATCCGTACGGTTAAAATTTGATTTTTTGATGATTTTTTAGCATCTCCCTATATATATATATATATGTGTGTGTGTGTGTGTATTTTATTTTATTTTGTTAATGAAAATATCAATAATTACAGAAAAATAACTTATTTTTCCATTTTAGTAGGGAGCTGATACGCGTGGCGGTACTGTAGCGACGGTATATAAAAACTGAAAAAAATATATAAACTGAAAACAAACAGTATATAAAAAATTCATTCGGTAACACTGTATATTTTAAAAAATGACAGTATATAAAAATATATAAACTGAAAACCAACAGTATATAAAAATTTATTCGGTAAACAGAATATATTTTAAAAAATGAAAACAGTATATAGCGTATATAGAAACATGCAAAAACAATATATAATTTCAATCCGTCGCTATAGAATCGCTACAGTACCCCTCGTGATTTCCCATTTCCCATGTAAATAATAATAGAATTTGTTTTGAGTTATTCTACATTTGTATATTCACGATGAGATGTTTGTTAAGAAAACTTATAATTCTATAATTGGAACAAATAGAATAATAAAAATAAGGACATAATACTTATTTTATATTTTTAATAAAGTAACTAATAATATAGAAATGGTGTTCGTGTTGTATATATTGTTTGTTTGTTTTTATATACTTTTTTATTTTTTATTGCTTTTTCATATACTCTTTTCAAAATAAATATTCCATAAGTAACTTTTTTTGTTTTTATATATCGTTTTGCTATGCTTATATAATGTTTTGTGGTATATAATACTGTTTCATATTCTATGTACTATTTTTATATATATTGCTTTATTGATTTGTGTTTTTATATAACATTTTTTCATATATATTGTTTCCAAAATATATATTTATATGTTTCTTTTCGTTTATATTTGTTTGTTCTATATGTTGTTTCACTAAAAAAAAATTACCGCAGAAACTTCCATCGTGTACTAAGAGATCCCTTTATTATTTTTTAGATGAAATAGTAAATAATAATTTATATCACCTGTCCATATGAGTAATATCTACTAAAAATATAAAGGGGAAATTTCAGGTATATCCCTACTAAACTTAATAATATCAAATTTATCCCTCTTAAATGCTAAATATCAAATATATCTCTCTTAAACCTAATTAGTATCAAATATATTCCTCTTTAATTTAATTAATATCAAATTTATCCCTCTTAAGCCTAATTAGTATCAAATATGCCCAAACCATTAGCTCTCCATCCAACTAACATTATTTAAAATTATTATTTTTATTTAAATTATTAAGTAAAAAATTGAATGATAAAAATACCCTTTATTACCTAAAATCATCTCCAATGCTCTCTTCTCTTCCCAGCCCTGCAATCTCCACCCGCCAAAAAAGTCACACCGAAGATTCGCCGCCCTTCCTCGCGCCCGGCACACCGCCGGCCTACCCACATCGCCGCCCTTCTCTCACGCCACCCCGCACTCGCCGGGAACTTCAGACACTCGCTCAAATCAGCCTTAAATCGAGCAATTCGCTGAGTTCCTCTTTCTCCGCCCAAATCAGCCCTGAATCGAGAAAGGTCAGTATTGGTGCTCCGGTTTTCAAGCTCAGTATGAGTAAAAAAAAGTCAGCTCTTTTCTTCACTTTATAGTAAGTATTTCAATTGATTTGATTTTCATTCAGGTACCAGGATTGTTAAAGATAAGATACATTGGACAAACAACTCTTGGAAGTGCAGCTGTTTTTGGTCTATTTTTGGGAGCTGGAAGCATAATACACTGTGGCAAATCCTATTAATTTGTTTTTGTTCTTTTAATCTCTGTTTGTTTGGAGCTTTATTAAATATTTGTTCTTAGTTTTATGTTTGTTTGAAATTTTACTGGAATGAAAATTTTGTTAAATTGGCAGGCCAAATTTTTGTACTGAAATAATGTGCATTCATTGTTTATAGTAGTTTGTTGGCTGAGATAAATTACATTTTTTTTCTTAGTTAATTTGATTTTCTTTTAATTTTTTTGTATTGATAAAATTATTAGATTGAGTTGATCATATTGAGCACTTCAGTCAGTTCATTTGATGTTTGATCAGTATTGAGCACTTCAGTCAGTTCATTTGATGTGAAACGGCTTGAAACAATAGTAAGGATTTGATGAGCATTTTTCAAATAATTTTACATAAAACAAAGTGCTGGATCTAAAAACATACAATGATACCTAAAAATCTACTCTCTGTTTAGACCATAATGCACACTAAGAACACAATTCAAAAGAAAGATAAGGTAAGACATTTTTAAGTATAGCACAACACATATCACATAAATACTTGTAACATTACTTCACAATTCTTGATTGAACTTCTATTTCTTCTTCATCTTCTTCCTCTAATTCGGATGACTTGGCTTTTGATACGCAGCTTTCTTCTGAAAAACTTTCGTCGTGTTCAATCAAATTTTCTGTTTATATGGCAGAGCTCTCCTATATTGATGGATCAAGCACCTCCATTTTCATCTGTAAAATTAATGACATTTTCCTAATATATGTATAGTCATTATTTCATCAAAAAAATATCATTTGAGTTTTAGGCAGAAACAAGCACATAAATGTCTTCTGACCATTATGTTTCCAGAAAAAAAAATAAAAAATTAATAAACAACCCTAATTATTAGTTACTAAATAATGTGATTTATTCCGTCATTAATTGTACCTTTTTTTTTGACCAGAAATCCTTTAGAGAGAATGAAATATATACCGGAAACTTTTGAAGGTATCTCATTTCCTGGTACATCTTTCTTTTCAAATCCCATATTTGAAGAAATAAAATCCACACAAAACTATTCCATTTAAATTCATAATATTTCCTCTTTAAATCCGTCGGCTCTAAGGTCTCCGGTAGCTCTAAAGGAAACTTTTGCATTCAAGTATTTCTCTTTCTTTCTTCAATTTTTTGTTCGCTTTTCTCACTCTTCAAGCAAGCTATCAACAAATTAAAAAATATCCAAATAAATAAATCTAATTGAAATTGAAAAAAAAAAATATACTCATGAATATAATTAAAAACCATATTAAAGATTGATAGAAAGGGTGAATTTATATCGCTTCATAGTGACCCAAGCAGATACATGTCAGTATGGTTCTCGTACAAATTGTTAAGCTCATTCGGCTCGTTGCAATAGAACCTGGCAAGAACGAAAAGATGGAAATTTCACTTTTATTTGTTAAAAATTGATTGAAATGTCAATCTCAAGGAAAAGTGCTTAAAGTTCAAAAAACACTATTTGTACAAACTCATTTACAAAAGCATTATTTTTCATGTCAAATCTAAGATTATGAAGGCGGATTTTAAGGAAATTTTAAGATATTAGTTTTGAATAAGTAGTTTATTTTGTGAGAGCTCAGAAAAACAAGTGTAGTTATGATTTGAGATGAGTAGTGTATTTAACTTTTGGTTATTAACTAATGAACAAATAATTTCACTGTCAAATGTTTTTTCTGTACATGTGATAATTTTTCAACTTCATGATCATGATTTATGAATGCTTTTGTCTTAAAAAAAATTCACCATTTTTTTTTCTGATACATAATGTATTTTTTTTCTTTTTCCATGCTTTGTAAGATTATAAGAACTTCAGAAACAAAATGGTAATAATATACAATATTAATTTCTTTCACACTCCAGAAATGCTTCAAAATTTATGAATAGTTTTCAAACTTGATCATAGGAATGGAGAAAATTTTAAAACATAATAATTTTATATCTTTTATTTAAATTAAAGAAAAATATCTCAGTGAGAACTTTTCTCTACTAGAAAACATGCGGCCACGTCTAGTGAGTTCTATCTGTCATCGAATCCATCTCGAATGGTTTTCGAAATCGAGTGTGCAACTTAACCTCTCTTGCTAAAAGTTGTCACGACTAGTTGCGTCTCTCGATCAATTGTGTTTAACATATGCTATCACGCCATTTTTAAGTTATATGATACTTATCTAGAAATTGAATCCAAAAATAAATAAATCATAAAATTTCACAAATGTCGATATTAAGTTTTCGAGTCTTATTATTTACTTAATAAAAATGATACAATCTTATAAAAAAAAAATTTTAATATAGAATTGACTAAGCAATGCGTTAGAAATTGAAGTAAAAATACATCAAAATAAAAAAGATTAAAATGAGAATGAAATTAGCCTACTATAAAAAGAGTTGTCAGTAGATGTAAAATGCATGTTCAACTCAAAACAGAAAAAATAAAATGGCAGTAAACTTATGAAGTTATTATTTAATTTGTTTGGTACTTACTGGTCATTGATGCCCTCCAATATCTTAAGATTTTTCAAACAATCAAAATCTGATAACTGTTACGCTTATTTTCTACTCTTCTAAATTTCATAATGATAATTAATATATTAAGTCTTAACGTTTATATGATAAAGATCATATGAAGTGTCTCAAGAAAGAAAATAAATTAGACAAAATTATACGAAAAATAATCATAAAATCTAAATTATGCTTCCTTAAATAAATAATGGAAAGGTTGTGGCTAAATGGAGTTTGAATTTGTTACCTACTATTTCACATAAATTTAACCAAATGGGTCATGCAAACTGAGCATGAATAGATAAGATGGTTAAAACACAATATTAATGAAGTTGTATATGAATCATTCTGAGTTAGAACCTTGAAACATCCAAATGCAAATCCAATAAAAATATTAAGAAACAAATGACAACATTATATGTCTTAACGAGTTTGGGTTTGACTTTCAAGTTTTATTGTATAATATTTAAAAAAATGAATTTTCCATATTGTTGTATTCGATTAACGAGAGAAATAACCTCAACGAGAGCAAGTTCTTTGGATAGATTCAAACCCCCTGTGATTAGACCACGAGAAAGAACTTACTTTTTGAAGAATTATCATTTTGACATTCTTTGAGAGGATATTGTCATTTTCGAACCAATTGTAATACATAAATCTTAGATTCACTTTTGTGAGTCTTGTGTTTTATAGTTGTAAAAAAGGTTTGGGTGACTTAAAATTGAGCTAGAAAACAAGATCATTCAAATAATTCAAGGTTTTGAATAAATTCATATTCAACCACTTTATGGTTGGATTTAAATTGTAAATAGAAAGTCAATATGACAAACTGTTTTTATGAAGATATGGTAAATTATGGCTAGTACCATTGGAATAATAAAAACATTTATATAACTTGTATAGATTCAAAAATTCAAATAAATTCCAATTTTAAATACACCATCATTTTTGTTGTCTCATGAAAAGAAACAAATATGAATTGCCAAACTATATTACATCTCTTGTTTCTAGCTCAAACTCTAACGACGTCGCACGTTTCGAAACATACAAATTGTAGTTTCTCATCATTGCAACAAAGAAATACTTCCTAAAGTTAAATTAATATAATGGAACCGACTCGGATTTTATGAAAGTTATCGAGAAAAATATCTCTTCAACTTTTATCCGATTCATCTTCAGTCGTGAGAGATTATCGAGATTATGCATTTTGAACTCTCTAGCTTCATGTCTACTAAATGATTTTTGCTACTCTAAAGGACTAATATTCATTTTAACTAATTATTCCATAAACCTTCCTTCTACGTTGCTAGATTCAACTACAAAATTGAATGCATTATATAAATTGTCACATAATTTCGTATTTTAACATTAAAAAATTCACATTTTGACAGTTCAAAAATACTTTTTTTTTTCATGTCAAATCTAAGAGGAAAAACAGAAAAACTGATCAATATTGAACTTCTAAAGTTCAAAAAACACTATTTGTACAAACTCAATTACCAAAGCATTACTTTCTCAATTACTTTTTTTCATAAATTATCTAAAAAATAACACAAATTTTCACATCACAACCACAAAACATAGATTTTGACAATATTACAGAAAACCACATCAATCCCACACTTAAACCTCAAACAGAAGTCATTTTATTTTCTACATCAAACATATTTTTTAACTTTCAAGCTTCAGCTTCTTTCGCTGCTGCTTCAGTCTGAATTTTTTTTCCGGTCTTTTTTTCGTAATCTTTTATTGCAGCTTTGATTGCATCTTCAGCAAGCATGCTGCAGTGCAGTTTCACCGGCGGAAGTGATAAATGTTTCGCAATTTCACTAAAATAATAAATCAAAATAAAATAAATGATAGAAGAAATTAGAAAATGATATATTTAATTATAGAAAGGATGAAGAATGAAAGTTTACGTGTTTTTAATGGTTAGGACTTCTTCCATCTGTTTTCCTTTCACCCACTCAGTAGCTGAAAATAAAAATAAATATATAGATTGAAGGTTAATTTGATTGTTGTTTTATGATGAATATATTTCTGTTATTTTAAGAGAGAAATCAGAGATTTTGTGAAAATCGAATATCGGTAATGATAATAATAATATGGTTGGAGTTACAAGTATGATCAAATTAAATAAATTTATTTCGAAATTTCGAAGATATTTTTACAATTAAGATGCTTGTAAAAAACCCAATAACAAGCTATAAATGACAGCTCAAACCAAGCAAAACTCTTGTTTTTACCTAATTTACGTCTATTTACAAGTTTTTAAGATGAATATTTTTCTTGCATAACTAAGAACTAAAACTTGCAGTGAGAGGTTCAATTGACTATAAATATTTTAAGATGAATATTTTCAGAAATTCAAGTTCATTTTAGAATTTTCATAGCTCCAAACTAATGAAAAAAAAATCACAAGAGGTTCAATTGACCATAAATAAACCATCATAATCACATAATCAAGCTAAAAAACAAAGAAAAAAAACAATTTTTTGAACAAATCAATTCAATTATCTATCAATCAAACAACAAAATCTCACCGACAGAAGAAGACGCAATCGCGGATCCACACCCGAAGGTCTTGAAGCACGCGTCCACAATCTTGCCCGACTCATCATCCACCTTGATCTGCAGCTTCATCACGTCGCCGCACGCCGGCGCGCCCACCAGCCCCGTCCCCACCGTCGGGTCGTCCTTGTCGAAGGACCCCACGTTCCTGGGGTTGTTGTAGTGGTCCACCACTCGCTCGTGGTACAACCGCCTCGCCCCCGCCGCCGCCGCCGCCGGAGCAGAAGGGGTTTGGGTTAGGGTTAGGGTTAGGAATCGCTTTGAGGCGAGTCTGAGCATTGTTGTGTTAGGGTTTTGAGTTGATTGGATGTTGTGCTGAATTCGTGGAGGGAGAAGGAGGAGAGAAGAAGAAAGAATCTCTTTTTTGTTTGTTTAGTAGAGGAAGAGGAAGAGAAAATGATATGGATAATTACGTGTCGGTTTTATTTTTTTCTCTTTTTTTTGTGATTTTTGTAAGAAAAATCTATTTTTTTCGGAATTACGAATAAAATAAGGGAAAATTTTCTAAAACCTCCTAATTTTTCTGGAAATTATAAAACACCCCTCACTTTTGAGATTCCTTCAAAAATCCCTATAAAGTTAGCTAAATTATTATTATTATTTTTTTTGAATTAAAAAGGCTACTTAGATTTTCATTTAAAAAAAATAAAAAGTTTCTATAAATTGGAGATTACAAATAGCACCATTTAAAAGGGTTCACATACCACTCATAATCAACAAAATAAAAAGTAGTAAACTACGCCTAATTTGTTTTGACTTTCCAAATTATTGTGCAATCATGATTCGTGACTAATTTTGCAAACTGAATTACTTTTTAGCCCCCTATGATATTAATTTTACTAAAATAGTTTTGCCGTCGTTTCTCCGCTCGCTCGTTTCGAGGGTATTTAGGTTAAGGTTTTGAAAAGTATTCATGGTTCACGGATTGAAGGCTCGATCATGGGTACACAGGTCGGGTCTAACTGATTATGTGACGTACCAATTTGAAAAGTTGCGAGTCAACAAAATCGAAGACAATTCTTGGGTTGGTCTCTCTGTCTCTATCATTACTAATAGTAACTTTGCACCATTAATGCAGAATAATAATGATGAATCTAAAAAGACTTTATAAATATAATATTCAGTTATTTCAAAAAATTATTTTCTTCTTCTCTTGGCCATCCACGGCGGCCCCTCCTGTCTTCTTCTCTGTGTATTCATATTTTAACAAAAGATAATATTTTCTTACCCTCCTCTAAGTCATTTTGGCCAACAATATACATCTTTCTTCAGTCCTCACTAATGGAATTAGATTTATTTGGAGCAAAATAAGCTTATGTATTCTATTTTTTGTTTTCTAAATTTAAATGTGTTAAATTTTAGATTAGGAATACAAAAAGTCAAGACATAAATAAAAAAGAAAATTAATATTTTAGAATATAATAATTTTTTAAAAAATATTATTTTTATTTTTCTCTTATTATATTGGGAAATATATAAATGTAAAAAAAATAAAACTAAATTCTAGAAAATATTAAAAGTTAGGGGCTTTTGGTAATTTTCAGAAAAGTAGGGGTTTTTTTGAAAAAAATCCCATAAAATAATTATCTCTTTCAGATATTTTAAAAGTAAAGTACTTTTCAGACATTACTGTACAGCTTTCCAATACAGTAACTCTCAACAAAAAACATTATGGCGAGAGTGGGATTTGAACCCACGCCCTTTCGGACCAGAACCTTAATCTGGCGCCTTAGACCAACTCGGCCATCTCACCATTCTTGCACCCTCATCCAACTATTCTATTGACATTCTAATCTACAAAACTTTCTAAAACCCTCCTCTCTCTATTCTCTCTCTATTTCATCCTCTGCCTCTCTCTCTCTATACGAAAAGAAAACTAAGCAGGTCTTTCCCTCCCTCTCTCTTCTTTCCCTCCCTCTCTCTCCAAGCGCAAAACAAAAACCCTAAACCCTAAACCCTAGGCCATGGATGTGGAAACCTCAAGCCCTTCAATTACTTCCCTCATTGATAAGATTGTGGTAATTGCAAATTCATCTCCTCTTTAATTCAATTCTATTAATTATTCTGAACCCTAAACACTGCTGATATTTTTTTGTTAATTAGGTGCCTGGAGATGTTATTTTGGATCTAAATAAACTGGATAATCAAACAATCAAACTTGGTGCTGGGTTACGACAGGTTTAACAAACCCTAATTATTTTTTAATTTTTAAAAATTTGTGGGGAATTTTTTTATGTGTATGTATTTTTGTGCTTTTATGCAGGATTGTGATAGTATTTCAGTTATGAAGGTTGGGAAGCTGAAACTATCAAAACCGAATAAATACTGGGTTGAGAGCTCAACTAAAAGAGTGAGCTTTTTAATTATTAATTTGATTCTTTTTTATATTTAATTTATGATATTACATTCATTTAAAGCGTCAGTTGTTTTATTATTCTTTATAGTGGTATAAAAAATTAAATTTATTGATTAAAAATCTGTACCTGATATAAAATTATCGTATTATTATTTACTAGCTTTATATAGTTTTGACAGCTTTATAATTTATGTGTGGATATTTTGATATAATACAATTTTTTTTTCAGAATAATATTTGGCTTCATATTTCATTAATTATATCATGCTTATATTAATTAATCTTTTTTTATTGTGCAGTATGTACCAAGTTTGGAAGATACAGTTCTTGGTATTGTTGTTGATATTAAATCAGATGTGAGTAACTTTCTAATTATATAATTATATTTATGATTTTTATATTTATTTTTCCATTTCTTCTGTCTTTCTTTTCCATTTGTTTAAACGTATTCTCTCTCTTTCTTGTTTGGAGAAATTCAAATTTTTTAGATTGAAATGACATGGTAGTATCAAGCTTTTTTTGGTTTTAATCAAATATTGTTTTAAATTTTTTTCTCCTTTTATGAACAGATTGTAGTCATGCTATTTTGACTCATGGATTTTATTTTTTTTTCTTGGGGAAATAAAATACAGATTTTGTTTTATTTATTATTTATTTTTTCAGAATTTCATGGTGGACATAAAGGGATCCAATGTGGCACTATTACCTGTTCTTGCATTTGAAGGCGGTACGAGAAGAAATATACCGAAGTTTGAGGTATAATAATTTATAACTTACATTAGTAACATGTTTTGTATTTTAAAGGAAGAGAAATTTGCAAAAAAGCCCCTTAGCTATAAAAAAATTGCAAAAACCCTTCATATTATAAAATATTAAGGTATCCCTCTATTCCTTGATATTTTAAGCAGTGAAGGGGCATTTTTGCAATTTAAGCACTTTTAGGGATTCTTTTGTAAATTCCCTGAAGAAAATAATGAAAAGATTCTGATACCAACAGTCAATTTTCTTGATTTTTTTTATTATTTCTTTGGCTTGGGCCAAAACCCTAAAAATGAAAGAAAGAATTGACATATATATAACAGTCAATGAAAACTGTTTGTTATATTAAATCCGATTTAATTATTTCATTTTCGCAGCGCCGTAATATAATTTAATAATATTATTTTGTTACAGATTGGCACGCTAATTTATGCACGAGTGGTTAAAACTAATGGCATAATGAATCCTGAACTCTCATGCACTGACGGTATATTTTCTTATTTTTTTTAATAATTTTTGATATTATTTTAATATTTTTTGTGAGTTATCACTTCTAATTCCTTACTTCAAGTTTGTTTGCAATTAATTTTTGACTTTCTTAATCACATTTTTTTTGAAATTTGAGCAAAAGTTAGTCTCATCTTAATTAAGGTGTAATTTCACAATTCAAATTTAGTTTAGTCAAAATTAAATTAAATTAAGGCATATGAAGTTTAATTTAGGCGTTATAATAGAACAATTTATGGTTAGATTAGCAATTGAATTTAATTTTGTGATATTTCTAAATTTCAAAATTAGATTTTAAAAATTATAGAAATTTGAGCAAAATTGAGTCTTATCTGAATAAGGTGCAATTTCACAATTGAAAGTTAGTCTAGTCAAAATTAAATTAAATCAAGGCTTACTATTAGCACAATTTAGGGTTAGATTAGCAACTGAGTTTAACTATTTAATATTTTTAAAATTTGAAATTTGAATTTTGAAATTTTAGCCGGTGGAAAAGCAGCTGAATTTGGGCAGTTAAAAGACGGTTACATGTTTGAGACTTCAACTGGCCTCGCACGAATGTGAGTAAATCTAATTTTACCTTTTTTGAAGGAAAATTTACATTTATGTCCCTGTAAAATTAATAAATATAATCTCTGCCCTTGTAAAATGAGAGAATTGTTATATACCACTATAAGAAATAGGAAATTTAGCTTCTATTAATCATGTTTAGATATGAGGGTTAGTTTGGTCAAGTTTTGAAAAATAGTAAGTTATATATGTTAAAATTAATATGTTTCATTGGGTTTGGGCATATACGATATTTTTTAGGTTTTGTTGGGTTGACATGAAATTAACAAATATTATGAGCATTTTTTTTATACCAATATATATACTTGTGATTTTTTCCATTTTATTTTTTCAGGTTGTTAAGTTCACCAACTTGTCCGGTTTTAGAAGTGCTAGGCAAAAAAATATCATTTGAAATTGCTATTGGATTAAATGGCCGAGTTTGGGTATAATTTAGTATTTTCTCTCAATTTACTTTATTATTATTTTTTTAATCTTTAATTTCACAATTTGAGGATTATTTTGGAATCCTAATCATAAATACACCCGCAAAATGAGATTTATGATATATTTTTGATTAAGTTAGCAGTGATTTAGGGGTAAGTGGAATATATATTATACATTAATTCTTTCAGATTTTGTATGGACATAAAATAAACCCTAAACCCTAAACATTTTTCATGAGGTCTAGTAAATTCTTTCTTTCAAATATATACTAAATTCTTTGTTTCAAATATATGCTAAATTCTTTGTTTTAACTATACTAAATCCTCTTTTGCAGGGATATATACTAAATTCAAATATTTTTTAGGTTTAAATTTTTTCGGATTTTTCATGTTTTGTAGTGATTTTTTTGGAATTTAAATATGCAGGTACATAGTTCATCGCATAGCAATGTAATTCTGGTATCAAATGCAATTATGAGGTCTGAATTCTTGTCTGGCAATCAACAGAGAATTATGGTCGAAAAGCTTATGGAAAGACTTGAATGATTTATTATTTAAGTAATTAATTCAGAAAAAGGAGAGGCTTTTTAGATATTAGTTTAATGATTTAGGGATTATTTAGAAGTTGTTCGCATGTTTTAATTCATCTTTGATTGTGTTTTTGTATGCTCAAATTTTGTAATGTATTATTTTTGTTATGTTTGTGAAAATTGTTTGACATATTTATTACTATTTAGCAATTCACTTGCTGTTTTATGTGCTGGAGCAGGTATGAAATGGATGAACTTGATAATTTTATTAAAGGCTTCAAATTACAATTAAGGATAAGAATCTTTGTTTGTTGTATTCGCAGGTTGGCTGAGATGTGAATTAGTGCTATGAGGTATATTGAATGTTAATATGATGATCTAATAATGTGTGCTACTTTATGTGATTCAATTGTCTTATCAATAGAATGTTGTATGGTATTCATGATTTTACCATAGTTGGATCTCCATGTTTTGGATTTTTTTGTTATCACAAGAAACAAATCTAACAAAGCAAGCAAATGAAAAAATAAATAAATAAAACAACACATTGAGTGAAATATCTTCCTTTTTTTTAAGAGGCCAATTCTTTGACATGTATTTACTTTTTATTTATTAGTATTGTTTTTTCTTGATTTTTTATGTATGTTTCACTAAAAGATTGAAAGATAGTTAAAGACTATGAACAACTTTGATGTTTTCATGATGTTTTTTTGTGGACTAATAACTTGGAAATGAACTTGATGTGCGAGCCCTTGGTTTGGATGGAGGGTGGCTAAAATGATCAACGATTCAACCTGAAGAACCAACAGTTTTTTATCGTGGAACGCAAGTTCCAATTCAAGAAAAAAGTTTGAAGTGAGGAATATTTTGTAGGGACTTGATATGTATTACTGACTTATTTGTCATCGATATTGCTCAAAATTCAAAAAGATATCATAAAATTATAAAAATGTATATTGATATACAAAAAGATAAATTCACATATAACAAGGTATATTGATATATAAAAGGTACACTTTTTTTCAATTAGTTATATATAAATATATTATAAACAATTGAAAATGGATAAAAATATGATAGGGTGATGTTCAAGCGGGTGATGCGAATATTTTCTCTATTTTGTAACGAAAAAAGATAAAATACTCAATTCCAATTATATAAGAGGGATTTCAAGACTAAATGTCTTTTACCTCAACCATGATACTCAGCTACTAAACTAAAGGCACTTGCAACTATTACACCTATCTGATTTCTAATTTTTCATGTTATTCTTTCCATTTTCATTTTCCAGTGTAAAAGTGCTTCAATGTTATCAGAACCAGTGAGTCAACCTGTTCAATTGCTGGTTTTATAGAATATAATTTATAAATAAATAATATAACTTTGTATGCATCGCATAAATTTCAAAACAAAAATTTTAAGTATCAATCATTTCATTTTATTATTACCAACACAAATAATCCACATGAGAAGAAAAGAAATAATGAGAGAGTAAAAGGCAGCAAGAAGAAAACAAAAAAAAACTTGTTCCAGCAAAAAACCGGGTTCAACAATCGGTTCAATTTCCGGTTTTACACAAACCGACTGGTTCAACTAAAAAAACTCGGTTTTAATGCATATCCGATCCAATTGACAGACCGAACCGAAAATCCCACTGAGTCCGATTTTTTCCGATTCAACTAGTGAAACAGGTCGGTTTTGATAACACTGTCCAGCTTAGAAAACTACAAAATGTGGCGCAAAAAACAATACAGATTTATTCGTATCTATAAAATCAACCCATATTGTGAGTATCTTATAAATCCTTCAATTGACAAGAAGTGATAGGACTGTTTACTAGTTGCGATAGATTTTGCAAAGGTACCGGCAAATCTGACCAACCATTCAAAATCTACAGGAAAATGTGATTTCTAGAAGACAAGTCTAAGGGCAAAAAAAGTATCATAATCGGTTGATCTAAAAGATTGTGAAGGCGGATTTTAAGGAAATTTTAAGATGTTAGTTTTGAATAAGTAGTTTATTTTGTGAAAGCTCAGAAAAACAAGTGTAGTTATGATTTGATTTGAGATAAGTAGTGTATTTAACTTTTGGTTATTAATTAATGAACAAATAATTTCACAGTCAACTGTTTTTTTTTTCTTCTGTACATGTGATTATTTTTCAACTTCATGATCATGATTTATGAATGCTTTTGTCTTAAAAAAAATTCATCATTTTTTTATGATACATAATGTAATTTTTTTTTCTTTTTCCATGCCTTGTAAGATTATAAGAACTTCAAAAACAAAATGGTAATAATATACAATATTAATTTTCTTTCACACTGCAGAAATGGTTCACAATTTATGAATAGTTTTCAAACTTGATCACGGTAATGGAGAAAATTTTAAAACATAATAATTTTATATATTTTATTTAAATTAAAGTAAAAATATCTCAGTAAAAACTTTTCTCTACTAGAAAACATGCGGCCACGTCTAGTGAGTTCTCTCTGTCATCAAATCCATCTAAAAACTCGAATGGTTATCGAAGATTGAGTGTGCAACTCAACCTCTCTTGCTAAAAGTTTAGTCACGACTAGTTGCGTCTCTCGCTCAATTGTGTTTAACATATGATATCACATTGTTCTGAAGTTATATGATACTTATCTACAAAATTGAATCCAAAAATAAATAAATCATAAAATTTCACAAATGTTGGTATAAAGTTTTCGAGTTCACTTAATAAAAATGATATAATCTTATAAAAAAAACATTAAAATATAGAAGTGACTAAGCAATGCGTTAGAAATTTAAGTAAAAACACATCAAAATAAAAAAGATTAAAATGAGAATGAAATTAGCCTACTATACAAAGAGTTGTCACTAGGTGTAAAATGCATGTTCAACTCAAAACAAAAAATAAAATAAAATAAAAATAAAATGGCAATAAACTTATGAAGTTATTATTTAATTTGTTTGGTACTTACTGGTCATTGATATCCTCCAATATCTTAAGATTTTTCAAACAATGAAAATCTGAGTACAGTTATGCTTGTTTTCTACTCTCCTAAATTTCACAATGATTATTAATATATTTAGTCTAAATTTTTAATATGATAAAGATCATATTAAGTGTCTCAAGAAAGAAAAGAAAGTAGACAAAGATTATATAAAAAATAATCACGAAATGTAAATCATGCTTCCTTAAATAGATAGTAGAAAGGTTGTTGCCAAATGAAGTTCGAATATGTTACCTACTGTTTCACATAAATTTAACCAAATGAGTCATGCAAACTGAACATGAATAGATAATATGTTTAACATTATTGTCTTAGCGGGTTTGAGTTCGAATTTCAAGTTCTATTATTTAAATTTTTTTAAAAATAGCCTTCCCATATTATTTTATTCGGTATAGAGAGTAGTACCCTCAACGAGAGCAAATTTAACTTTTTTGGATTGATACAAACCCATTGTAATTAGACCACTAAAAAGACCTTAATTTTAGAAGAATCATTTTGGCATTCTTTAAAGGGATATTGTCATTGTTGAAGCAATTGTAATACATAAAATCTTAAATTTGATATGTTGCACTCATTTTCATCTTTTTGGGAGTTTTATTTGTATTTTAGAAGTGTAAATTTTAGTATTAGTTTGAGTCAGCTTGAATTTGAGCTAGAAATCAAAATCATTCAAATAAATCAAGATTTTGAATTAATCATATTCAATCACTAAATGGTTTGGATTTTAAATTGTAAATAAAAAGGCATGATAAACTGTTTTTATCCAGATATCGATAATTATGACTAGTATCATTGGAATAATGAACACTTACAAAATTTGTATAGATCCGAGTTTCAATTTTGAGCTAGAAATCAAAATCATTCAAATACTTTAAGATTATGGAGGAATCATATTCAACAACTTAATGGTTGGATTTTAAATTGCAAATAAAAAGTCATTGCGACAAACTGTTTTTATGCAGATATGGAAAATTATGGGTAGAAGTATCATTGGAATAATTACTACATATATTAAACTTCTATGGATCCAAAAATTCAAATAAAATTCTAGCAAGTTCCAATTTTAAATAAACCATCACTTTTGTTGTCTCATGGAAAGAAATAAATGTGAATTTTCAAACTATATCGTGTCTCCTAATTCTAATTGAACTATAATAACGTCAAAACATACAAATTGTAGTTTCTCATCGTCGGAACAATGCAATACTTCCAAAATATAAATTAATAATATATGCTAGGAAACAACTAGGATATTATCAAAATCGTCGAGATGAATATATATTCAACTTGTTAACAGATCATCTTTGATCGTAATGCATTTTGAACTCTCTAGCTTCACATCTACTAAATGCTTTTTGCTAGTCAAGAGACTAATATGCATTGTAACTAATCATTCCATAAACCTTCCTTCTACATTTCTAGATTCAACTACAAAATTGAATGCATAAACAAATTTGTAATCAATATCTTCATTAATGTCACATGATGAATTTCTAACTCTTACTATTTACCAGATAGTACCAATAGAATATAATAAAATAAAAAACATATTTGACTAACACATGCATTAATTAAGTGAAAACACAACAAAATAAAAAAAGTAAAACATGAATGAAATCTATTGATACAAAGGGCTAGTACTAGATGCAAATACATGTACGATAAAATAGTATTACACCGATGAATTTATTATTGTTTTGTTTGTTCCTTACATGTAATTCATATCCTCCAATATCTGATAAAAATTTTCAAAAATGATATTCTGATTACGCTCACGTTTGTTTTCAACCATACTACATTTACTATGATAATTAATTATTTATTTAAAGTTTGTAATATGATAAAGATCATATGAACTATATCTTATAAAGAAAAGAACATAGACAAAGATAATATGAAAATAATCATAAAATGTGAAATGATGCTACTTAATAGATAATAGAAAGGCTATTTCTAATTGATATTTCAATGTGTGACCTAATATTTCATGCAAATTTAACCAAACAGATCATGCAAACTAAACATGAGTAGGTAAGATGGGAAACACACAAGATTAATGAAGCCAAATGAGTCGAATCCTTGCAAAGTCCAAATGAAAATCTACTAAGGGTATTGCATGTTTGGCTAACTTCTGTGAATGGAATTAGACAGTCCGCAAAAAGCGGTAATTTTTTTTCTCCAAGTCGACATAATGCCAAGATCCAGCATCTCTTCTAGTGAGAGTTAACTGTGGCCGAACTTCTCATCAAGGGTACGCCTCTTTTACTCTCATGAGAAAAATGTGAGCACTTCCCCTATTTTTTTCTCTGAAACATCCATCTAGACAAACTCAAGATGGATTTTCCTCCCCCTAGTTTTATCCTCTGGATCAAGGTTAATATCTTGCTTTTTTGTTTTTCCTGTTTATATTTTTGCTTAATCACTATTTTTCTTCTTTATACTCCAAATTTATGTTAAATTAAGAGTAAATTTATTTTGTTTAATACTTCAGTGATCAAATCTACATTGAGAGAGATGTGTTGTGTCTCCTCCACTCATGCTGACTCAATTTAACCAGTCCCAGTTTGCAATTATTCTAAAAAGAGAAGATAATAAGTAACAATCACACTTTTGATAAATTAAATCTCCTATAGATTGTAAAATCAGCAGCAGGTAAAATCAACTAGATTGGAGAGATTTGATTTTGCCTCGTAACTTCTCTCTCTTCAGAGTATGGCATTGCCTTTTTGAAGGAAAAGTATGGCCTTTTTTTCAAAAATTATTTAATTGTTCTCATCATGTTATAATTGAGGCTGAATTTGCATAATTGAGAAGCAACTTGTGCAAATATGTGACTTGCTCAGGTTGAATTAACGAAATTTAGTTAAATTAAAGGGGGTCCTCCGCAAGTTCCTATACAAGAAGGAGGTCTTCATTTACAAAGATTTAAATTCACATTCTTGAACCTTCATATTGGCTTTAATTTTAGTTTTATAAATTATCATGAACAGGTGAAAAGAGTTTTTAACTCCATCTTGGATGAATTACAAGCTCTTGAAGATGAAAGAAAGGTGAATTGTTTATTCATTCTTAGGCCATTGTTAACATATCTTGCTATTTGAGTAGCTGATTAAATCACATATCATGATTTTCACTATTCTTTTTTTTTTTTTTTTTCATTTTGATTGATTGTAGGTAAATACTGTACAAGATGTTCGGTGTACCAGATGGCATTGCTTATATTGAGTTATATATTGTGCTAAGCAATATACTGAATTTCAGTTTTTATGCTGAGTTTTATATTGTGTTCAGCTATATACTGAATATCGAGTGATGAGTATTAGTGGATTTTTTGAATATGTGAATATTGGAATTGTAGTATGATCAATTTTTATCTATAGTTTAAGATTGATATAAGTTGTAAGGAATTTTGCTAAACTGGATGCAGTTAAAGAAAATTTGGCTTAATTGGAAAGGAAATTTGACATATTGATTAATTCCGTGTCTATATTTTCATTTGTTAGCTCTAATTATATTTGTCATTTATTAGTTATTTGTAACAATAATTTTAATCAAACAATTATTTAAATATTTATAATTACTTGAATATTCGCAATAACAAAATTCTTGAATATTTCAACTAACTAAACAAAATTATATCTTCCACCATCTAATTTTTCCAACATCCAAACATACTATAGAAATACTTAATTCCAGAAATTTTTTTTACACCAACTTATAATCCGATATCATTCTACTAATTCCAGTTGCTCAACGGTCCCTAAAGAATTTATAAAATACAAATGCAATCCAAACCAATAAGAGATAAGAACCACACTTATTGTCTTAGTAGGTTTCTGTTCGAATTAAGTTATATTTTTATAAAATTATGTTTTTATAAAATTATGTTTCAAAATGACCTACTAATCCACAAGGGCCCAAAGGCCCGAGTGACCCGAAATCCGAACGACTCGAAACCCGAACGATCCGAAACCCGAATGACCCGTGACTCGAACTGTTAGTAGTAGGCCCTAGGCCAATATATATTTGATGCCTAGATGTATGGATTGTGTTAAACAAACATTGTGTTTATTTGGAGATATTTTATATAATTAATGCATATTGGTTATTTTATTCTTATTACTAAAATGAACCTTGAATATGATATTCAGCTTTATATCATCAAAGTATGTGACTTTGATAGTAAACTATAAAGTATTATGAATGATATTCTAAACCGTCCCTGATCATTCATAGGATGTTTGTGAGACAAACATACTTTATGATAAGCTATAAATGTACATCAGTATGTTAGTTGACTGATGATCACGTTTTACTGATCATGAATAAGAGTTATTAAGTCATTAGCGTAAGTATATGTTAGAGACCATATACTTGATTGACCCACCATGAGAATACTACATGGTTCGTGTCATTAGTTATTCTCAGTAAAGAATGTATCTGTAATCCTTAGACTTGAGACTATCTCAGTTTCCTACATGAGAAATTTTATACTTTAATATAATTTAACATCGTCTTTAACCGGGCGGTCATAAAGATTATAATTAGGTATATAATGAATTATGCGGAGGAAAGAGTTTAATTAAGATATGATTTGTTCCTCTCATAAAAATGAGAGAGATATCTTTAGGCCTCTTGATGATTTGAGGCCGTGCTCGAGTGAATTAATAAGGAGTTATTAATGTCATTTCATGTTCAATCAAATTCGGTGTCAAGAAATATTTATCGACCCACGTAAGGTTGGCACATACCATGCCTTATGGACGATATAGATATCGTGTAACAAAGGGATACAATGCATGAACATAAATTAGGTTTGATCGAATCATCTATACTTGCTTAATTTGGGTAATCATGATGTCTTGCTAGAGGCCGCTCATGATTTATAATCCGTTGTGATTATTTCCAACATTAAGTAAACCTACAGGGTCACACACAAAGAACAACTATTGGGATGTACATAGAAAAAAAGATCATAACTTATGTGATAAGTTATATGAAGAGCTACATAGTTAAGTAACACATCAAATCCTACATCTTATATGATAAGGTGTGTTGCATATATGGTTACATAGTTACCATGCATATAGGATATGAAACTTATGACTATATAGGCACAAGAGACACCCCAAAATGATAGAGGGAGACATATTATTTTCGTCCAACTTTTGTGAGAGAAAAGGAGAGAAAAATCCGAAAATTATTCTCTTGTTATTTCTGTGAGAAAAATGAAGAACGAATACTAGCATATATCGTTCTTTATCCATTCAAAGTGGTTGTTCGTGTGGATACGGGTAGAGGACGAAGCGAAGTGCGGCGTCTTTGTGATTCGGGTTGAAACCGTTGGTTTGTTTGGAGAATCGGTTTGGTTGGAGAATCGGTTCGTTTGGAGAGCGCTTGGAGAATCGGTTGGTTTGGAGATCGCTTGGAGATCGGTTTGTGAGACCGGTTAGGCGAAACATTCAAAGGATCGGTTTGGAAACCGGTTTGGAATCGGGCAAAGAAAAGCGTCAACCAAATTCGCTTTAGATCATCACGGATTAAGCGGAATCCGAAGGTACAAAGTTATGAACTTTTCTTTGATTTAATTGAAATTCACGGATCCTTCTTTTGGGTTTCGAATTCGATTTTGTTTTGTTTTGTTTTTCCGCTTCGTTATGAACGGTAGAAACCCAACACGAACAACCCGTGACCCGAATGACCCATGACCCGAATTGACCCGTGACCCGAATAACCCGCCTGATTTGACCCGAAAATAATTTTGTTTTTGTTTTAATATTCGAAAAATATCGAAATTGAGAATTTTATGGCTTGTTCTAACATAATTGACCCGATAATATTGACCACAATAACTTAAATGACCTGAAATAACAATTCGAATGAATAGCAGCGACCTCTAATCTGAGTAACTTTTGACCAGAATCTGACGTTGACCATAAGTCAATTGACCCGCGACCCGAATCCGAATGACCTGAAACCCGAAATGGCCCGAACCCGAATGACCCGAAACCCGAATGATCCGTAACCCGAACGACCTGAAACCCGAATGATCCGAAACTCGAATGACCCGTAACCCGAGCGACCCGAAACCCGAATAACCTTCGACCCGAACGACCTGTGACGCGAATTGACCCGTGACCCGAATTGACCCGTGACCCAAATTGACCCGACCCGAACACGACCCGACCCACCCGTTTACCACCTCTAGCAATAAGGTCATTCCAAACACATACAAAAAATAAAATAAAATGAGGTCATTCCAAACACATACAAAAAATAAAATAAAATGAGAATAAAGCCAATCTATATAAACGGTTGTTACTGGATGTAAATACTTGTACGGCTCAAAAGCAAAAGAATAATAACAAACTTATTAAGTTTTTATGGTAGTGTTTCATAATTACATGTTATTGATATATCGGGCATTGCTAGTGTTTAGGCGTTTCGAACTCTCATGCTGCACGCCTATTCAGGGACGGTTGCATCTTCTTTTGAATTATTGTGTGCATTGCAATTATGTCTTCGTGACTTTCATTTATCCAATAAATCACCTAAAAATGTGCAAAAACAAACAAGTGATAATTTTTTCATTAATATTCTATAATGAATTTCTCACTGACTATTGGATATTTGGTATTATCTATCATATGATAAAAATATTATATACTTAACGAACACAAATTATAGAAACTTGGTGAAAACCCATAAAGTGAAACAAATTAAAGCGAGATCGACATAAGTTGATACAAAGGGCTGGTACGTGGATACTTATGACTACACTGACTCAAGAAAAAGATACATAAGAATAAACTATATGAAGTAATTGCCATTGATGTGCTCCAATATCTGATAATATGTATCAAAACCAGAAAATCTGAGTATGGCCACATTTGTTTCCAAATATTCTAATTAGACTTCACTATTATAACTAATGTATTTATTGCAAGTATACGACATTCTAAAAACCATATGAACCTACATTTTATTCAATGGAACTTACGTTCGTTTCCTAGAGAACGTCGTAATTTAATTAAAAAAAAAAAGAAAAACCATATGAACTACCTCAAAAATGAAAAGAAATTAGACAAAGATTATAGGCAAAAAATTATCACAAAAAATAAATAATGCTATTTAATAGATAACAGAAGTCTACATGAAGTTTGAAATTAATACCTACAATCACACAAATCTAACCAAATGAGTAAACTAAACATGACTAGATAAATTGTTGAACACACAAGATTAATGAAGTTGTAAATGAATCATTTTTGGATTCGGATCCTTGCAACATCCAAAATACAAATTTAATCCAAACCGATAAGAAAAAGTAATTTCAATTTGTATTATTTAACTTCTAAAAGTTATTTTGATCATGCCTAAACAACATTATATTCTTCAAAAGAGGGGAAACAAATGTAAAGTACTATGCTGAATTCTTGCTCCGCCTAAGTTATAATTCTTATACTCGGTGTATTATCCCATCTTGTGTCCTGAGCCCAAGTCTGACTTGCTTGTTCAGTTAAGTTTAACCATGTATGAGTATCGGCAAAGCAGCTTCAAGCACACTCAGCTCAGGCATGACCTGTGCTAGTCACTACTTCCCACGTGCCCATTTTCAAAGATAATCCCCCATATGCCCAGCTCCGGTATGACCCATATGAGAAACTGTCTTAGTACCGAGGGTTACAGTAACATGGGAGACACTTCATTACTTAATATTCTGAATGATTTTGTTTTATATTTATAAATATAAACATCATAGAAACAAAGTTAAATAAGGTATGAGTCTATTCTTCACGAGCGATCATGAGGTTTCTAGTCCTAGATCTATTTCCAGATTGTTGTTGTAATCTTCAACGAACCATTCGTTGTGTGTGTTCGAAGATCCAATTCCATCTTCCAAAGATTGCGCCAAGATCTTCATCTCGTCTTGACATAATATTTTTCCTGACAACTATCCTATTGTTAGAAAAAATAATTTACAATTTTGGACAACTCACTGGTTGCCATAATTACAACTTTGAACAACTCACTGGTTGTCATAGATATTAAAATAAAATACAAGCATTCACACACAAGATTACATTACAGAGCAATCACAGATCTAAGACTCATACAATATTTTCTATTCAAATTCCTTGTATAACAAATATTAGGGTTTCTTGTAAAACTTAGCTTTATTCCATTCTGAACGGAACCAACGCTAAAAGTTTCTGACAGAAGATCAGCCTATTCCATTCTGAACGGAACCCTCGCTGAAAATTATGTTTCCTTTAATTTCAGTTATGTTTCCAAAATAGATTATGAAAAACTCCTTTTTCGAAACTCTAGAAAATCATAATATCTAATATTAATTCCTAGAAACTAATTCCATGATATTTTGAAATAATATTTTCAAAACCCTATAATTTATTTTACTAGAATTTCATAAATTTTAAATTATAATCGACGATTATTTCCTTAACGAACGCTCTGTTGTCACTGTTGGGGAACCCGTAGCCATGTACGTTACATGCGCAGCGGAACCTACGAGTTTAACCTGTCCTAGGATCATCGTTAAGGGAATAAAAGTACAAGATTAGCTATTAAAATTTATATCTCGGATCTTCCTGATCCGGGAGATTACAACAGATGTAGGTCTGAACTGCTATGTCTCGCTTCCTTCTCCTTCATGCTCTTAAAGCTCGAATCGAATGAACTCCTTATTTCTCCTAGGGAAAAGAAATTAAACGCTCGCTAGTCTTCAAAGCAGAAGACCTCTACTCGTATCCACGTTGATATTCGAATCTTCGGAATAACCGGACTCGGTTAGACGAGTCCGAAAATACTTTTATGAGGCTTTCTCTCTTTCTCTCTGTATTACAGCAGCCTGGAGGCTCTGTAATACGTCTTTAATAGAGAGGGACTGCCCCTCTATTTATACTAGAGAGGGATGCGAATGATTGTTCAGTTACCATAACTGAAAACCTACTTTCCTGAGTATATTCCGTTCAGAACGAAACCCTTCCGTTTCGAACGGAATACAGCTTCCAAAATTGCGAAAACCTGGCTACCAAGAAACTGGCACCTTCCGTTCAGAATGGAAGCCTTCCGTTCATTACGGAAGTGTGCTGTTTTGAACAATAACCTTTTGAAAGTATCTCCTTCCCGACTGGACGTTGTTCTATGTGTAACCGTATATAGAGGTGGAAAAATCTGACCCGACCCACCCAAACCCAAACCCGACCCGAAAATGTTGACAAGTCAACGACCCGAAACCCGACCCAACCCGAACCCAAACGACCCGAGACTCGAAATACCAGGAACCCGAACGATGAAATCCAAAATACCCGAGACCCGAATGACCCGAAACTCGAATGACCTGAGACCCGAATGACCCGAGACCTGAACGACCCGAAACCCAAATAACCCGGGACCCTAATGACCCGAATCTAAATGAGAACTTACATATAATGAATGAATGTAATATAATACTAGTATTACATTCATACACCTGTTGATTTCACTGTTATACTAGTAGTATATATTATTTTATAATATCTTATTTTGCTTCTTATAATGTCAACATATTATTTTAGAAAATAATATAATAATTATATTAGTTTCTAAGACATAAAATTCTATTTGAGACTTTTGAGCTCATCGCCCTCCTTTTACAGCTTGCGCAGAATTGAAAATAGATAGATATTTATTTAATCAAAGATTTTTCATTACGAGTCAAACACAGTTCGTAACTAGAGCTGGCAAAATCTAACTTGACCGGAACCCAAACCCGACCTGACCCAAAAATGTTGACAAGTCAACGACCCGAAACCCGACCCGACCCTAACCCGAATGACCCGAGACCCGAACGACCCGCCACCCGAACGACCCGAGACCCGAATGACCCGAGACCCGAACGACCCAAAACCCGAAAGATCCGACCCGACCCACCCATTTGCCACCTCTAACCGTGTATGTTCCATTTAACGCTGGCAACGATTTTCTAAAGGTCGTAAATCATGAGTAACCTCTAGAATGGTGTCATGACTACCCATGTTAAATGAAATGATCAGTGATCATAAACCTATCTGAATAGACGTTAACTTATTTCTTTTGTTCTATGATATATGACTTGATCACAAGGCATGAAATCATATTATCCTTGAGTTTGATCAAAGTCTTTTTCCTGATCGAGAATTAGACTGAGTAAATACAAAATGATATTAACAAAACATGTTAATTCATTTTGAGAATGGCCATGCATTTCCTTCAGTCCTAGTTCATAAGGATGCCTAGAGATATCTCTCTCTTGACGACAGGAACAAATCACATCTTGTTCACTCACATTTCTCTTCATGTTTCAGTGTATACCTAATGACGACCCTAATGATCATCCCGTTCCGGATGATGTATGATCATATTAAAGTATGCAGTTCCACATACAGGAATCCAGGGTGACCTCAGGTTGTAGGAACAATCACACTATTCATATGATAATCACTAATGATATATACCATACATATTCTCAAAGTGTGGTCAGTCGAATACATGTTCTCTAACACGTACCTACATTCCGGACTTGACATCCCTATGCCCATGATCAGCAGAATATGATCATCCAGCCTGCGAATATACTAGTATGGATATGTAGCTTCTAACCTGAAGTATGTTTATCTCTATAAACATCCTACATATCACTAGGGACAGTTTAGAATGCCAGTCATTGGTTCACAGTTCTACTATCAGAATCACGTATTCTGATGATGTGAACCCGAAGTGTCATTCATGGTCGATCTAATATATATAAATATATTAGTCACCCATACACTCATTCATATATGAGCTGAATAAACATGTTTCTCATAATCTAATATCTAGTCCAACACTTTGAACTAGGACATAATTCCTTCAAAATAGACACTATTTTTAATGCAATTTGAAGATGATTAAGAGTGCTTGCGCCATTATGCAAATTTGCATTTGAGTTTATTGACTGGATTTAATTTATTTCTAAATGGTAATATGACTCGCTACACTAAATTTTGTACCAAATAAGTCATAGAAAATTCAGTTAGAAGACATGTGTCAATTTTCTAGCTCAAACTGAACTTTGTATATAGTGGTAAATGTCATCCGTACTTATAATTTATTTCTTTTATTTCCATGCACATGTACGTATGTATCAATTGTTTTCTTCCATAATTTGTTTATTTATAGAAAGAAATAAAAGTAATCATTTAAACTTTGATTTCAACATAACAATCCAAAAGAGTAAAATGGATATAATTTGAAAATGTTTTGTCTCTCCGCTCGATCGCTCAGAATAACCGCGCCCCAAAATAATATATAAATTGAACTAAGCAGCCGAGTTAAGAGGGAACTGCTACTTCCCAACTTCGTACCTATGAAATCAATCGTTGCTGTAAATATTTTCCTTACCCTAGAATTGACTAGAAGAGATACAATAATTTAATAGTCGTGAGAAGGGAAATGATATTGCCAGGCTCCTTCTTTACATGCACAGGCTTGAAAAATAGGAATTGCCTATTTTACCCTTATTATTAATGTACTATCCAAATAAAAACGGCATGACTAATGATTCCCAAATAAAACTAGTCTCTTCCTCGTGACTTTGAATAAAATAATAAATTTACACTTCAAGATTTTTTATTGGTTCCAATATTCATAAAACCAGAAATTTGGAAAGTAAATAATAGATATAAAACCTCTGAAAATAATTTATTTTGTCATAGAAGTTTTAATATTAAATATATGACCCAAAATAAAAATGATGGTGATTATCATGAAAAATAATAATACCTTGAGTGAATCATAAAAACTGTTATTATCTTAGAAAAACATGAATAAGTCAAAGAATATAATTGATACAATAAATTCCCTTAGAAATTTATTTAGATGCAATCTTACACTAAAAATCATTTTGTTTTTTCATTCATGATATATGAAATATTACAGGTATTTTTTTGATGAATTTCAGAAATAAAATTTTATTTGTGCATAATTTTTTTAATTCTTCATTTAATTGAATTTTTTTCATTAGAAAATTAGTGAAAAATTAAAACTAAAATGAAACTGAGATACATCATATAGAAGTAAATAAGGAAATTTTATAACATGATATTTAAAGATATCATGCATTTGATGGAGCTCATGTGATTACTAGGGGCAAATTTGTCATTTTATTTTGTGCCTAGGAGGATTTAAACGCATTTGTGGTTCCGTTATTGGCCGAGCATCATTCTCAAGAAGGATTCGGTGCATACAAGTGTTAGGGTTTATACCCTTGATACCAGCTAATGTCCAGCCGATCGTTGTCTTATTCTGCTTCAACACTCGCAGCAATTTTTCCTCTTGGCTAGCTATCAAATTGCTCGCAATGATAACTAGTAGTGTTTCCTCTTTTCCCAAATAGAAATAATTAAGATGGGTTGGGAGAGGTTTTAGCTCCACCATTGGTGGTTTCTCTACTGAAGACAATGGTCGCGTATAGAGTTCTGGCGTCTTAGTTTCATTGGTCAGCGACATTGATGGTTCATTCAGCTCCTTGATCACCGCACTTTTAACCATTTCCTCAAATTTTTCATTAGAGGATACTCGGCATGTGTCCCATGTCTCATTACTCAATTCAGCTCATCTTATAGCTTCAATCCAGTTTAAATCTGCTACACGCAGTTGTTCTACTGTCTCATCAATAATGTCGACCTCGTCGACAAGCAAACCTTCTCGGTGGGATACTTAATTGCATCCAAAATATTGAAGATAATCACCAATCCGTCAAATTCCATGGATAGAGTGCCCTTTGAGTCGTTAATTTTCGTCTTGGCAGTTTTTAGAAAAGGTCTTCCGAAAATTATCCGAGAGGGAATTTACGAGTTTCGGGATTCGTCCATCTTGACAATGTAGAAATCAACGGAAAAATTAACCCGTTGATTTTGATGAGAACATCTTCTACAACTCTGAGAGGACATGCCGTGGACCTGTCAGCTAACTAGATCACCCTGCGTGTATCCCTCATCGGTCGAATTTCTTTTAAAAATCGATAAGGGCATCACACTAATTGATGCGCCTAGATCCAGCAAACATCCTGCAAATTTAGTGTCTCCTATCGTGCATGCAACAGTAAATATAACTGGGTCTTTCTCTTTTCGAGGTTCATCGCCCGTGAGCTTCCACTTATGAGTACACACAAGTCTTTCAGAAACTTGTCATATATTGGTACCTGTCTTATTGCTTCGATAACTGGTATGTTTACTTGAACGTTCTTAAAAATTTCAAGAATATCCTTCTCCCTTTTATCCTTTTTATTCTTTTGAAATATGTGTGAAAACGGAGACAGCGGTTTCTGGGGTGAGATCTCTAGCATGTCTCCCCCACTCTTAGGCTTTTGCCTGTCCTTCTTAGCTTCCTTGTCTTCGGCAGCCATGTCTTCGACTACTACTACTACTTCTTCTTCTTCTTCTCTTCTTCTTCTTCTTCTTCTTCTTCTTCTTCTTCTTCTTCTTCTTCTTCTTCTTCTTCTTCAGTATAGCAGACATCTTCTCAGCTTTGTTGTGCTCTTTTGCCCGGCTCCTTATCATCAAGGCATTAACATTCGCCTTTGGCTCCTTGTCATTAAGTAAGTGAACAAGGCTTCTCCAGGCTTTCGGCGGATGCTGGTAAGTTTCTTCCTCAGATTAGTCTTGAGAAAAATTGGTAAAAACTTATCCAAGAAAAGATTTTGCATCTGCTCCCAGTTGGCAACAGTTCCCTTTTGAAGCAAGAAGAACCACTTCTTTGCCACATTGTGTAAGGAGAAAGGAAATGCCAATCCTGAATGCTTCATCACCTACAACAAAATTGCACGTCCACTCAAAATCCTTAAGATGCCACGCCGGATCTCCACTCTCTTGGCCGTAGAATTTTGGAAGTTTATGAAGCTTGGGCTTAATGGAGTTGCATTATCTGTTGCAGGCATCTCTACACCATACAGTTGGAATTTGGGAGCTGCTAACTCCCGTAGAGTCCTTGTTTCTTCAGCCATCACTTTTTCTGTTTCTATTGTTGTTCCTTCTTCATGAGTTTATTGAACTTGAAGCCTTGCGTGGACCCAACTTGAGTAAGAACCCAACTTCCGACAACCGATCCATTTTTGAAAACAAAATAAAAAATCAATACAGATTCTATTTTCAAAAGGGTTAAAAAAAGATCCCCCACTTAATCAAGAGATAATAATTCTTATTAAAAATCCTTTGATTAAAAATTCATTTTTAAATATTTATCGAAAAAAAACTAGAGGCTCTATCCGACAAGTTTGTTGCTCCTTCAACAAATAAACAAAAGTAAACACACAAAATCGATTTAATGAAATCACGTAAGTTTATATAAATAAAAATCAAGTTAAAAACGAAAGAACGTAAGATTAATTGAAAGAACCAATAATTGATTAAAATATAACAATCTTAACATTCTTATACAAATCAATACATGTCAATCACATTACAAAGAATGACTACTCACGATCAGTGTTGCAAATAGCAGTGTGTAGCGACGCAATAGCAGCGCTATAGCGGTTTCGACAAGTAAACTGCGACGCAGTATTTTTGTTGCTGTGTAGCATTTTTTAACGATTTAGTGGTGAAGCGGTCCGCAATAGCGTGTTGTGTGTGTTTGTGTGTGTTGTGGTGTAGCGGTCTGCAGTAGCATTTTTAAATGGATATGTTATATTTTAATATTATAATATTAATCATATTTTAATTTTAGACATATAACTTTTGGCAAGGACATTTCAAACATTTGTTGTTAAATTTTTTAATATTAATCATATTTTAGTGTTGTATATTTCTTCTTTTAGATTTTGCAGTGCACATATTTCATAGTGGTATATAGGTAAAACATATTTACACATATCATCTGCTATATAAATGTAGCTCAGCAACAGTGCTGCGCTATACGCTATTCGCTATATGAAAATCCTAAACGCAATACACCGCAAAACACAATTTGCAACATTGCTCACGATACATGATCTCAAACATAGCAAATGATAAAGATAATAGCATAAAATAACCATTAACACGTGTGAAGAGGTCGGGTCGCCCCGCTAGGATCCAACATGTGCCTTCTCCTTTCTATGTTTCTGCCGTGAAGCCACCTCGTGCTCGTCAAGCCGTCGAAAGCTCCAAAAATTATAATACGAGGAAGGAAAGAGGTGTAAAATGGTGATGAAAAATGGTATGGTGGTGTGTAAAATATGTGTATGGATGGGGGATGGATGGGTATCTCCTTCTAGGGGGTTTATATAGGAGTAAGGTAGGGTTTGGGAGCTGCAGAGGTTTGCTTGACAGCCAAGAATTTCGAAATCTTTCCCCAAATCTCGCAATAATTGTGAAATATTCAGCATTAAAACTCTGTCAAATATGTCCAGATTTTGTCTACTATAAAGATCTCCATTTCTGACCAACTTAGAAGCCAAATTTGAAATTTTGTAAAGAAGGAAAGGTGTATTCCGCTCAAGGTTACATCATGCACACTTTCAAATACTTTAATACCTATTTATTTGGTTAAAGATTGGGATTTTCTAAGGATTATGTGCAATTTAACATGTTGAGTGGGTATATAAAAAAAAGGAACTTATCTTCCTCCAATTGCAGGAGAAATCAAGTTTTTCCCAAATTAGAAGTACACAAAAGAAATATAAATATGAAGAAATCTATAAATAACGAAGAAAGGATGACCAAATTGAGAGAATCAAGCAAGCTTAACAAAGAAAATAATCTCAGAACAATCAAATATGTATAATGAACCCACTATTTGAAGAAATATACGATAAAAGAAACATATTGAAGTGGATTACAAATGAAGAATCCATCTGATGCGGACACATCAAATTAAAAGTCTGCTCCATTTGTCTCTGCATCCGAATAAACATATTTTTCTCCTTTTGCGCCATGGCCAAATCTCTCTGTCTTGTGGCCTCCTCTAACTCCAACTGCGCTGCTGTCTCTCTCTCTCTCCAAAGCGGAACTCATCTCCTCAAGTCCAGTGTGGAGGGAGGTTATCTCTTCTGAGCTTCGCGAAGTGGAACTAAAATAAGTATGCGCAAGATCCCGTTTCCTTTTGCACCTTGGTCTTCTTCAACACTTCGAGATTTGAAACAGGTCGATCTGGATTCTCCTTAATCTACGTGAAAAATATAAATGTTAAATATTTATTTAATATATATAATTTTATACAACATAAAGAGATTTACCATTCTCCTTTTAACTTCGGCGGTATTGATGATACCAACGACAGTATGCGCAAGATCATCTCCCGACAACCGATTATTCTTATTCTGCCTCGATTAGGCAATCCAAGCAGGTGAAAGCCATTTTCTGACCATAGCAACCCAATAATCGGGTACGATAACCCAATCCGGATTCGGACTCGTGATGTTAGCCTCCGAAGAGATCCAATCCTCCTTGTTGGGACTGAACTTTGAAGCTTTTTCACGCGCGGACATCATTAAATCCTTATATCTTTCCGTCGCAGCATTTTTATAGTAGGTCATGCAAAGGTTGATTTAATTTTCAATGGTGTATTCCTCTGACCATATGTCGCTGATGAAACAACAATACAATTAAGAATTGTTAGGGATTTAATGTTTTTTAGTTTAAGAAATTAAAATTATCTCATACTAAGAAATCATCCAACAACAACTTCTGTATGCCCTCTGTCCATTCGGTGAATGTAATCCACCCTTGCGCATAATTACGCATCATAATGCTAATGTCTCTGACGACATGCAATGAAGAATTCGACTTATGATCCCAAAATGACGTGCATCGTAAAGGAGACAAATGGCTGGAGATCCGGTTATGATCCAAGAAATCGTGTAAAAAAATTAAAAGATAAGATTTGAAATTTGAGAAGATTGAGAGAGAGAGAGAGAGAGAGAGAGAGAGAGAGATGATTTGGTGGGGGAGAAATCGATCTATTAACAACAGTCGACTGCCTTGAAATAGAATTTGGTTTTTTGATCGGTCAATTTTTCGACCCCTCTGAAATAGAATTTGGTTTTTTGATCGGTCAATTTTGTGTGGCTTGAAAGGCCTGTATTTTTTAAAGAACTCCATATGCATAAAAGCTCTTTTGTAAGGGGTGGCCAAATGGTTTGGTTTATTCGGGAACCGAACCGGTCGAATTCGGTTTAATCGGTTGGGTTTTTCGGTTTATTCGGTTCGGTTTAAAAATTGAGATTATTCGGTTTAAACAGTTCGGTTCGGTTTTTATTTGGAAAAACTGAATAAACTGAACCGAACCGATATACATTATTATTTTATCATTTCTTAATGTTTTGTTCAACTTTTTCATCTTTAAAATAAAAAATCATATTTAAAATAAGTTGATCATGTGTTTAATTGATCTAGTTGTATTCTTAATTTAATTTAGATTAATTTTTATTATTAAGAAATTATAATTTAAAGAATATTTATTTTTTATTCGGTTCAACCGAATAAATCGAATAAGAAATCGGTTTATTCAGTTCTATATTTATTCGGTTCGGTTCGGTTCGGTTTGGTTTGAACCGAACCGACCGGAATGAACCGAACCGACCGGAATGCCCACCCCTATTGTTGTAGGCCTGTTTTGTCTAACTCCAAACCGATTTCTGTATTTTAATCCCGTTTCATATTAAATTCACATATCACCCACCTATTAATTAGGAATGAGGAGAGGTTAAATGATATGTGGTGAGGATTTCTTGCTTTGCTGATGGGGAAACAAAATGAACTTGGCAAGATCATTCGGTAAAAGATGGTTTAGTAAATAAGATATTGATGTTTGAAGTGTTTGTCCCCTTTCTTGGATGGAAACTGCTATGCGGAGACTTCAAAGAATAGTCTTGATATTATACTGCAAATAAATAAATAAAGGGATATGATGCTGCACAACAGGCTTTTATGTCGTGTAGCACGACGCAAAAATACAATATATAAAAATAATATATAGTCTATAAAATTAAACAAACATTTCAAAAAAAAAAGATTCACTTTTTTAGAAACAATAAACAGTATATACGTAAAATAACGTAAATAGAAAATGAAAAGTACAATGAAAAGTGGAAAAAACAATATTCTAGCATGTTTTGGGCATACTGAACTGTCGGATTTTCAAATTTCCATAAACAAAACAACATACGCTTGAGAAAGTATTTTCCAACGGAGACTTCGGCGAAGAGTCTTGATATCTATATTACAATTTTTTTTATATATTTGAAAGACAATGAACTTCCTATGATTTAATCATTTAACTCAACTTATTTCATTGATTAACCCGGTTTGGAGTTCAGCTACTTCAGCAAAGAGCTCTCTCTATTTAATAATTCCGATTCAAATAAAAAAAGATTTCAAATTCCATCTCAAATTTATGCAGGTTTATTAGTATTTTTAGCATGTTAATTGCAAAACTGGATTTGAATTTTATTTTTTAGTTGAGAAAAAATTTAATATTGTTCCAAAATAGAATCATTGAGTACAGTAACTTGAATGTTTATCGTTTGAAGGATTAATAATAATGTTGAATTGCCACTATAACATGCAAATAATGTAATTTTTGTATGAGGAGAAGTTAAATGATATGTTTGAATGTTTATCGTTTGAAGGATTAATAATAATGTTGAATTGCCACTATAACATGCAAATAATGTAATTTTTGTATGAGGAGAAGTTAAATGATATGTGGTGAGGATTTCTTGCTTTGCTGACCAGGAAACATAATGAACTTGGCAAGAAATTTTAGATGGTAAATTACATCTTAAAACATCTATAGATGTTGTTCGTTGGCTTACTTTTCAAGCTTGTGCTTTTAGAGGGCATGATGAAAGTTCGAATTCTATAAACAAAGGTAACTTTTTTGAAATGGTAGAATTTTTAGCATCATATAGTGAGGAGGTAAATAAAGTTGTCTTGAAAAATGCCCCCAAAAATGCAATTTATACTTCACAAAAAATTCAAAAACAAATATTAGAATGTTTTACCAAAAATGTTCAATCCTCCATTCGTGAGGTGATTGGAGATGCAAAATTTTGCTTGATTGTTGATGAAGCTAGAGATGAATCTAAAAGAGAGCAAATGACAATTGTTTTAAGATTTGTGGATAAAAATGGATTTGTTCGAGAACGGTTTTTAGATTTAGTGCATGTCAAAAATACTACTTCGCTAACTCTAAAAGAAAGTATTTTGAATGTTCTATCTCAACACAATCTTTTTGCTCAAAACATTCGAGTCCAAGGCTACGATGGTGCAAGTAATATGCGTGGCGAGTGGAATGGCTCGCAAGCTTTAATACTTCAAGAATGTTCGTACGCATATTATGTTCATTGCTTAGCTCACCAATTGCAATTAGCTCTTGTTGCTTCCTCGCGAGAAGTGCCCGACGTTCACGCATTCTTTCAACAATTATCATTTATTATTAATATAGTGGTTTCATCCACGAAACGTAATGATGAATTACAAGAAGAACAAGTTTCAGAGATCGCACGTTTAATTGAAATTGAAGAGGTAGAAACGGGAAATGGCTTAAACCAACTCCGCAATTTACAACGAGCTGGTGATACAAGGTGGAGTTCTCATTTCAAATCTATTTGTAGTTTAATAAAATTATTTGGTCCAACTTGTAACGTTCTAGAAAATATTACCGGTGATGGTTCTTATTCTACACGTGCAAATGCTAGAACTTCTCTTAAAGCGCTAAAATCGTTTGAATTTGTGTTTATTCTTCATGTCTTAAAAGAATTCATGGGTTTCATTGAGCTAGTGTGTAGAGTTTTTCAATGGAAATCTCAAGATATCTTAAATGCTTTGAATTTAGTAACGAGCACAAAATTATTGCTTTCAACATTGAGAAATAATGGGTGGGAAAATCTTTTAGAAAATGTTAAATCATTTTGCGAATGTCAAAATATCCATATTCCAGATTTGAGTGCACTATACTCGGATGTAGTTAGTTCGCGTCGAGCGAAGGATAAAATCACGGTTGAGCACCACTACCGCGTTGATATTTTTACAGGCGTAATAGATCAACAAATACAAGAGCTAAATAATAGGTTCGGTGAGCAAACAACTCAACTCCTTATTTTGAGTAATGCGCTAGATCCAAAAGATTCTTACAAGTCATTTAACGTTGATGACATATGCAAGTTAGCCAGTAAATTTTATCCTATGAATTTTTCTGAGCATGAAATAGCTCTTTTAAGGTACCAATTGCAGCATTATGAGATTGACGTGAAGAATAGTCTTGAACTAAAAGATTTATCTACTATTTCGGAATTATGTCAAGCTTTAGTGAAAACAGGAAAATCAAAGAGTTTTTTTTTTGGTTGAAAGGCTTGTGCATCTTGTTTTAACTCTCCCAGTTTCAACGGCAACTAGCGAGCATGCTTTTTCGGCAATGAAAATTGTCAAAACAAGACTCCGTAACAAAATGGAGGATGATTATTTGACTAATTTTTTGATTGTTTTATTGAAAAAGAAATTGCCGAAACTTTTACAACAGATAAGATAATAGAAAATTTTGATAAAATGCAAACACGACGTGTCCCATTGCGTTTTAAGTAATAGTAGTTTATTTTAGAAATATATGGGGTACTTTTTAAATATACATGTAATATTTTTTGTCTAGATTTAAATGAATGTTTTATGTAATATTGCATGACATATTTATTGTTATAATTTTCATTTTGGCATTATAACTATATTAAATTAAAATTAGTTTATTTTTATTGGATTTTGGCCCCCTCTAATCTTTACTTCTAGTTTCGCCCCTGGATAAAAGATGGTTTAGTAAATAAGATATTGATGTTTGAAGTTTTTGTCCCCTTTCTTGGATGGAAACTGCTATGCGGAGACTTCAGAGAATAGTCTTCTGAGAATAGTCTTGATATTATACTGTAAATAAATAAATAAAGGGATCTGATGCTGCACAACAGGCTTTTTTGTCGTGCAACACGACACAAAATACAGTATATAGAAGTAATATATAGTTTATAAAATTAAGCAAACATTTCAAAAAAAGGACATTCACTTTTTTAGAAACAATAAACAATATATACCAGTGTTGCAAATATCGGTCTGTAGCGGTGTAATAACGGCGCTATAGCGGTTTCTGGAAGCTAAACGCTGCGCGCAGCGGTTTTGTTGCGGTGTAGCGTTTTTCGACGATTTAGCGGTGTTGCGTGTGTGTGTGTGTTGCGGTGTAGCGGTCTGAATAGCGTTTTTAATGGATTTTTTTAATGGATTTTTTGATGGATTTTTTTGATGGATTTTTTTTAATGAAAAGATATGTTGTATTTTAATATTTTAATATTAATCATATTTTGATTTTGGACATGTAACTTTTGACAAGAATATTTGAAACTTTTATTGTTAATATTTTAATATCAATCATATTTTAGTGTTACATGTTTCTTCTTTTAGATTTTATAGTGATATATATTACGTAGTGGTATATAGGGAAAAAATATTTATACATATTATCTGCTATAAAAATATATCTCCGCAACATCTGCGCTATACGCTATTTGCAACCTTGGTATATACATAAAATAACGTAAATAGAAAATGAAAAGTATATTGAAAAGCGGAAAAAATAATATTCTAGCATTTTTGGGCGTACTGAAGCCTGTCGGATTTTCATATTTCCATAAACAAAACAACTTACGTTTGAGAAAGTATTTTCCAACGGAAACTTCAGCGAAGAGTCTTGATATCTATAATAATTTATTTTTTTATATGTTTGAAAGACAATGAACTTCCTATGATTTAATCATTTAACTCAACTTATTTCACTTATTAACCCGGTTAGGAGTTCAGTTGCTTCGGCAAAGAGCTCTCTTTATTTAATAATTCCGATTCAAATAAAAAAAGATTTCAAATTCCATCTCAAATTTATGCAGGTTTTTTTAGTATTTTTAGCATGTTAATTGCAAAACTGGATTTGAATTTTATTTTTTAGTTGAGAAAAAATTTGATATTGTTCCAAAATAAAATCATTGAGAACAATAACTTGAATGTTTATATTTTGGAGGATTAATAATAATGTTGATTTGCCACTATAACATGGAAATAATGTAATTTTTGTATGAGGAGAGGTTAAATGATATGTGGTGAGGATTTCTTGCTTTGCTGACCTGGAAACATAATGAACTTGTCAAGATCATTCGGTAAAAGATGGTTTAGTAAATAAGATATTGATGTTTGAAGTGTTTGTCCCCTTTCTTGGATGGAAACTGCTATGCGGAATCTTCAGAAAATAATCTTCTGAGAATAGTCTTGATATTATACTGCAAATAAATAAATAAATAAATAAAGGGATCTGATGCTGCACAACGGGCTTTTCTTTCGTGCAGCACAACACAAAAATACAGTATATAGAAGCAATATATAGTATATAAAATTAAACAAACATTTAAAAAAAAAAGATTCACTTTTTTTAGAAACAATAAACAGTATATACGTAAAATAAAGTAAATAGAAAATGAAAAATATATTGAAAAGCGGAAAAAAACATTATTCTAGCGTGTTTTGGGCGTATTGAAGCTTGTCGGATTTTCAGATTTCCATAAACAAAACAACATATGCTTGAGAAAGTATTTTCCAACGGAGACTTCAGTGAAGAGTCTTGATATCTATATTACAATTTTTTTTATATATTTGAAAGACAATGAACTTCCTATGATTTAATCATTTAACTCAAATTATTTCACTGATTTACCCGGTTTGGAGTTCAGCTGCTTCATCAAAGAGCTCTTTCTATTTAATAATTATGGTTTAAATAAACAAAGATTTCAAATTCCATCTCAAATTTATGCAGGTTTTTTAGTATTTTTAGCATGTTAATTGCAAAACTGGATTTGAATTTTATTTTTTAGTTGAGAAAAAATTTGATATTGTTCCAAAATAGAATCATTGAGAACAATAACTTGAATGTTTATCTTTTGGAGGATTAATAATAATGTTGATTTGGCACTATAGCATGCAAATAATGTAATTTTTGTCTTGAAACCTGAGAACATGTAGCCATCATGGACCTTCAACATCTCTCTCTGGATAATCACGAATATTTGAACATTGAATAGGTCATTTGGAAAAAGATGTAGACTCTTATAATAGACGTATAGAAGTTCCCATTCTAGAATTTCTTGCCAACAAATTTCAACTTTGTAAATTTCAGCGAAATCACAAAATATAATAAATTTAATTACAGGTGTTACAAATTTGTTATATCCATTTATCTATATAAATACATATACAGGTTTAGAAAATTGAGTTACATTGTTAGAGAAAAATGGCTAGGGCTTTAGCTATGTTGATTTCCAAAACGGCTACTGATTTAAGCACCAAAGCCTCCTCCTATCTCTTTGGTGCCCTCTTCATGTTATGTACGTTAGCATTTGTTATTATCAATTGTAGCGATGGAGCTAGCGGAAGTCGTAAGCGAAGAAATGGTGGTGGTGGTGGTGGTGATGGTGATGGTGATGGTGGTGGTGGTGGTGGTGGTGATGGTGATGGTGATGGTGGTGGTGGTGGTGGTGATGGTCACGGTGGTGGTCACCATCACCACCATCACCACCATCACGTTGATGGTGGTCACCATCACCACCATCACGTTGATGGTGGTGGTCACCATCACAGTGGTGGCGGTTGTGGTGGTGGTGGCGGTGGTGGTGTCTGCTAATTATATGCAACATCATTTTTTCTATGCGATAGTTGATCGTAAATAGTGTTTTACACATATCAATAATTATCATGTTTTATTTATCGATTGTTATCAAACCAGGATTTGCGAGGAAAAATGGGTGTCCGATGCCGAAGTTGTATATTCATATTAGACTAACTTATTGTACAGATCTATTATTTGTTATATGTAGACATGTATTTTGATGTTGTAAACATGAATACGTATAGAGTTTATTAATGGATTGAATATGGAATATTACTCTATCTTGAAATTCGGGTACTTTTTTTTATGGGATAAATACACCGTTAGTTCCTGTACTTTAATGAATTGGCAGTTTAGTCCCTGTGCTCTTGATTTAGCTCTTTTAGTCCCTCTACTTTGTAAAATGGTGCACTATTGATCCTTGACTTAACTGATGTAGTTAACGCCATTGATAAATTTTCAAAATGACAGTTTTGCCCTCGCCTCTCTCCTCGGCATTCTCTCTTTCCCATCTCCAGATCAAGCTTGAGTTTCTCTCTTCCTCTTTCCTCTAGCCGATCGAGCTCGAGTGTCCTCTCTTCTGCATCGCCTCTAGCAGGTCGAGTTTCCTCTGTTCCCCCATCACCTCTGAATCGAGTTCCTTCCTCCATCGCCTCCCTCTCTTTCTCTTCCCTCCTTGCTGATCGAGCAGATGAGCACTTCTCGTCGAAGCATCAGCTTTTGATCTCTCCTCCGAATTCGACATCCCCCACCGCCCAACAAACAAAGGTCGCATCTTTGCCCTTTTACTGGCCTTTTACGATCATATTATCTTGTTTTTTTTTTTTACTTAATTGGTTTTTAGTCAATTAATTTAGCCAATCTAAATCCCCAAATCAGTACTTCTGACTGTTCATGACCCAACCATCAAGAACCTCAATTGTCCATCTTATTCTAGTTCAATCTCTTCCACTTCATGTATTTACTATTTACCCCAAAATAAAGAAAATATTTACAGTTATTAACAAGTTAAAACTGCAAGTCCAACACAAGTACGCAACTGAAATTTCTAGACATCATTCTAACATCACTTTTCTTCTGTCAAGTTAGGAACAGGCAAGACCTGCAACTCCCAACACAAGTATGCTACTGATTTCAAGTAGTAAGATTAAGGTCAATTAAACTCCATTAGAGAAGACCTCAACTGGTACAGTACCGGGTTATGTAATTTGTTTATATTTTCTTAAATTAAACTATTCTGTGAACTTTCAAATTCTTTGTTCAGATTTTTCTGAGTATTACACAAGAGGTCGAAGTGCAAGATCGCTCCTTGAGCATCTAATACGCTAATACTGGATGTTTCAATGTAAAATTAAGTTGTTATATGGGAAGTGTCTTTTAACTTTAGTTGTATGAATTAGTTGTATATGGATGCACGAATTGATGTGATGGATGTTATATTATGTATATATTGATTATTATATTGGTAACATTTTTAGTGTAGTCTCGGTTTAATGGTATACATGATAAATTTTATGAATGGCATTTTTGTTGAATATATAAATACTATTCTTGTAGATTTTAGTTTTACTGTTAATGTAGTCATGCCAATTGAATAATTTGTTACATCTCTCGTATCATAAATGATAATTCCATTCACAGTTTTACATTAGTATCAAACCATATGATAAGTTCATTCACAATTAAACACTAGTATCATATCATATACCAGTACATTATTCATCAAGATTGCATCCTTTATTCATCATATATGATTTTAAACAAAATTAAAAAAAAAATAGAAAAAAACCAAAAATTCTTTCTTGAGCCACATAACAAGATTCAATTAAACCTCTCAGTCAAAATACAATCTAGAACCACACAAACTTTACAATCACACAATTTCTGTATTTTAATCCCGTTTCATATAAAATTCACATATCACCGACCCGCTAATTAGGAATGAGGAGATGTTAAATGATATGCGGTGAGGATTTCTTGCTTTGCTGACCGGGAAACATAATGAACTTGGCAAGATCATTTGGTAAAAGATGGATTAGTAAGTAAGATATTGATGTTTGAAGTGTTTGTCCCCTTTATTGGATGGAAACTGCTATGCGGAGACTTCAGAGAATAGCCTTCAGAGAATAGTCTTGATTTTATACTGCAAATAAATAAATAAAGAGATATGATGCTGCACAACGGGCTTTTCTGTCGTGCAATACGTTTGAGAAAATATTTTCCAACGGAGACTTCAGCGAAGAATCTTGATATCTATATTACAATTTTTTTTATATATTTGAAAGACAATGAACTTCCTATGATTTAATCATTTAACTCAACTTACTTCACTGATTATCCCGGTTTGGAGTTTAGCTGCTTTAGCAAAGAGCTCTCTCTATTTAATAATTCCGGTTCAAATAAAAAAAAATTCAAATTCCATCTCAAATTTATGCAGGTTTTTTAGTATTTTTAGCATGTTAATTGCAAAACCGGATTTGAATTTTATTTTTGAGTTGAGAAAAAAAATTGAAATTGTTCCAATATAGAATCATTGAGAACAATAACTTGAATGTTTATCTTTTGGAGGATTAATAATAATGTTGATTTGCAACTATAACATACAAATAATGCAATTTTTGTCTTGAAACCTAAGAACATGTAGCCATCATGGACCTTAAACACCTCTGCATGTAATTCCGCAGGCAGAAGATCCTCCACAGGCAGAGCCTCCGCAGGCACCTGTTGCTCGTAAGGCAACACGAGGGCACAACAACATCTGGGCTCCAATTGCTCGTAGTCAAGAAGAGAGGATCCAAGTCTCTAGAGATGGAAGTCGGCATGTTATAATTATATTTTTCTACGTTATTAAATGATTTTTGTGTTTTAATGCATTTAAATGTTAATTTGTAGGTCATTTTGGGATCATAAGTCGAATTCTTCATTGCATGTTGTCAGAGACATTAGCATTATGATGCGTAATTATGAGCAAGGGTGGATTACATTCACCGAATGGACAGAGGGCACGCAGAAGTTGTTGTTGGATGATTTCTTAGTATGAGATAATTTTAATTTCTTAAACTAAAAAACATTAAATCCCTAACATTTGTTAATTGTATTGTTGTTTCATCAGCGACGTTGCAGATGGTCAGAGGAATACACCACTGAAATGAAATCGACCTTTTTGCATGACCTGCTATAAAAATGCCGCGACGGAAAGATATAAGGATTTAATGATGTCCGCGCGTGAAAAAGCTTCAAAGTTCAGTCCCAACAAGGAGGATTGGATCTCTTCGGAGGCTAACATCGCGAGTACGAAGCCGGATTGGGTTACCGTACCCGATTATTGGGTTGCTATGGTCAGAAAATGGCTTTCACCTGTTTGGATTGCCCAATCGAGGCAGAATAAGAATAATCGGTTTTGGGAGATGATCTTGCGCATACTGTCGTTGGTACCATCAATACCGCCGAAGTTAAAAGGAGAATGGTAAATCTCTTTATGTTGTACAAAATTATATATATTAAATAAATATTTAACATTTATATTTAACATTTATATGTTTCAAATCTCGAAGTGTTGAAGAAGACCAAGGTGCAAAAGGAAACGGGATCGTGCGCATACTTATGTTAGTTCCACTTCGCGAAGCTCAGAAGAGATAACCTCCCTCCACACTGGACTTGAGGAGATGAGTTCCGCTTTGGAGAGAGAGACAACAATGCGGTTGGAGTTAGAGGAGGCCACAAGACAGAGAGATTTGGCCATGGAGCAAAAGGAGAATGATATGGCGCAAAAGGAGAAAGATATGCTTACTCGAATGCAGAGACAAATGGAGCAGACTTTCAATTTGATGTGTCAGCAGCGAGGCCTTCCTACTCCTCCGATAGGCTTAGTACCTAGTGAGAGCTCTGGGGATGGATCCGGATCTACACCGCCGCCGACTGGATACGGTTCACCTGCGGGATACGTGCCGCCTGCGGGATATGGACCGCCGCATACGGGATATGGGCCGCCGGCAGGATACGTGCCGTCGGACTGGCCAGTTGTGGACCAACAATCTCCGTCAGGCCATGCCCGTAAATTATTTAACTGTTTTATTTAAATTAACTTTATTTAATATTATTTTGAGTCTATATGGTTATGTTTAGGGTTTCTACGTATGTTAACCTAAAATTATTTATTTTGAGTTTACTTAAAATGTTTGAATTATTTATTTAGGGTTTATGTCTTTAATTAAAGTTTGTTGGTTTATTGGTTAGGTTTTAGAATTAAGAGTTCATAATTATTTTGAGAAATATCGTAATTGAATTGTAATTACTGTTTGTATTTTTATTTAGAATATTAACGCTCGTAATGCACAAAGGGATGGAGATTGTTCTGGATCCGCCACGAATGCCGACAATGGGACGCAAAGGTCAGGATCTGACACGCGGTTGGGTGATTAAGTTTATATTTGTTTGTTGTTGGTTTAAAATGAATATTTGTGTCTTTCGGATATTGTTATGAACTTTTATTTTGTTTATCAATGTTTTTCGGATACGAATTGGTTTGTATGAATACATTATTGTGAATTTTGCGTTTTATAATTTTTTTTAATTTGAATAGGTAGAATTAGCAAAAATATGGTTGCTGGAAAAATAATTTGCAGATAAATCAGGCACGGGCCGTGCTTGATGCCTATAACATTTTATAATTTCGGAGGATATCAGGTACGGACCGTGCCAAAAAACCAAAAAAATCTGAAAATTTATATAGGTTTCAGGCACGGGCCGTGCCTGAATCCCCCACGCTGAAAGCACTTTCAGATGCCGCCCGTGCCAGAAAACCCTGAAAAATCTGAAATTTTATATAGCTTTCTGACACGGGCCGTGCCTGAATCCCCCTCGCTAAAAGCTGTTTCAAGCACCGCCTGTGCCTGAAAGCCACAGTGTCTGGTACGGTAGTTTCCCACGCCTGATGTGAACAGTGTAACCGTGCCTAAAAAGTTATCTGGCACGCCCCGTGCCTGAATCTAGCATCTGCAACGACACCGTCAGGCACAGGGAACCGTGCCTGAAGCCTTCACGCACTTTTTCGGACTTTCAGGCACGGTATGATACCTGTTTTTTCAGTAGTGTAAAACCACACAAACTTTACAATCACACAATTTCAATCTAAACAAACTGTATGAAACTACACAAATTCAATATAAAAATCAGCTAATTTATCATTGTTATATACACCATGGTCGAAAAATGAAAATCGTCATGACGAGTCATCTCTGCTCTATTGTCATAAAACCATCTCTCTTGTCATGCTCCTAATCATATGGATTGAACCTTCAATCTTAAATCTTAGTTTCTGAAAATGAAAGCAAATTCCACAAATTAACATACGTAAGCTGATTAAGACCAAATAAATCAATAATAGTTAAGCAGTAGTTTCGGCCCTAATAAGCCCTAATTTCAGATAAAGTCTCAATTAAGCCATAATCACATCTAAGTAATGTTGTCCAACTAAAAAGCTGCCTCAAATTGAGCTCGTAATTTTCAATAATTCATCCGCTAACTATACATTCCAATAGCTAATCAAGAAGAGAGAATTGTTGAGTGCAAATAACAGCCCTTAATTTAGCACTAATTTTCCAAATTAACTGCAATTCACTCTGACATCAGCCCAGAACCATAACACAACCTGTAATTCACCAAAAATGCGAAAGATCTTGAGCACCTTCAATTGAACTAATAATTGTAACAGAGAAAATCCCTACATAAATAAGAACGAATTACTAGAATAGAGATTTGCACCGGTTGAATATAGGGGAGAGAGAACCAGTACCAGTTTCGTCAGAGAGAAAGGTGCAATAGTTCTACGGATCAATTGAGGTAAATTCGGGTCAGATCTTGGGTTCCTGCTAATAGTGGAGTTCGATCAGCAAGGATAGAGGGGAAGAGGTCCGGAACGGGTGGAGTGACGAAGAAAGGCCGGAGCTACGAGCCTATGAGGGCTGAGTAGAGAGAGGAGGGATTTCAGAATGGTGCGCGAATGAATGGATGAGATATCTGTGGACGTGAAAGTAGAGGTGGGCAATTGGTTCGGTTTATTTGGGAACCGAACCGAACCGGTGCAAATCGGTTTAAACAGTTCGGTTCTTTGGTTTATTTGGTTCGGTTCAGGTTAAATTTTGATGTTAATCGGTTGTCGGTTCTCGGTTCGGTTCACGTTTGACTTAATCGGTTTAAACTGAGCAAACCGATTAATCCATACCATATCATACAATATTTTTATATGATCTTGGTTTATAACTTGGCAATAGATCAAAAAAGAAATGTGACTCAAATGTAAGTCATATGACATATTTTTTAAATTTGATCCAATCACATTTAAATATTTTAGGCATGTCTTTTCTTGCCTTTTTGTCTTGTCCCTTCACCTGCCATACACAGTATACGAAATGAAATTATGAAAGGAAATTATGGTATAAAGTATAGGAAGAAGTAACGACAGCTAATTTTTTTTAGTTTTGCAAATTTTCCAAGTTTGAAAGACTGAAACCCTAGCCGCAAATTTCTTTCTTCTCCTTACTTTAGTCACAAATATCGCAAATTTCTTTCTTCTCCTTACTTTAGTCACAAATATCTCTACTCATTACTAAGAAAACAACAACTGGCGAAGAGTGTTAGTCTCCAAAAAAGATATTGGTGAGTTATACATCCATGTCTCGTATTCTTTATTAGAAATATTAATGATACTAAAAAGATCTATTCATTGTTTAATGTTGCACTTGTACTAATATTGTTTTATTTTTATTTTATTTTATACTCATTTAAGGTAAGCTTGGAGTTTTGTGAATTGATTTTGGTGTGCAGAACTCACAGGAAAAAAGAGGACTCTAAAGGTAATATATATAATTTTGTTTTTACATACAAAGAAAATATATTTGATTTTTAGTTTTACATTCAAAGAAAATATTTAATTTCTCTATAAATTAAAAGTGTTAATTCTACAAGCACATGCAGTATAAAATAATAAATAAAAAGAATTGAGAATATTTTCAAACTACTCCCACAAAGCTAAATAAAATTAAAAATAATATGGATAATGGTTCATATGTTACAAGCTTCTGTTATATTTTTTTATACAAAATTATTGAGTGTTGTATTGGCTAAAATGTTTTGTATTCTTTACTTTTAGATGGCACAACAAGAAGGTATTCAAGTTGGAGAACAACCAACACAAACTAATGATGAACAACCACAAACTCAATCCGAGAAACCTCAAAGCTCAAACCATAAAAAACAAAAGAGACAAGTGAAGCCAAGATCTCAAGTTTGGACTCAATTTACTAAGGGTAAGGATGAAAATGGTCGTGTAAAGGCAAAATGTAATGTGTGCGGAAAAGAATTTTTTGCCGACCCAAGTAGAAATGGAACAACAAATTTAAGTAACCATATGGCTAAGTGTACTGGTAAAGAAGATACGAAACAAACAACCTTGATCCTACCGACTCAAAATGGTGAAAAGGTTGCTACTCCCGGTCGTTGGCGGTTTGACCAAGTAGCTATTAGAGAAGCTCTTGCCACAATGCTTATCTTAGATGAGCAACCATTTTCCTTAGTTGAAAATGAAGGGTTCAAACATTTTTTATCTGTTGCCTCTCCAAGGTTTCAAATACCATCTCGAAAAACAATCACTAGGGATTGCTTCAATTTATACATAAATGAGAAAAATAAATTAAAAAATTACATAAAAGACCAAAGAGTGTGTCTAACCACCGACACATGGACTTCATTAAATAAATTAAATTACATGTGTCTTACCGCACACTTTATTGATAAAAATTGGATATTAAACAAAAAGATTTTAAATTTTTGCCCGATTTCTAGTCATGATGGTAAACAAATGGGTATGGCTTTGGAACAATGTTTGCTAGATTGGGGAATTGGGAAAGTTTTCACTATTACGGTAGATAATGCGAGCTCAAATAGTCATGCTATTGATTATTTGAGAAAGAGAATTAATAATTGGGGAACTGATATTTTAAACGGTAAACACCTTCACATGAGGTGTATTGCTCATATTATTAATTTAATGGTGCAAGATGGTCTAAAAAATATAGGTGACTCGATTTCTAAAGTTAGAGCAGCGGTTAAATACGTAAGGCAATCGCCAAAGCAGTTACAAAGGTTTAAAGATTGTGTAGCTAGAGAAAAGATCACTAGTAAAGCATTATTGTGTCTAGATGTTCCTACTCGATGGAATTCCACATATTTAATGTTGGATGTAGCTTTAAAATTTAGGAATGTATTTGATATTTATGCTGAGCTAGATCGTGAATTCTTAGTTGAGCTTGGTGGTATGGAAGGAAATGAGAGAGGAAAAGGGGCACCTACCGAGTTAGATTGGTGTAATGTTGAAAGATTTGTGGATGTTTTAAAATATTTTTACGTACTTACCAAGCGAGTTTCGGGATCTAAGTACGTTACATCTAATATATTTTTTAGTGAAATTACAAATGTTGAATGCTTATTGAGAAAATGGAAAGAAGGTGAGGATTTGGATATAAGTGTAATGGCGGAGAAAATGAAGGAAAAATATGATAAATATTGGGGTAATATTGAAAAAACTAACTTAATGATTTATGTAGCGGTTGTTCTCGATCCTCGACATAAGTTAGAGTTTGTGGAATTTGTTCTTAAAAATTTGTATGAAAATGAAAAAGAAAAAGGTGAGATGATAGCATGGAAGATAAGAGACGAGTTGGAATTATTATTTGATGAGTATAAACGATTATATGCACCTCAAAGTCAACAAAATGAGGCAAGGAGTGAGCATAGTATAATCGAAAATAATATGTTAAATCCATTCGAAGAAATGGATTTGATGGCTACTATGTTCAAGAAGCACAAGTCAGTAACAACTAGTGCGGCAAATAAGTCGGAGTTGGATAAGTATTTGAATAATGATTTTGAAGTTTTAGAAGATGGAAAAGAGTTCGATATTCTCGCTTGGTGGAAACTTAATGGCATAAGGTTTCCTATTCTTGCTGAAATACCACGTGACGTTTTGGCTATTCCTATCTCAACGGTGGCTT